>LR738715.1:143337251-143395539 GCA_902687465.1 Secale cereale
ATGTTTGAACAACCCCCTTCCCTTTCGTCAAAGTTACCATAGCGTTTTTAGTGTAGGTTATGGTTTTGAGAGGAAGGCTGATAGCATACAAAAAGAGGACAAAAAACATGAAGTTTTGACATACTACATCCCATGTTTCAAATTACCGTGATGTTTATGCAGTTATCAAGTTTCACTTCGTCTATTATCATGCAATTTTCACATAAGTTACTAGGGTAAATTTTCCAATAATTTTTTTCTCATAGGTAAAAAATCAACGCGGTGTTTCCCCGAAAAAATTACCATGGTGTTTGTACATAAGTTATCAATTCTTCGGTTTGTGTATTAACATGTTATTTGCACATAATTTACCAAGGGTATGTTTTTCAACCACCTTTCCCCCTTTTGGTCAATGTTACCGGGGTGTTTATACCCAAGTATCAGATCTGCAGTTCGTATATTATCATGGCACTTACACACAAGTTATCGATTGTATGTCTTTCAACAACTTTTGCCCTTCGTAAAAAATGTTACCACGGTGCTTATTTGTATATTACCATACTATTTTCACATAAGTTATCAAGGGGGTGTTTTTAAACAACATTTTCCTGTTTGGTCAATGGAACCGCGGTGTTATGTACGTAAATTATCGGATATGTGACACATATATTACCATAGTATTTACACATAAATTAGCGAGCATATGTTTTTCGACAAAAAGTTTTCCGGGTCAGAAAATTATCATCATGTTTTGTATGTAAGTTATCAGTTAAGCGGTGCTTATATTACCACGTTATTTACATAGAGATTACCGGTGGCACATATGTGATACACCCCTTGGGGTCAAAGTTATTGTGGTGTTTGTATGTATGTTATCAAGTCCGCAGAGCGTTAATTACCATCTTATTTACACATACGTTAATGTGGCTATGTTTTTCAATCACTTTTTCCCTCGGGTCAAAATTACCTCGATGTTTGCGGGTAAAATTATTAGGTTTGCGGGTACGTTTCTAATAACTTTTTTCCCTAGTTTAATTACCGCGGTGTTTTTGCGCAAGTTATCATGTCTACAGTGCGTATTATTATCGTGCTATTTGCATAGAGTTACCAGGGTTTGTTTTTAATAATAATTTTCTATGTCAAATTTATCATGGTGTTTGTACCTAAATTATCATGATATTTACATAGAAGTTACCGAGGGTATATTTTTACATCATCTTTCTTCGGTCAAAGCTAGCATAATATTTATACGTAAGTGTTACCTCTTGAGAATGTGTTGGTTTTCCCTTGAAGAGGAAAGGGTGATGCAGCAAAGTAGCGTAAGTATTTCCCTCAGTTTTGAGAATCAAGGTATCAATCCAGTAGGAGACAACGCACAGGTCACCTAATACCTGCGCAAACAATTAAGAACCTTTCAACCAACGCGATAAAGGGGTTGCCAATCCCTTCACGGACACTCGCAAAAGTGAGATCTAATAAAGATAGTAAAGTAAATATTTTTGGTATTTTTGTTGTATAGATTGGAAAGTTAAAGATTGCAAAATAGTAAACGAGATGCGAAGTAAATAAAAGAGATTCAATATAATAGGAAAGAGACCGGAGGCCATAGGTTTCACTAGTGGCTTCTCTCAAGATAGCATGTATTACGGTGGGTGAACAAATTGCTGCCGAGTAATTGATAGAAAAACGCATAGTTATGAAGATATCTAAGGCAATGATCATGAATATAGGCATCACGTCCGTGTCAAGTAGACCGAAATGATTATGCATCTACTACTATTACTCCACATATCGACCGCTATCCAGCATGCATCTAGAGTATTAAGTTCATAAGAACGGAGTAACACATTAAGCAAGATGACATGGTGTAGAGGGATAAACCCAAGCAATATGATATAAACCCCATCTTTTTATCCTCAATGGCAACAATACAATACGTGCCTTGCTGCCCCTACTGTCACTGGGAAAGGACACCGAAAGATTGAACCCAAAGCTAAGCACTTCTCTCATTGCAAGAAAGATCAATCTAGTAGGCCAAACTAAACTGATAATTCAAAGAGACTTGCAAAGATATCAAATCATGCATATAAGAATTCAGAGAAGAACCAAATAATAGTCATAGATAAACTGATCATAAACCCACAATTCATCGGATCTCGGCAAACACACCTCAAAAAGTATTACCTCAAATAGATCTCCAAGAGAATCGACGAGAACTTTGTATTGAAGATCAAAGAGAGAGAAGAAGCAATCTAGCTAATAACTATGGCTCCGAAGGTCTGTGGTAAACTACTCACGCATCATCGGAGAGGCTATGGTGTTGATGTAGAAACCCTCCGTGATTGATTCCCCCCTCCGGAAGATCGCCGGAAAAGGACCCAAAGATGGGATCTCACGGGTACAGAAGTTTGCGGCGGTTGAAAAGTGGTTTCGTTCGTCTCTCTGATGTTTCTAGGGTATGAGAGTATATATAGGCAGAAGAGGTACGTCGGTGGAGCTACGAGGGGCCCACGAGGGTGGGGGCGCGCCTACCCCCTGAGCGCACCCTCCTGCCTCGTGGCCGCCTCGTGGAGTCCCAGACGTCTACTCCAAGTCTTTTGGATTGCTTTTGGTCCAAGAAAGATCATCGCGAAAGTTTCATTCCGTTTGGATTTCGTTTGGTATTCCTTTTCTGCGAAACTCTAAAATAGGTTAAAAAAAAACATAAACTGGCACTGGGCCTTCGGTTAATAGGTTAGTCCCAAAAAGAATATAAAAGAGCATAATAAAGCCCATTAAACATCCAAAACAGATAATATAATAGTATGGAACAATAAAAAATTATAGATACGTTAGAGACGTATTAGTAAGATATTAGGTCGTAAAATGTAGTACACATAATGCACGAGTGAAGCTAAAAAACCACAAAACATGTTTTCTTTAGCCAACATTAACTTTTTCTAACTAGGCCTCTACCCAGCATTGGGCCCAGCCCAACTCTTTTCGCTCTCTGAAGCCCACCGAGAATGTTGTCTTCAACCTCCAACCAACGAAACCTGTATGTGAAAACTGAAAACTGAAAACATATATACAAAGAACTCCCAGTTATCCATCATACTTGTTGATTTAGGCTACGAATCACGTGGACTTCAACATGAAATTCGTAGATCTCTTCATTGCGAATTCATTTTAGTTGAGCACGCAACTTATTGTTCAAAGATGAAGGAGATCGATGCAAGTGTCCTATCTTGAAGTCGGCGATGGCCGGAGCCTATGGTCGTGGCTAGAAGCTTGGCCAACAGAACAGCAGGCAACAACGGCTGCTATGGCCAAGACGTGTGGAGACGTGGTCGTCAAAGGCTGCAGGGGAAGCAGGAATCCCATGGAGATGGTGATGGAGCTTCTACATCGGGGAGTGTTGGCCGTGGAAGCAGCTGCTCGCCGGAGCAGCAAGATATGGCCGCGACTTGAGGAGGCGCTGGTGCTCGAGGGGTGCAAGGAAACAGGTGGTTCAATCGAAGGTGCTGATGGCCGGTCAATGCGTGCTCGCGGCGCCATGCATAGGCGCTCGGGCGTAGGAGTTGCGAACGGAGGAGATGCAGATCGAGTGGTTGCCAGATCTGACGGCATTGGATGCGGTAGATCATTTTGCAATTTGCCACATGATTGCCAGATACATATTTCGTTTTTAAATATCCTCTTCTTTCTTATCTTCTTTTCTTTTCCCTTTCCTTTTTTTTTCTATTTTCTATGATCCTTTTTTCCTTTTTCTTCAAAATCAACAAAGTATTTTTTTTATCACGAATATTTGTTTGAAGTCCATGATTTTTTTAAATTCATGATTTTTTTTAAAAAAATAATGATTTTTTAGAATTGATGAACTTTTTTCCAAATTCTTGAACTTTTCTTCAAAATCGATACACTTTCTTCAAATCTGTGAACTTTTTTCCCAAAATCAATGATTTTTTTTTCCAAAAACAGTGAACTTTCTTTAAAAATTGATGAACTTTTGTCAACATCGATGAACTTTTTCAAATTTATGTTTTCAAAATTGATGAATATTTGTTTTCAAAATCAATGACATGTTTTCAAATTTAGATGAACATTTTTTAAAATCAATGAGCTTTTTTCAAATTTGATGAACTTTTTGCCCAAAAAAACTATTTAATTTTTTGAATTCTATGAACTTTCAAAGTTTTGAACTTTTTCCATACTCGTGAACTTTTTATTGCTAATCTATGAACTTTTTTTTCAAATCCAAGTTTTTAATTTTTCCAAAATTTTCATTTTTTACAAAAGTCAAAATAGTTGACTTGGGTCAACAGGTAACTAGCAGAGCTGACCAATGAGTCTGTTTTTTAAAAGGCAAAATAGAAAACCTGACGTAGTGAATTGAACCGACCACGAGCGAGGCAACGCGTGAGCTCCAGAATGCTTAATTAGTGCAGTACGCGGCATAGAGGCGCTCCCATATGTTGGCTCATCTCGCGTGAAGAGTTTTTGTCCCCCTCTCGTGACGTGTCGGCCGCATTGTTACTGTTTTATCTCGTTTGATGGCTACTTTCGATTGTTTTCGTTGGCTTGCTCACTCTAGCATCGTTGGTTTTCTTTTCATTGCCGCTTTTTGTTTCGACTTGGCCGGTTTTCACCATGTTTTTTGTATGTTTTTAAGTTTTT
This sequence comes from Secale cereale, assembly GCA_902687465.1. Taxonomy (NCBI): domain Eukaryota; kingdom Viridiplantae; phylum Streptophyta; class Magnoliopsida; order Poales; family Poaceae; genus Secale; species Secale cereale. The sequence continues at coordinate 143,341,887 of LR738715.1, forward strand.
GTTTTGTTTTAATTGTTTCTTTTCTTTTCTTTCTTTTTTCGTGTGTTCTCTTTATGGTTTTTCTGCTCTCACTTATTTTTTGTTTTCCTTACGATTTTTCAATGATTATTTCTTATCTATGTTTTCTCTTTACAGTTTAATTGATTTTTCTTTGTTTTTTTTTCCTTTTTAGCTTGTTTTCGTTACGGTTTTCGGTGGTTTTCTTCAATTATCAACATTTTTTCTTTAGTTAATTTTTCATCATTTTTTATTTCTGGTTTTCTTCAGTTTTACTTATTGTTTTTTCTATGTATTTTTCCCTATTTCTGTTTATGTTGTTATGCTTTTTTGTTCCATTTTGCTTTATCTTCTTTGGTTTAATCTATTTCTTTCTTGGTTTTCGTCAGTTCATTATTTTTCACCGGTTTTCTTCGATATTAATTTTACTATTGGCTGCATTTGTTTTGTTTTTGGTTTATTGGGTTTCTTTGTTGATTTTTATTGGTTTCTTTTTCGTTCAACACATTGTCAAAATTTTCATATATATTCAACATTTTTAGTATGCATGAGAAACATTTGGACCAACAACAACATTTGAGACAATTGACTTTTACTTGTAGGATTTACAACTATGATCGATGATGCACTTTTGTTGCTACAATTATGAAATTTTGATGTGCAAATGCGCCAGGCGGTAGATGAACAGCAGCCGTGTGGCGTCCGGCCAGTTTTACATCACCTGTTGGAGTTGCACTTTTACATCTCCGTTTTGCATCATATGTTGGAGTTGGTACTTTTTTGGAGATGTAAAAAACACTTTTTGAAGATGTAAATTCCTATTTTACATCTCTAAATTTGCATCTTCTATTGAAAATGCTCTAAATGGTTCTGTCACAAGCAAGAAAGTTTCTATAAATGAGCGGCCCTTGATAAATGCGAGATCTTGTAAAGGAAAAATTAGCTAGCTCGGTGATTGTACCCAAGTTATCCGTTTCTGGAGCCTATATCATCATACTTTACAGAAAATTTATTGGTAGTATGTTTTTAACATCTTTTTTCCCCGGGTCAAAGTTAACATGGTGTTTGTAGCTAGGTTAGCAGGTCTGTGATGCGTATATTGCCATGTGATTTATGCATAAGTTACGGGGGGTAGTTTTCAACAAAATTTTTTCTCATGGTCAAAGTTATCATGGTATTTGTACCTAAATTATCAGGTCCGAAAACCTATATTATTGTACTATTTACATGTAAATTATCGGGAGTATGTTTTCAATATTTATTTCCCTAGATCAAAGTTCACGTGATGTTTGTACCTAAGTTCTCAGGTCTATGGTTTGTATATTACCCCGCGATTTACGAATAAGTTATAAAGGGTGTCTTTCAACAACTTTTTTCTCGGGATAAAATTACCCATCAGTGTTTTTATGTAAGTTATTGATGTCTACTACGCAACTTTATTCTTGCAGACTCGTGTCAGGCCTCCAAGCGCAGCGTTTTGTATGACAGTAGCAATTTTTCCTTAAGTGGATGACCTAAAATTTATCAATCCGTGGGAGGCGTAGGATGAAGATGGTCTCTCTCAAACAATCCTGCAACCAAATAATAAAAAGTCTCGTGTGTCCCCAACACACCAAATACAATGGTAAAATGTATAGGTGCACTAGTTCGGCGAAAAGATGGTGATACAAGTATAATATGGATAGTAGATATTTATTTTTATAATAGGAACAATAAAAACAGCAAGGTAGCAAGTGATAAAACGGAGCACAAACGATATTTCAATGCTTGAAAATAAGGCCTAGGGTCGGTACTTTCGCTAGTGCAATCTCTCAACAATGCTAATATAATTGGATCACATTACCATCCCTGAACGTGCGATGAAGGATCACTCCAAAGTTCATATCTAGCGGAGAACATGAGAAGAAATTATTTGCAGGGTACGAAACCACCTCAAAGTTATTCTTTCCGACCGATCTATCAAGAGTTCGTACTAAAATAACATCAGGCTACCCTTTCCGATCGAGCTATCAAGAGTTCGTACTAAAATAACACCATATGATACACATCAACCAACTCTAATGTCATCTAGATACTCCAATGTCACCGTGAGTATCCGTGAGTTGATTATACGATATGCATCAAACAATTTCAGATTCATAATACTCAATCCAACACAAAGAATCTCAAAGAGTGCCCCAAGATTTCTACCGGAGAAACAAAGAAAAGAACGTGCATCAACCCATATGCATAGATTACCCCAATGTCACCTCGGGAATCCGCGGGTTGAGTGCCAAAACGCACATCAAGTGAATCAATATGATACCCCATTGTCACCACAGGTATTCATAGCAAAACATACATCAAGTGTTCTCAAATCCATAAAAGTATTCAATCCAAAGAAATCTCAAAGGGAAAACTCAATTCATCACAACAAGATAGAGAGGAAAAAACACCATATGATCCGACTATATTAACAAAGCCCACGATACATCAGGATCGTGATATCTCAAGAACACGAGAGAGAGAGAGAGAGAGAGAGAGAGAGAGAGAGAGAGAGAGAGAGAGAGAGAGAGAGAGAGAGAGAGAGAGAGAGAGAGATTAAACACATAGCTACTGCTACAAACCGTCAGCCCCAAGGGTGGACTACTCCTTCCTCATCATGGTGGCCGTCGGAATGATAAAGATGGCCACCGGTGATGATTTCCCCCTCTGGCAGGGTGCCGAAACGGGTCTACATTTGTTTTTCGTGGACTAGAGAGGCTTTCGGCGGCGGAACTTCTGATATAGGGTTATTTCTGATGGTTTCTCTATTTATAGAATTTTTTGGCGTCGATTTCACGCGAAGATGGACCTCGAGGTGAGCAAAACCCACCCGGGCACGGGTTGGGCTCCAAGCGCGCCCTGGTGGGTTCTCCCCTCCTTGTGGCTCTTCAGGCCCTCCTGATATGTCTCTGTCGTATCTATAATTTTTTATTGTTCCATGTCAATATTCTACAACTTTCATATACTTCTGGCAACTTTTTATATTATTTATTTATTTTTGGGACTAACATATTGATCCAGTGCCCAGTGCCAGTTCATGTTTGTTGCATGTTTTTTGTTTCGCAGAATATCCATATCAAACGGAGCCCAAACGGGGTAAAAACGGACGGAGATTTTTTGGAATATATGTGAATTTTGGGAAGTGGAACCAATGTGAGATGATGCCCGAGTGGCCCACGAGGGTGAGGTGCGTGCCCTGGGACCACGTGACCAATCCGTAAGGCGGTTGATGCCCTTCTTTAGCCGCAAGAAAACTAATATCCGGATAAAAATCGTGTCCAAAATTTAGCCCAATCGGAGTTACGGATCTCCGGAAATTTAAGAAACGGTGAAAGGCTAGAATGTGGGAACGCAGAAACAGAGAGAGACAGAGAGACAGATCCAATCTAGGAGGGGCTCTCGCCCCTCCGCCGCCATGGAGGCCATGGACCAGAAGTGAAACCCTTCTCCCATCTAGGGAGAAGGTCAAGGAAGAAGAAGAAGGAGGGGGGCTCTCTCCCCATCTCTCCCAGTGGCGTCGGAACGCCGCCGGGGCCATCAGCGTGTGACGGCAATCTACACTAACACCTCTGTCATCTTCACCAACATCTCCATCACCTCCCCCCATCTATCTACAGCGGTCCACTCTCCCGCAACCCGTTGTACCCTTTACTTGAACATGGTGCTTTATGCTTCATATTAGTATCCAATGATGTGTTGTCATCCTATGATGTCTGAGTAGATTTTCGTTGTCCTATCGGTGATTGGTGAATTGCTATGATTGATTTAATTTGCTTGTGGTTATGTTGATGTCCTTTGGTGCCCACCATATGAGCGCGCGCGTGGATCACACCATAGGGTTAGTTGTATGTTGATAGGACTACGTATTGGCGGACAAGAGTGACAGAAGCTTCAACCTAGCATAGAAATTGATGCATACGTGATTGAAGGGGGGCCAATATATCTTAATGCTATGGTTGGGTTTTACCTTAATGAACGTTAGTAGTTGCGGATGCTTGCTAATAGTTCCAATCATAAGTGCATAGAATTCCAAGTGAGGGATGACATGCTAGCAGTGGCCTCTCCCACATAAAACTTGCTATCGGTCTAGTAACGTAGTCAATTACTTAGGGGTAATTTCGCAACTCCTACCACCACTTTTCCACACTCGCTATTACTAACTTTATTGCTTCTTTATCTTAACAACCCCTAGTTTTATTTACGTGCTCTTTATATTCTTGCAAACCTATCCCACAAAAACTACATAGTACTTTTAGTTTCATACTTGTTCTAGGTAAAGTAACGTCAAGCGTGCGTAGAGTTGTATCGGTGGTCGATACAACTTGAGGGAATATTTGTTCTACCTTTAGCTCCTCGTTGGGTTCAACACTCTTACTTATCGAAAGAGGCTACAACTGATCCCCTACACTTGTGGGTTATCACCTCCCACAAAGCTTCGGGGGTCTCTTTTGTTCCAAAAAAATCTTCAAAAAGTTTTAACCCATTCCGAGAACTTTTATTTCTGCAAAAAAAATAGCACTACGGTAGTTCTGCTGAAAATAACGTCAGTTCGGGTTAGTTTCACGCAAATCACAACAAAACCCTATAGAATTGTTGTAAACATGGCATGAATACTTCATAAATTATAGATATGTTGGAGACGTATCAGTTATCAGCTTCGCGGTGCCTAAATTATTATGTTGTTTACATAGAAGTTACCGGGGTATGTTTTAATAACGTTTCCCCGTAGGTTAAAATTACCATTTGCTTTTACATGCAAGTTATCATGTCTACTATAAAAATTTGAATCACACGTAAAAGCGTCCACATGTACATGAGAAAACCTTTAACGACCATCACGCCTGGACCCAACTTGGCATACATGAACCATACAGAGTACGAAAAAAAGAGGACTCGGCACAAGAGAAAAATCGACCGAGAATAGAGCACAACAATGTATGTGGGATCCAGATTTGACGGTGCTCATAAAATGGCTAGCATTTGATAGTTAACCTTTTCAAATCGTATATTCTTTTCAAAAAAATATGGTAATTTTAGTAACCAATTGTGAAATAGCATGATGTCCTTAGCGAGTTGGCGTGCGGTCATTTCTTGCGATTAACTATCTAACGGCCCAGCTAAAGCGTTTGGAAGCAGATTCACGACCATCAGGGTGTTCGGATATGTTGCAATATCGTTTGGATGATAGATTTGTCGTCTATTTTAATGTATGTTGTACATTTGTTGTATACACCAGGACCATTCTTTATACACGTTTACCAGTTTTTAAATGCATGATCAACATTTTTGTATACACATTGTATTTTCATTACACATTTTTTTGTATATATGACAAACATTTTTTTTGCATATTTTTTAAATGCTTGATTAGCATTTTTATAATACTTGATTAACATTTTTTCAAATATTGATTAAGATTTTAGAATACATGAGAATTTTTTAACACACATTGTATATATTTTTATACATATTTCATATGTGTGAGGAACATTTTTATACTGATTTAACATTTAAATAATTGATTAATATTTTAAATATTTTGTGTAAGTTTTTTAGTGTATGTATATTTAGAATGTTTGGAAGTATAAACAAAAGCAAGAACTAAAGCGAAAAATGAAAAGAAAAAAATTTCAAAAATAGCAATGTTGTGTCATGTTGCCTCGCGAGCTCTTGGACCGGACCATCTCGCGCCCGTCTTCAGCCAAGCCTTCCGTACGTCTAGCTATCAGTGAGACATAAGGGCATACTTGCTGTTGCGCTGCGTTCGGAAATAGTACTTGGTTGCGTGGGCTGGGTACTGTGCAGCCTCGATGGACCGTAATGTCTCATTTATGTATTCAAATTTCACATGAAATGAATATCTTATGTTTGGATTGTTAGAAGGACATTGGTACCCCCAGCCGACAGAGTTTAAACTCTAAACTTGGCATTGGAACTCGCCTTTTTCTAGATTTTATTTAGGCCTGCCAGCGATGTGTGTTCGGTTAGAGGAGACGTTCCGTCGACTACGAAAATGTCTCTCGCGACTTCATCAATCTCAAGATGATGTGTTGGCCTAATCTCTCGGAGGTGCTCACAGTCACAGGGGTGTGTGTGTGCGTGCGCGTTCATAGGGGTAAGCATATGTGCATTTGTGCCTATACTGTGTTAAAAAAATGATGAAATAAATATGGTTAATATAAAATGCCATATCAGTTCCTAAAATTACCAGAAAAATTGAAAATATTAGTACTAGCACAGAGGAAAGGAAACAAATTAAATACTCAAAGTTAAAAGAATGGGTATAACTTTATTTTGGATTCACAAACATTTCCCCCAAAAATTTAGGGGTATAAATAATATATTTTTCTTTTTAGTCTGTTATCGTTTTGCTTTTCGTTGGTTTTCTACACATTTCAATGTTTTTTCTTTAGTTACTTTTCATTAGTTTTACCAACGCTTTTCTTCGGTTTTACCTGTTGTTTTTTCTATTTTCCCTATCTCTATGATTTTATGGTTTTCTTTGTTTTTTTGTTTTTTTTCTTATTCTTAGTTTTCTTCAGTTTACTTTGTTTCCTTTTTGGTTTATGTCAATTTCCATTCTTTACCATCGGTTTTCTTCTGTTTAATTTTCTATTGTTTTATCTGTTTTTCCTTTTGGTTTTCTTGGTTTTTCTCTGTTCCTTTGTCAATTTATTGGTTTATTTTCTGTTCAACACAATTTCAACTTTGTTCAATACACATTCAACATTTTTCATATACATGAGAAACATAATTTCTACACATTTTTTATACATTTTTCGTATATATGACAAACATTTTTTGTGCAAATTTAAGATTTTTCATATGCTTGTTTTTTTTTCGAATGGTTGATTAGCATTTTATATACAAGATACATTGTGTACACATTTTTCTACCCAAGGAACATTGTTGTGTACACATCAAACTTGTTTTAAATGCTTGATTAATATTTTTAAATGTATCATGTATTTTTTTTGTAATTTATATATATTTAGAATATTTGGAAGTAAAATTGAAGTAAAAAAAATAAAATAAAAATAAATAAAATGAAAACAAGGTTGTGGCTTGTAACCTCGCGAGCGCTTGGGCCGGACTACCTCATGCTTGCCTTCAGGCGAGCCTTCCATACATCTCCCTACAAGCAAAACAGAGGGGCGCCCTTGCGCTGCGTTCGCGCATAGTACTCGGTTGCTCGGGCTGGGTACTGTGCAACCCGGATGGACCGTAAAGTCTGCTTTTATTTATTCCAATTAAACATGAAATGAATATGGCTAATATAAACTTCCATATCACTTCCTAAAATTTATAGAAAAATATAAAAATATTAGTGCTAGCATAAATGAAAGGAAACAAATCCCTACCTCAAAGTTAAAATAAAACAAGTAAAAACCCGAAATGATGTGTATATATGCGCTGAAATATTGAAGTATATATGCTGAAATGATGTGTATATATGCGCTGAAATATTGAAGTATACACGCTGAAATGTTGTGTATATATGCGGAAATGCTGAAAAGTACATGATGAAGTATGAATTGGGTAATTTGCCGGGATGGGCATTTTTACCTGCGGGTATTACGCGTAGCCGTCCAGGTACGGGTATGGGAATAGTTTGAACCCCGAAATGCGAGTATGCCTACAAGTTTGGACAAAATAATATTTTGACAGGTACTGATTTGGGCGATCATTACCCACACCCGAACCCGACGGGTGCCATGTTGAATGGGAGTCACTACAGGCGGCACAAAGCCACGCCCCGGGATGCCTTGCTTCTCACACAACAAGCCAGACTTAGCTCATCCCCTGCCATGCACATGAACATGATTAGACTCACGCGACACATTTTATAATTGAGCCCAAAAACATACGGAACAAAAATTATTTTAGGATTTTTATGGTTTGTGGTTTTTGTTACATTATGTAATTTTCTTTCCGTTTTGATTTTTTTTTGTATATACCGAAAATCGAGCAGTTAACCAAAAAATCAAAGTAAAAGAAATTATTTATATTTCTTTAGCAAACAACCATACAAGTACTTGGTCACATGAGCACATGAGCTTATGTCACTTGCATTATCCAACACTCACACACTCAGGCACAATCCTAAATAGACCTCACAACTACTCTTCACAACGTTAGTAAGCAAGGTGGTAAAAGTTGATGCCATCTTTCGCATACACTGAATCCATGCATGCATATATACTTATATTGTATAGTATACTATTTGTAAAAAAAGTATGTGTTTTGAGTCATAAAATTGTAAAATATCATATGCCATTTTCTAATTCATGTCAACTTGGGTTATTATGGTGTATACCAAAACCGAATTGTATTCTAATTTGATATCGTGTTTACCAAAGTATGAATATCGTACTAACTAAAAAATTGTATAAACCGAATGCACAGAGTTAAGGAATACGAAGCAGCCACTGTTATCCAAATAATATTCAAAGTTTTTTCAACCTGTTAGTTTTGAAGAAGTCATTTTATCTTCTCTCATGGTTGCTTTGAATATTTTAATGATCCAAATTAAAATCCAAAAAAGAATATTTGAGAACAACATTTATTCCAACTCAATTCAATATTCATTCAACTCAAAAGTTCCAAGTCCTAGTCAAAACTAGCTAGCTAAGAGCAAGCAAGAGAGGCAAGTTTTTAGTTAACTCTATTTAAATAATTAACATTCCAAATCTTAGGATTTTGGGATGCTACAGTTGGCCCTGCCTTGGCATCAGCCTCTAGTATACCATGCAACTTTACCCATTGATGACTTATTTCCAGCCTTGGTGTCTCGGTGGTAGCAGGTATGATTTTGCGGAGACGCGATGGGTCCGTCATGTTTGCGGCGTATTGGTTCATGTTTGATTAAAATGATGTGTTGAAGGCAGAGGTACATGCTCTAATGCAAGAGATGGCGTTGGCTTTCCAACACACAAACCTCCCGATCACCCAATTGAATTACTCGAAGGCTTCATCTGTTTTATCAAGACTATATTGTTCCGCTTACGGGCATCTTGCCGCGTAGATTAAAGTAATGATGAGTGATGTTCAGTTTATTATAGAGAAGTTTTGACGGGAACAAAGTAGAGTGGCAAATTGATTGGCAAATTATAGTTGTACCGAGTGTACCACCGATGTGTGGCTACACAGAGGACACCCCATGTATCGTGGAACTTTGGCCTCCTGGGTGTAACCCTATAATAATGAAATAAATTTTCATTTTCCCTGCAAAAAAAACCCGTCCGTCTAGGTTTTTTTTTTTTTGAAAAACCAGAACTAATTTATCTATTTTCGACATGTTTATCTGATCATCAAACAAAAAAATTACCGACGAAAAAAGATGGTCGAAATCGTACGAGTACGCTCAGCATGAAACCGACGTCTGCTAACTCAAGAAGCAGCTGCAGCTCATGATAAAAGCACCCCATATCAAGAATTCAAACATGCATGGATGCATACATGTGATGTGAGCTCCCCAAAAGGGCACTCCTAGTGAACCTACACGTACCATGACTCAGACAGCGCACCAAATCAAACCCCTCCACCTTTCAACGCCAATCTGCGCCAATAATAATCAGCACCGCCACGAAAACCTGGCCCGGCTCGCTCGAACACGATCCACAGTTGCACGCTCAGAGCCGTACGAGAGTGCCTCGTCATTGTACCAGCAACACGCACGGACACCCTCCCCTATTTCCCGGCCAAGTGCCGTGCCGTGCGCCGCGCAGGCAGGCAGGCAAGCGCAAGCAGCAGCACTGCACCGAGCGGCCAGCCCCACGGACACTACTAGCAGTGCCCAGACAGTACTCTTCAGCGGAGCATTATTGGATCAAGCTCGCCGGTCGAGCGGACGTGCGCTGGAAATCCGCACAATTAGGCACTGGGAGATGCTGCCGCTAGCATAGCTAACTAGGTAGTAGTAGAGCACTGGCAAAGGCATGCATGTAGTAGCAGGTAGCCGCGGCCGGGCGGCAGCGACGTGAAACATGGAGCTACGTAGGCCGGAAGCGGCCCGACGCTGAGATTAGTGGCATCATGGCATTGCTGCCGCCCGGCCGCAGCATCAATTATGCTGGTTGGATACGGGACATCTCGTGTGGGATCGATCGGCCCCTCAGCTCACATAAGGAAAATAAAACATGACGGGTGCCGTATGGAGCGCGCAAAACCCCAAGAAAAGCACAGGCAGAAATGGGGCAGTAGAATCCACCCCCATCCATGCTTTCAGTTCGAAAAAGAGAGGGAAGAATCCACGCCACTGCGAGGAAACGGGCGACCGGTCGAGTTTTCAGATTCTCTCCCGGTCCCGGCCGATGCCCGGTGGGTTTTTACGTGCAGCGTACGTGCGCCATGCTGCGCGCGCACGTACGTATTACAGTGGAGTGCAGTACGCTTGTTGCGTGCCATTGCCAAGCCAACCCGTGGTCCGCGTTTCGAAATTTGAAAGCTCCATCGACCAGGCCCGTCGTCCGAACGGCCGGACGGCCTCCTGGGTCGCGGCTGCTCCTGATCGAGATCGGCCGATGGACGGCCCAGGGTAAAAGGGCAACTCGACTGGACAGCCACCCCCGGATTCCTCCGCGCACACACTCCATTATGTTGTCCTGCCTGCCCGACCGCTGACATGCCACGGCTTACAAGCCTCGTGTGGGCTGGCTCGTGATTTGGCAATTGAAAACTGCGTGCATGTGCACATGGCATAACAGTCAATGATGATGCCCAGATCCATGCTCGTCCATCATGCATGCTGTTACACTATACCGACATTCATCCGTTCAATTCAAACACAGTTGACCCACGGCTTAGTACTGACACTGTACGCACGGGACATTCAGTCAAGTACACATAGGACTGTAGGGGTATAATGTATGCCACGTAGTACGTATGCATGCTAAACAGTGATGGTGCATGATTTGACATAGCCAATTAGCGATGGCCTCAACAGTGTGAAATGACCCATCTTTGCATGGGAACGTAGTAGCCTGAGAGAGGAGTAGGTGAAGCTAGTTGTGCACGTAGGTGGAGCCCGCATCCGACATTCCGCGTGATCTCCGTTGGTCCACCCATAGTTAATGTATATCCGAGTGCTCTTTTTATCTTCTGAGTCGAACAAAAGCGCTGCTGTACCTCAGGCTCAGACACCGCTCAAACACCCAAATCTCTCAAACAATCATCATAATAATAATGTAGTAGTGGGTGGTACTGGGGACCTTCGTCCCAGATGATCATGAGTACTACTGGTAGCTGCTGCATCTCTAGCACCTATCATTCACGACTACGCTTATCGATCGGTTCGATCTACAGCTCTATACTCGTTCAAATCTTAGAGCATGGTTAACAGTACAACCAGTTGATGGCTATATAATATTGTCACGTCATCTATAGCTAAGGTTATACCTGTCACGTACGATAGTAGTTAGATGTAAAGATGTGCTACTTTTTTAATGCATGGTCCACGTCTCACTCTCATATAGTGCACGTGTTACAGCTGACTCTTAGAACATCTCCAGCCGTTGGCACCCCCAAGAACATCACCGAACCAAAAAAGTTGGTGTCTTGGGGGTCATCCGGCGGAATTCGGCGAAATAAAGAGGGCATCTTCCCAGTCATAGCCGACCCCAAGCAAAAGTTTGTGAGGGGAATGGCTAAATGGGCCAAGAAAAAGGACATGTGGTGAGACGTGATTCGCCGAAACTTCCGCCGGCGTCCCCAAGAGACCCCCAGCGCACTGGGTTTCGCCTTCTTATAGCCTACTTACATAAGCTTATTGTACTTGCTCTTATGGAGGTGAATATTCCACCGAAATGGCTACACATGCAGCGTTTTGCTGCTTGATGACAGGTCCCTCAATTTTTTCAAAATTTGTCCAGAGTATTCAGAAGACTAGAAGAAGATTTCGCTAGTCTCTTTTATTTATTTTTCGCAATACACATAGTTTGCGTATCTTTTTATTGATAGAAGAAAAGAGAATGAGTACAACCATAGATACAACACATGACATGAACGCAAGGAGGCATGGACATGATGCCCGGAGAGAGAGAGAGAGAGAGAGAGAGAGAGAGAGAGACGGGGTGCTTAGCCCGAATAGGGTGAAACACAACTAAACCCACCAAAACTAAAACTAGAGGAGCAAACCAAATCAGCAGGTGTTGGACTTGAAGATGTTTGAGTCTCTTTTATCAAAGGCTGTGGTTAGATTTTAGTTGACCAAGACTTAACAAAGTCGCAATCAAGTGACATAACAAATAAAAAGAAAATTATTAAAAGATATTTTTTTACATATATCTTTACAAAGATCTCACAAATATAGCATCGACCGAGACTTCAAGATTTAGCAATCCCGTTTATCAAAATATATAGTCTAGTTTACATTAAGAGTGTACAGTAGTAGTACTTAGTACTACCTCCGTCCTGGTTTATTGGTCCTTGTTGTATTATGTGCCAAAATTTGACCATAAATTTAACTAACAAAATGTTCATGCATGTAACAAGAAATTATATCATTAAAAACTATGTTCAAATACGAATCCAATGATATAATTTTTGTTAACATGCATTAATACTTTGTTAGTTAAATATTTTTGTTAACATGCATTAATACTCTATGCACAAATTTCAAAGAGGACTAATAAACCAGTACGGAGGTAGTACTATTTTTTCTTAAAAACAAAGTCTAGCTTAAATTGAACATGCATGCATGATGCATGCATGCCTGCTCGTTGACTGCAGTCTGGAGTAGACAATACTGATAGTTAATTTATTTTGACAGCTTTGGCGCTGCGGTTTCAGACCTACCTTACCTAATTAAGTTGGACGGCATGCATTCATGCATGCGATCATGGTCAGCTAGCTTTACCTACTCTCCTCACGAGCTCAGCGCAGAGAGTGCCGTCTAGACTGACTGGCTGAAAATGGCTAGTTGTTGGAGAGCATGACCCGACTTTCGGTGACTCCGTACGGAAGCTGGAGCCTATGATCGTACCCCAGGTGTTAAGAGGCACGAGAAAAAAGATGGTAAGCCAGCCATTGCGTAAATATTCTTCAAACGGGAAATGTTCGTACAAAATCTGAGCCCAACTCCTAAGTGCATGCTGTCGAGTGGAATTGCTGACCGCATTGCCATCGATCAGGTCAGGTCCGTATCCCTTCCCCGTGACGGTCCGGAGGAAAGAATCCCACTGTGTGTGTGACAACAGATGGTCATTCCCCCCCAAAGAAGTACCACTGGAGACTCGACATGAGATAATATGCTTTCACCTGGCCCTTCGGGCACAACGAGGTGAAGCTCCTGCCTCCATTTGTCACGATGTTTTCAGGCAAAAATGGCACGTAGCAGGTCTGGTTTGTGGGAGTAAAACGGTGCAAGCCAATCATGCAATCGTAGGGCTCGGCAAAGCTGTAGATGGAGACACGCGCCGAATCAACCAGTCCCGTCCGTCATGGATCGATGGATCGCGGGCTGGGAAAGCACCCGTGACACGACGGATGTGGATGGCGACCCACTCGACCGGCTTCCCCAGAAACGACCGGAGCCCGCGAGGGCGGAGCATCCCCAATGGGCCAGGCACCGCACCGGCATCGGCACAGAGCGCATCCCGTCCCCGGGATTCCACCCCAGCGCAACACGACGCCGCGCTCCACTCCAACCGCGGGCTTCCCCGGCCCTCCATTGTCAACCGCCCGGGCGTGCACGCATCAACCCTCGTGATCAGTGTAAAGAAGGGGACTGCTACATTTATCTTCACTTTTCTTAGGTGTGGCAACCTTTGGCAAATTTAGTCTCAAACCAAACAACCCCTTTATCTTCACTTTTCTTTTTGCAGGGTAAAAAATAGTACGGGATGTAATATAAACTACCAGCCAGAATGGAGACACCGGTGTTCCCCTTCCCCATCACCGACCGCCAGAGTGGAGACACCGGTGTTCCCCTTCCCCATCACCGACCGCCTGAGTGACACACAATGGGGAGGCGAATCCATGGGGTCACATGGAAGCCTGAAGGAGGTGATTTTGCCCTGTCGAGGAAAAGGAAAGAAAGCCAAAATATGTGTGAACATTGTGCTAATTTGAGCTTTTTTTGTTAAGTTTAATCCAGAAAAATGTTAGTTAGAACATGATAATCATAGCGAATACGATAATAGCATCAAGTAACAACTTGATGTAAGCAATCATGCAATTGGTTAATAACATACATACATCATATTGCCATTGACAGAAAAAGCAGTAGATTAGATGCAATCCTTAACAGAAGGGAGAAGTAGACATATGATGCAGTCGAAGAAGATGCAGATGCGTCGATCGTCATGTCGTCGAGGAGGTGGTCGATGTTGGGGAAAATCTTATCATCCGGGAAGTGCACGCATCGACCCTCATGATCCGTGTAAAGAACGGGACTGCTACATTTTATCTTCACGTGTTTTCTTATTTCAAAATCGACCGGGTTTCGTTATAAAAGTCACAAAGAGTACAGATTGCTTCAAACAAAATAAAAATCACACTGAGTTTCCTAGACAACAGAACGGTCACTACCGCCGCAAGAACGACATGTAGCCGCTCCCATGATAAAGCCAGTTTGACCTTGTTGATGATAGCCGGGGAAGTCGTCGTGCGCGTCACCCTAAGAACCAGCGCGCTGAAGCCGCAATCGTCATCGTCGAAACAATGAGGGTGTGTTTGGTAGGGTGCATGAGGGCAAAAGTTCTCAATCCAACCCACTTTTGCTTGTTTGATAGGGTGCATGGACTCACCTGGCCTATGCCCATGTGATGCATAAAAGGGCCCTCGGCCATGCTCATCTCATGCACCCCAGACAGGGTGCATGGAGCCAGCCATGCTGGCCCTGACCCTCGTCCCCATACACCAGACCATGTTCATAATTTCAAAATTTGTTGAAATTTCTAAAAAATATTCAGAATTACAAAAGTTGTTTAAATTTTAGAAAAACTTCAGTTTTTTTTTAATTTTTGAAAAAAATAGAATTTTAAAGAAATTTAAATTATAAAAAATATTCAGAATTTCATTTTTTTAAATTTAAAAATGTTCGGAATTTAGAAAAAACAAAATTTGATTTAAATTTGATTTTTTTTCATAATTCCAAATTTTGTTTACATTTTTTTATAAAATATTCAAATTTTGATTAAATTTTCAAAAAATTAGAATTTCAAATATGTTCAAATTTCTAAAAAGGTTTAGAATTTCAAAATTTATTGGAATTTTAAAAAAATGTTTAGAATTTCAAATTTTGTTTAAATTTTTAAAATGTGTGTACATTTTTTCAATTTGTTCATCATCCAATAAAAATATTCGGAATTCGAAATTGTTCAACATGTCTAAACACATGCAAGCTGCCAAACAATGTCTCAGCTCAGCATGTCTCAGCGCATACATCGTTGCCAAACAACAGCAACTGCATGAAGTGAGCATGTCTATACTCAGCATGTATGAGAGTAGATCTGAATCATCCAACACTGAATGTCGTCATTGTGCACTCACGACGAGAAACTCTAACCTCGCTGCCCCAAGGAGACGGCGAGAATCCACGCAAGCACTCCAACGGCTACGTCCAGACAAATGAACTCGAGAAGGATCGAAGTCTGGAAGACAAACTCAAAGAAGAACCGCGGCTATGAGGACGGAAAAAGTTTAACATAAACTACTAGCCAGAGCGAAGGCACCGGGGTTCCCCTTCCCCGTCACCGACCTCGTGAGCGATAAACAATGGGGAGGCGAATCCACGGGGTCAAAGGGAAGCCTTGAGGGGATGATTTTTCCATGTCGAAGAAAAGGAAGGGAAACAAAAATATGTGCGAACATAGTGCTGATTTGAGCAATTTTTCATTAAGTTCAATCTAGAAAAACGTTAGATAGAACATGACAATCGTAGTAAAGATGATAACCGCAACACGTAGCAACTTGATGTAAGAATTCATGCAATTGGTTAATAACATACAAACATCATATTCAAATTTACAGTGAAAGAGTAGTAGACTAGATGCAATCCCTAAGAGAAGGGAGAAGTAGACATACGATGCAGTCGAAGAAGATGCGGATGTGTCTATCGTCATGTCTTTGAGGAGGTGGTCGACGTTGGGGAAAACTTATCATCCGGGAAGTATTCGTCGTGTTCAGCCACAGTGGAGGAAGGTACAACAGTCGCGCTAGAGCACTCCCCAAAAACCTGATCGCCCCTCTCCTGTACCATATAACAAGATGAGGCGTTTCAGATGCCTGTTGTTGCACTAAAAAAAGACACACCCGTGATATTGTGGTCCAAATGAAATCTTTTCCTCTCATGTACGTAGGGATGCAGAGCGACGCTCGATCCGCCCCGCTTCATAGTCAAAGTAGATTGACTTAGTTATAATCTTTCTGGTTCAGCTTTAGTTCAGTTTGAACTAAATTTCTGTTTTGGCAGGCTTATGCGGGATGCCCGCTTGCATGCCTACATGTATGTGCCACTTAACTGATCATAACCGTAACAAAAAACATGTATCATCATGGATGTGGTGGACTCCTACTTCTATGATAAAAAAACATGACAGAACATGGGCTTTTCGTGTTGAGCTGGCCGGAGGCAGACATGCATGACATTCTTTGAGCCATCAATGACGTAAAATATCGTGATAGAAGTGAGGTTACATTTTTTCTGGGGATTTCCTAGTTACGGTGGGCAATTGATGGGTGGTCGGGTCCGAACGATGCTGTGTGGCTTGAGTATTTCTCTCGTACGCGCACGTGTGAGAGCCCTTCGCTAACTGAACCTTAGCAAGCATTCCCTTACTGAACTCGATCGATCGATCTCTCGCCTGCTTACTGAAAGATCAAGGATGTCACCTAGAGGGGGGGGGGGGTGAATAGGTGCTTTAAAATAATTACGGTTTAGGCTTGAACAAATGCGGAATAAACCTAGCGGTTAATTTGTCAAGCACAAAACCTACAACAACTAGGCTCACCTATGTGCACCAACAACTTATGCTAAGCAAGATAAACAACTAGGTGATAGCAAGATATATGACAGAAACAATATGGCTATCACAAAGTAAAGTGCATAAGTAAAGGGCTCGGGTAAGAGATAACCGAGGCATGCGGAGACGACGATGTATCCCAAAGTTCACACCCTTGCGGATGCTAATCTCCGTTTGGAGCGGTGTGGAGGCACAATGCTCCCAAGAAGCCACTAGGGCCACCGTAATCCCCTCAGCCCCCCGCACAATGCAAGATGCCGTGATTCCACTAAGGGACCCTTGAGGGCGGTCACCGAACCCGTACAAATGGCAACCCTTGGGGGCGGTCACCGAACCCGTACAAATTTCTCGGGGCAATCTCCACAACCTAATTGGAGACCCCGAAGCTTGCCCGGAGCTTTACACCACAATGATTGTGCTCCGAACACCATCAAGGTTGGGGCTACCTCCACAACTTAATTGGAGGCTCCCAACAACACCACGAAGCTTCACCACAATGGAATATTGCTCCGCGATGACCTCAACCCTCTAGGGCGCCCAAGCACCCAAGAGGAACGAGCTTAAGGGTACCAAGCACCCAAGAGTAATATGCTTCTCAACTTGTAACTTCCACGTATCACCGTGGAGAACTCAAACCGATGCACCAAATGCAATGGCAAGGGCACATGGAGTGCCCAAATCCTTCTCTCTCAAATCCCACCAAAGCAACTAATGCTAGGGAGGGAAAAGAGAGGAAGAACAAGAAGGAGAACACCAAGAACTCCAAGATCTAGATCCAAGGGGTTCCCCTCACCTAGAGGAGAAAGTGATTGGTGGAAATGTGGATCTAGATCTCCTCTCTATTTTCCCCCCAAAACTAGCAAGAATCCATGGAGGGATTGAGAGATAGCAACCTCGAAGAAGGTCAACAATGGGGGAAGAACACGAGCTCAAAGAATAATGTTCATTGGGGAAGAAGACCCCCTTTTATAGGTGGGGAGAAATCCAACCGTTATGCTCACAGCCCGCACCGAGCGGTACTACCGCTCCAAGGAGCGTTACTACCGCTAGGGCGGAAGTAGCCCTTTGAAACACAACAGCGAGGAGGCAAAAAGGCCAGAAGAACCCTCGGTGCGGTAGTACCGCTTGACCTCACGGTACTACCGCTAGTGGTAGCGGTACTACTGCTAAGGGTAGCGGTACTACTGCTTGCGAGCGGTACTAAAAAATTACATCCGTGCCTACTACCGCTGGACTTGTGACGAGTTTTTGGTCCAGAGCGAAAGTAGCCACGAAAGTAAAAAATTACATCCCCTCCAAGCGGTAGTACCGCTCCAATTTGCGGTAGTACCGCTGCAGCCCTTGTGGGGACACCAAAACTGACATAACTTTTGCAAACGGACTCCGAATTCAACGAAACCAAGTTTGTTGGAAAGCTAGCGACATGGCCTAACACAATCTTGATAGAAATAACAATAAGAAGAAAATGAGAAAAGTCCCATAAGTAAATGGTGAGAAGCCTTCCTCGAAGGAGACCGGTAAAACCTCCAACACCGAAAACGCAATAGAAGAAGCATGTGAACTCCGTTTTCGATGAACTCAAGCTTGTCATGAAAATGACCATAAGCTCCAAATCTCACAAGAAGAAAACCAAACAAGAACCAAGAAATATGATGCAAGCATGCAATGGTTTGAGCTCTCTACGAATGATATGATCAAGCTACTCACTTGAGAGCCCCCCTTGATAGTACGACGATCGATCCTATAACCCGATCTCCGAACTACCACCACGAGACCGGTAAAATAGAGAACCTATCAAGGGCAAACCTTTGCCTTGCACAAAGTCCACTTGAGCTAGATGTAGAAGATCTTGACTTCCTCAAGTTGGACCACCTTTCTTGATTGCGTTGGCTCGGTGAAGACTAGTAGATTGCTCCCCCATACTCCACTATGGGTGAGCCACTCTTCGGCATATCTTCACAAGTCCATTGTCACCACAATGGACGGCAAGCTTCAAGCACTTGATCTCCTCGTGATGCATCACTTGAACTTGCACACCATAACCTTGATTTGATGTCATCCTCCATGTGTTGTATGTGATCTTCCTCTTAACGCAAGCCCATGGAAGATAACCTAACCCCACATAGAACTCTCACAAAGACCATGGGTTAGTACACAAAGCGTAGTTGACAATGCTTACCATACCATGGGATCACTTTATCCCTCTCGGTACATCTTCTACGCTTTGTGTGTTGATCAACTTGATTCACTCTTTCACTTAGTCTTGATCAACCTTGAATCTTTCCAACTCTCTTCATTTGGATGATGTCTTGAAGGTAAACATGAATGATAACACACTCTTCTTCTTCAAGACATGCTTGTAATAATCTCAACATTCACAAGACCAATCTTTGGATAATTCCTTAATAGCACCTTGGTCATCACAAACTCTCCTTGAAACCAACACATGGACTCCAAGAAAAGCTTTTGGACAAACCCTTCAAATATAACTCAAGGCAACCATTAGTCCATAGAGATTGTCATCAATTACGAAAACCAAACATGGGGGCACCGCATGTTCTTTCACTTACTGAATAGGAGCGACCGATTCGCACACAAAAATTCGTCGTTGACTTGATTCGCTGCTACAAAGACTCCAATCACATCTCTTTCTTTGTTCCTCTAGATCTCCCATCACCGCCTGCAGTGCTTCTTCCCCACTTCCGACCGTCGCCTTCTTTTCTTCAATTCAACATAGCTAGTATGCCTGAGCCCAAAATCCTTGCGTGCACCCCAATCGACAAACCGCCGTCCGCCGGACCACCCAGCTCGTCTCCCCAGTTCCTCTCTATGGCGTTCTCAGCCGAGCTGCTTCCTCTCTGACGCCGCTGGTGCTCTCAGGTGCGTTAGGAGCACCTCACCTATCCATCTGCTCTGATGCGGCGCTCAATCCACCTCGTCTCCTATCTGCTCGTGCCCGGTCACCGTCGCCCACCAATCAATTCCTCCCCGTGAATTCCCAGTTTCTTCATCTTCCCCCGTAGCACAAAGATGCCATCTTTTTTGTTCCATCTCCACACCTCGACTCGATTCCATCCGATTCATCGCCCTCGCTACCATCGCCGGGCGCTGAATCACAAATGGCACGCCACATGCACAAGCGGAACCAGACCAGCCAGCATGCGTCCGTCCGCATGCAGCAACAACAACGGATCCAGCTCCTACTACGTCTCCCCCATCTTCGGCCACTGATTACAGTCCAGCAACCAATCCACTCGATCACCTCCCACCTAAACCCGGGCAAACGTCGGGCCGGGTCGGGTTTCGGGCCGGGCTTGTAAAAGCCTGAGCCCGACCCGAAGCCTGAAATACTCCATATTTTCAAGCCCGAGCCCGGCCCGAAATCAAGCCCGAAGCCCGAAAGCCCGGCCCGAATGCTGTTTTTTTGTATGGGCACGTGTAAGCCCGACCCGAAGCCCGAAAGCCCGTCCCGAAATACACAAAAAAAGAAGCCCGAGCCCGGCCCGAACTATCTTCCGGGCTGCAAAACAAAGCCCGAGCCCGACCCGAATGTCAAGCCTGACCCGGCCCGGCCCGGGTTTTTCAGGCCGGGTCGTCGGGCCGGGCATCCCATGCCCGGGTTTACTCCCACCTAATTTCAATTTGAACTCTTTCTTCTCTGGCCGCCGCCGTGACTCACGAATCGTCAATTGAATAGCCACAAAGAACACGTCCCTTTTCTCTCCTCCTTCCTTACCACGCCACCGCCACGCCGGTCGGTGAGGGAGAAATCGGAACCATGCGTGTTTTTCTTCTTCTTTTTGCACGATCACGACCGCCCGTGCCTCACTCACATGACTCATCGTGCCGGCGGGGAGACCTGAATCACCGGCTACGCCAACGAAAAGGGTCGATTATGGACGAATCAATCTGATTCCCTCTCTGGTGCATTGCGCGTCCGAGCAAGGGACATGGTTGTTCCTCGAGGTGAGAGATGCTGGCCTCAACTGCGCAGAAGAGATGAGATCTCATGTGTGGGAATCTGATAGATCATGACTTGATCCTTCCCGGGAATGGCGCCAGAAATTCATCGTGCTAGTTGTGAACCGCGTCAGTAAATTCCCCGACGAGGAGGGGATGATGCAGCACATTGGCGGCAAGTATTTCCCTCAGTTATGAAACCAAGGTTATCAATCTAGTAGGAGAACCAAGCAAGCTTTGTAAACAACACCTGCACACAAACAACAAATCCTCGCAACCCAGCGCGTAGAGGCATTGTCAACCCCTCTTGTGTAAGGTAGTATGATAAAAAAAATAGATTGATAGATGCGAATAAAATAAAAGCAAATAAAATGAAGCATGACATTTTTGGGGTTTTGATAATATAGATCACAAATAAAAGAAGCAAATAAATGGGAAATGCAAATAGAAATATAGATCTGCAAGTATATGAGGAGAAATAGACCTGGGGGCCGTAGGTTTCACTAGTGGCTTTTCTCGAGAAAATAGCATATGGTGGGCAAACAAATTTCTGTTGGGCAATTGATAGAAGAGCAAATAATTATGACGATATCCAAGACAATGATCATGTATATCGCCATCACGTCCAAGATTAGTAGACCGACTCCTGCCTGTATCTACTACTATTACTCCACACATTGACCTCTATCCAGCATGCATCTAGTGTATTAAGTTCATGAAAGAATAGAGTAATGCCTTAAGAATGATCACATGATGTAGACAAGATCTATTCATGTAGGAATAGACCCCATCATTTTATCCTTAATAACAACGATACATGCGTGTCATGTCTCTTTCTATCACCGAGATTGAGCACCGCATGATCGAACCCATTACAAAGCACATATTCCCATTGCAAAATAAATTAATCAAGTTGGACAAACAAAACCGAAATATGGAAGAAGAAATACGAGGCTATAATAATCATGCATGGATAGAAATAGATCTGTTCATAAACTCACAATTCATCGGATCCCAACAAACACACCGCAAAAGAATTACATCAAATAGATCTCCGAAGAGAACAATGTATTGAAGAGCAAAAAGAGAGAAGAAGCCATCTAGCTACTGCCTACGGACCCATATGTGTGTGGTAAACTAATCACGCATCATCGGAGAGGCACCAATGAGGATGATTGATACGTCTCCAACGTATCTATAATTTTTGATTGTTCCATGCTATTATATATTCTGTTTTGGATGTTTAATGGGCTTTATTATACACTTTTATATTATTTTTGGGACTAACCTACTAACCCAAGGCCCAGTGCAAATTGCAGTTTTTTTTGCCTATTTCAGTGTTTCGCAGAAAAGGAATATCAAACGGAGTCCAAACAGAATGAAACCTTCGGGAGAGTTATTTTTGGAACAATATAAACAAAGAAGACTTGGAGTACACGCCAGGAAGCGAGAGGGGCGGCGACGAGGGCAAGGGCGCGCCGAGGGGAGGTAGGCGCGCCCCCACCCTCGTGGGCCCCCTATTGCTTCCCCGACGTCCCTCTTCAGCCTATATATACCTACATACCCTGAAACTATCGAGAAGCACCACAAAACCATAATTCCACCGCCACAACGTTCTGTACCCGTGAGATCCCATCTTGGGGCCTGTTCCGTAGCTCCACTGGAGGGGGCATCGATCACGGAGGGCTTCTACATCAACACCATAGCCTCCCCGATGAGTTGTGAGTAGTTTTCCACAGATCTTCGGGTCCATATTTATTAGCTAGATGGCTTCTTCTCTCTCTTTGGATCTCAATACAAAGTTCTCCTCGATCTTCGAGGAGATCTATTCGATGTAATATTTTTGCGGTGTGTTTGTCGAGATCCGATGAATTGTGGGTTTATGATCAAGATTATCTATGAACTATATTGGATTCTTTTCTGAAATCTTTTATGCACAATTAAAATATCCTTGCAAGTCTCTTTGAATTATCGGTTTGGTTTGGCCTACTAGATCTATAGTTCTTGCAATGGGAGAAGTGCTTGGCTTTGGGTTCAATCTTGCGGTGTCCTTTTCCAGTGACAGCAGGGGCAACAAGGCACGTATTGTATTGTTGCCACCAAGGATAAAAAGATGGGGTTTATATGATATTGCTTGAGTTTATCCCTCTACATCATGTCATCTTGCTTAAGGCGTTACTCTGTTCTTATGAACTTAATACTCTAGATGCATGCTGGATAGCGGTCGATGTGTGGAGTAATAGTAGTAGATGCAGAATCGTTTCAGTCTACTTGTCACGGACGTGATTGAAGGAAATATGCCCTAGAGGCAATAATAAAGATGTTATTTGTATTTCGTTATATCATGATAAATGTCTTTATTCATGCTAGAATTGTATTAACCGGAAACTTAGTACATGTGTGAATACATAGACAGAACCATATGTCCCTAGTATGCCTCTACTAGACTAGCTTATTGATCAAAGATGGTTATGTTTCCTAGCCATAGACATGAGTTGTCATTTGATCAACGAGATCACATCATTAGGAGAATGATGTGATGGACAAGACCCATCCGTTAGCTTAGCACTATGATCGTTTAGTTTTACTCTATTGCTTTCTTCATGACTTATACATGTTCCTATGACTATGAGATTATGCAACTCCCGTACACCGGAGGAACACCTTGTGTGCTATCAAATGTCACAACGTAACTGGGTGATTATAAAGATGCTCTACAGGTGTCTCCGAAGGTGTTCGTGGTGTTGGCGTAGATCAAGAATAGGATTTGTCACTCTGAGTGTCGGAGAGGTATCTCTGGGCCCTCTCGGTAATACACATCATAATAAGCCTTGGAAGCAAATGACTAATGAGTTAGTCACGGGATAATTTATTAAGGAATGAGTAAAGAGTCTTACCAGTAACGATATTGAACTAGGTATTGAGATACCGATGATCGAATCTCGGGCAAGTAACATACCGATGACAAAGGGAACAGCGTATGTTGTTATGCGGTTTGACCGATAAAGATCTTCGTATAATATGTAGGAGCCAATATGAGCATCCAGGTTCCGCTATTGGTTATTGACCGGAGATGAGTCTCGGTCATGTCTACATAGTTCTCGAACCCATAGGGTCCGCACGCTTAACGTTTGATGACGATCGGTATTATGAGTTTATGAGTTTTGATGTACCGAAGGTAGTTCGGAGTCCCGGATGAGATCACGAACATGACGAGGAATCTCGGAATGTCCAAGATGTAAAGATTGATATATTGGACGACTATATTCGGACACCGGAAGTGTTCCGGAAAAGTTTCGGATTTAACAGGAGTGCCGGAGGGGGCTACCGGAACCCCCCCGAGGGAGTATGGGCCTTGGTGGGCCATTGAGGGAAAGAGAAAGGCAGCCCATAGGGCTGGCCGCACCATCACCCTAGAGTTCCTAGTTGGACTAGGAAAAGGGGGGGGGGGGGGAGGCGCCCCTCTTCTTCCTTCTTCTCTCCCCCTTCCTTTCCTACTCCTAGTAGGAATAGGAAAGGGGTTCCTATTCCTACTAGGAGTAGGAATCCTACTCCTGGCGCGCCCCAGAAGGCCAGCAGCACCTCCCCCCTTTCTCCTTTATATACGGGGGCAGGGGGGCACCCAAACAGACAGAAGAAACATTGTTCTAGCCGTGTGCGGTGCCCCCCTCCACAGAAACACACCTCGATCATACCGTTGCAGTGCTTAGGCGAAGCCCTGCACCGGTAGCTTCATCATATCAGTCACCACGCCGTCGTGCTGACGAAACTCTCCCGCGAAGTTCTACTGGATCGAAAGCTCGTGGGACGTCATCAAGCTGAATGTGTGCTGAACGCTGAGGTGTCGTACGTTCGGTGCTTGATCGGTTGGATCGCGAAGAAGTTCGACTTCATCAACCGCGTCACTAGACGCTTCCGCTTTCGGTCTACGAGGGTACATAGACACACTCTCCCCTCTCGTTGCTATGCATCTAGTAAATAGATCTTGCATGATCGTAGGAAAATTTTAAAATACTACATTCCCCAACAGTGGCATCATGAGCCAGGTCTATGCGTAGATGATATGCACGAGTAGAACACAATGAGTTGTGGGCGATAATAGTCATACTGCTTACCAGCATGTCATACTTTGGTTCAGCGATATTGTGAGATGAAGCAGCCCGGACCGACATTACGCGTACGCTTACGCGAGACTGGTTTCACCGTTATGAGCACTGATACGTCTCCAACGTATCTATAATTTTTTATTGTTCCATGCTATTATTTATGATGTCTTGGATGTTTAATGGGCTTTGTCATACACTTTTATATCATTTTTGGGACTAACCTACTAACCCAAAGGCCCAGTCCAGATTGCTGTTTTTTTGCCTGTTTCAGGGTTTTGCAGAAAAGGAATATCAAACGGAGTCCAAATGGAATGAAACCTTCGGGAGAGATATTTTTGGAGAAAATCACGCACGGGAGACTTGAGAACCACGGAGTAGGGGCCACGAGGTGCCCACGAGGGGGGGGGGGGGCATGCCCCCCTTCCCAGGGCGTGCCCCCTGCCTCGTGGGCCCCTCGAGAGTCCCCCGGTGTCCTCCTTCCTCCTATATAAGCCTACGTACCCCGAAACCATCACCAAAAGAGAGAAAACCCTAATTCCACCGCTGTAACCTTTTGTTCCCATGAGATCCCATCTTGGAGCCTGTTCTCGAGCTCCGCCGGAGGGGTGATCCATCACGGAGTGCTTCTACATAATCATCATCGCCCTCACCATGAGTTGTGAGTAGTTTACCATAGACCTTCGGGTCCATAGCTAGTATCTAGATGGCTTCTTCTCTCTCTCTGGATCTCAATACAAAGTTATCCTCGGTCTTGGAGATCTATTGTAATCTCTTTTTGCGGTGTGTTTGTCGAGATCCGATGAATTGTGAGTTTATGATCAAGATTACCGATGAGAAATATTTGGTTCTTTTCTGAACTCTGTATGTGTGCTCATAATATCCTTGCAAGTCTCTTCGAATTATTGGTTTGGTTTGGCCTACTAGATCTATTGTTCTTGCAATGGGCGAAGTGCTTGGCTTTGGGTTCAATCTTGCGGTGTCCTTTCCCAGTGACAGTAGGGGCAGCAAGGCACATATTGTATTGTTGGCATCGAGGATAAAAAGATGGGGTTTATATCATATTGCTTGAGTTTGTCCCTCTACATCATGTCATCTTGCTTAAGGCGTTACTCTGTTCTTATGAACTCAATACACTAGATGCATGCTGGATAGCGGTCGATGTGTGGAGTAATAGTAGTAGATGCAGGCAGGAGTCGGTCTACTTGTCTCGGACGTGATGCCTATATACAATGATCATGCCTAGATAGTCTCATAATTATTTGCTTTTCTATCAATTGCTCGACAACAATTTGTTTACCCGCCGTAGAATATCGCTATCATGAGAGAAGCCACTAGAGAACACTATGGCCCCCGGGTCTATTCTCAACATATCAATCTACATCTACTTTAATTTTTCCACTTTTACTTTCTGTTCTTATAAACAAAAATACCAAAAATATAAACTATCATCTCTATCAGATCTCACTTTCGTAAGTGACCGTAAAGGGATTGACAACCCCTTATCGTGTTGGCTGCGAAGTTCTTATTTGTTTGTACAGGTGCGAGGGACTCGCGCGTGGTCTCCTACTGGATTGATACCTTGGCTCTCAAAATCTGAGAGAAATACTTGAAAAGTTCAAAGAATTTCAGAGTGAAGTAGAGAATCATCGTAACAAGAAAATAAAGTTACTATGATCTGATCATGGAGGTGAATATTTGAGTTACGAGTTTGCTCTTCATTTGAAACAATATGGAATAGCTTCATAACTCATGCCACCCAGAACACCACAGCGTAATGGTGTGTCCGAACGTCGTAACCGTACTTTATTAGATATGGTGCGGCCTATGATGTCTCTTACCGATTTACCACTATTGTTTTGGGGTTATGCTTTCGAGACAGCCGCATTCACGTTAAATAGGGCACCATCTAAATCCGTTGAGACGACGCCTTATGAACTGTGGTTTGGCAAGAAACCAAAGTTGTTGTTTCTTAAAGTTTGGGGCTGCGATGCTTATGTGAAAAAGCTTCAACCTAATAACCTCGAACCCAAGTCGGAGAAATGTGTCTTCATAGGATACCCAAAAGAGACTGTTGGGTACACCTTCTATCACAGATCCGAAGGCAAGATATTTGTTGCTAAGAATGGATCCTTTCTAGAGAAGGAGTTTCTCTCGAAAGAAGTGAGTGGGAGGAAAGTGGAACTCGAGGAGGTAATTGTACCTTCTCCCGAATTGGAAAGTAATACATCACAGAAATTAGTTCGAGTGATTCCTACACCAATTAGTGAGGAAGCTAATGATAATGATCATGAAACTTTAGATCAAGTTTCCGCTGAACTACGTAGATCAACCAGAGTACGTTCCGCACCAGAGTGGTACGGTAACCCAGTTCTGGAAGTCATGTTACTAGACCATGATGAACCTACGAACTATGAGGAAGCGATGATGAGCCCAGATTCCGCAAAATGGCTTGAGGCCATGAATCTGAGATGGGATCCATGTATGAGAACAAAGTATGGACTTTGGTTGACTTGCCCGATGATCGGCAAGCCATCGAAAATAAATGAATTTTTAAGAAGAAGACCGACGCTGACGGTAAAGTTACTGTTTAGAAAGCTCGACTTGTTGCGAAAGGGTTTCGACAAGTTCAAGGAGTTGACTACGATGAGACTTTCTCACCCGTAGCGATGCTTAAGTTTGTCCGAATCATATTAGCAATTGCCGCATTTTATGATTATGAAATCTGGCAAATGGATGTCAAAACTGCATTCCTGAATGGATATCTCAAAGAAGAGTTGTATATGATGCAACCAGAAGGTTTTGTCGATCCAAAAGGTGCTAACAAAGTGTGCAAGCTCCAGCGATCCATCTATGGACTGGTGCAAGCATCTCAGAGTTGGAATATACGCTTTGATGAGGTGATCAAAGCATATGGTTTTATACAGACTTTTGGAGAAGCCTGTATTTACAAGAAAGTGAGTGGGAGCTCTGTAGCATTTATGTTATTATACGTGGATGAAATATTGTTGATTGGAAATGATATAGAATTTCTGGATAGCATAAAAGGATGCTTGAATAAGAATTTTTCAATGAAAGACCTCGGTGAAGCTGCTTACATATTAGGCATCAAGATCTATAGAGATAGATCAAGACGCTTAATTGGACTTTCACAAAGCACATACCTTGATAAAGTTTTGAAGAAGTTCAAAATGGATCAGTCAAAGAAAGGGTTCTTGCCTGTGTTACAAGGAGTGAAGTTGAGTAAGACTCAATGCCCGACCACTGCAGAAGATAGAGAGAAAATGAAAGTCATTCCCTATGCCTCAACCATAGGATCTATCATGTATGCAATGCTGTGTACGAGACCTGATGTGTGCCTTGCTATTAGTTTAGCAGGGAGGTACCAAAGTAATCCAGGAGTGGATCACTAGACAACGGTCAAGAACATCCTGAAGTACCTGAAAAGGACAAAGGATATGTTTCTCATATATGGAGGTGACAAAGAGCTCATCGTAAACGGTTACGTCGATGCAAGCTTTGACACTGATCTGGATGACTCGAAGTCACAAACCGGATATGTATTTTTATTGAACGGTGGAGCTGTCAGTTGGTGCAGTTCCAAGCAAAGCGTCGTGGCGGGATCTACGTGTGAAGTGGAATACATAGCTTCTTTGGAAGCATCAAATGAAGGAGTCTGGATGAAGGAGTTCATATCCGATCTAGGTGTGATACCTAGTGCATCGGGTCCAATGAAAATCTTTTGTGACAACACTGGAGCAATAGCCTTGGCGAAGGAATCCAGGTTTCACAAGTGAACAAAGCACATCGAAAGGCGCTTCAATTCCATCTGCGGTCTAGGCAAGGAGGGAG
Organism: Secale cereale; assembly: GCA_902687465.1. NCBI lineage: Eukaryota > Viridiplantae > Streptophyta > Magnoliopsida > Poales > Poaceae > Secale > Secale cereale. The sequence continues at coordinate 143,370,787 of LR738715.1, forward strand.
ACATAGAAATTTGCAAGATACATACAGATCTAAATGTTGTAGATCCGTTAACTAAGCCTCTTCCATGGGCAAAACATGATCAACATGAAGACTCCATGGGTGTTAGGATCATTACTTTGTAATCTAGATTATTGACTCTAGTTCAAGTGGGAGACTGAAGGAAATATGCCCTAGAGGCAATAATAAAGATGTTATTTGTATTTCCTTATATCATGATAAATGTCTTTATTCATGATAGAATTGTATTAACCGAAAACTTAGTACATGTGTGAATACATAGACAGAACCATATGTCCCTAGTATGCCTCTACTAGACTAGCTTATTGATCAAAGATGGTTATGTTTCCTAGCCATAGACATGAGTTGTCATTTGATCAACGAGATCACATCATTAGGAGAATGATGTGATGGACAAGACCCATCCGTTAGCTTAGCACTATGATCGTTTAGTTTTACTGCTATTGCTTTCTTCATGACTTATACATGTTCCTATGACTATGAGATTATGCAACTCTCGTACACCGGAGGAACACCTTGTGTGCTATCAAACGTCACAACGTAACTGGGTGATTATAAAGATGCTCTACAGGTGTCTCCGAAGGTGTTCGTGGTGTTGGCGTAGATCAAGAATAGGATTTGTCACTCTGAGTGTCGGAGAGGTATCTCCGGGCCCTCTCGGTAATACACATCATAATAAGCCTTGCAAGCAAATGACTAATGAGTTATTCATGGGATAATTTATTAAGGAACGAGTAAAGAGTCTTACCTGTAACGAGATTGAACTAGGTATTGAGATACCGACGATCGAATCTCGGGCAAGTAACATACCGATGACAAAGGGAACAACGTATGTTGTTATGCGGTTTGACCGATAAAGATCTTCGTAGAATATGTAGGAGCCAATATGAGCATCCAGGTTCCGCTATTGGTTATTGACCGGAGATGAGTCTCGGTCATGTCTACATAGTTCTCGAACCCGTAGGGTCCGCGTGCTTAACGTTTGATGACGATCGGTATTATGAGTTTATGAGTTTTGATGTACCGAAGGTAGTTCGGAGTCCCGGATGAGATCACGGACAAGACGAGGAGTCTCGGAATGTCCGAGACGTAAAAGTTGATATATTGGATGACTATATTCGGACACCGGAAGTGTTCTGGAAAAGTTTCGGATTTAACCGGAGTGCCGGAGGGTGTTACCGGAACCCCCCCGAGGGAGTATGGGCCTTAGTGGGCCATTGAGGGAAAGAGAGAGGCAGCCCATAGGGCTGGCCGCACCCTCCCCCTAGGGTTACTAGTTGGACTAGGAAAAGGGGGAGGGGAGGCGCCTGTAACACCCCATATGTGATACCTTCCATTTATGGCAATATATGCGACGTTGACTTCATCAATTCCATTCTGGGCTCTTCTTTCATTTCGGGTTTCTTCGTTTTTGCGTGTGCGTGTGTGCGTATCATCCATGTCATGTCATTATGTGCATTGCATTGCATTCGTGTTGTCACTTGCACCCGGTCATGCTCGTCTCTTCCCGTTGTCCGTTTCGAGTTCCGACACTCACACACGTGCCCGTGGCACCTCCGAATCCTTCATTTGTATGTGGCCATAGAACGTTCTCGGAATGAGGTGAGAGTTGTCGTGCATTGTTGTTTTAGTACGTGTAGGCCACCTATCAAGTTTCTTCGCGTTTGGAGGTTGTTTGATACTCCAACGGTTAACCTAGTGGGCTAAAAGCTTCTCTTCCTTTTGGCCCAAGACCCCCTCCACAACAGCCCACTAACCTAGCACAACCACTCCCATCCTCTCGGTCGTCGGATCGTGATCGTGTGGGCGAAAACCGCTCCCCATTTGGACCTTCCTATCTCCCAGAATCTATAAATAGGCCTCTTCCACCGAAATCTGGTGCAAACCATAAGATTTTCGTCCTCTGCGCCGCCAGACGTGTCCGCTCCGCGCCGGACGACACACGCCGCCGCCCGCAGCCAGTGGCATCGCGCCACGTGGCACCCGCCGCCGTCCGCTCCCACCTCCGCACGGCAGCCCGCCTGGCCCGAGGCCGGCCCCCTCCGACCCGCTTCGCCCCGCCGCCGAAGGCCTCACACTCCGCCGCCGCTGGCCACGCGCTCCGCCGCCGCGGGCCTCGCACTCCGTCGCCGTGGCCCGGCACCACCGCCGGCTTCGCCCCGTCCGCTGCCGCCTCGGGCGCCGCCCCGACCCCCGCGGCCGGACGCCGGATCTCCACCGCCGCCAGCGCCGGCCACCTCGCCGGCCGGCCCCGCTTCGTCCTCCACCGCCGGTCGCCCCGCCGGCGAGCTCCTCCGGCGAGCCGCCGGGCCGGTCCCGATTGGGATCCGGTGGTGGATGAGATCCACCACCTCATCCATCCAAACGCCATCCCGCTGCATCCCGGATCTCCCCATCCCGCATGGATCCATCCCGCGTTGACTTTCGTGGAGGTAAAAATCCACTAAGTCCCCGGATCTGTTAAATTTGTTGCCTCCTTCACCATGTGATAACTTTGTGCTCGGTGCTCCGTTTTGCGCATATGATATGTCGAAATGTTCGTCTCGGCGTGCTCTACATGTTAGCATCAGTTTCTTGCATGTTAGAGTTCATCTAGTTGACTTAATCTTCGTGGAAAGAGTGCTTCATGCTGAAACTGTTTCAGCACTTGTTGTCTGTCTAAATTTGTTGGCATGTTCGTGGGCTAGCAACTTTGTGCATGTTGGTCCGAATGGAGTGAATGATATGTCCAGATGTTCATTGTGAAATGCTCTACATGATGGTTGTTGTAGCATTGAAGTTAGATGTCAAATTGCCATGTTTATCTCTGTTGCAAAAGTGCATTTGGCTGATAAGTTTCTGCACTTGTTATGAGATGATGTTTTGTCTTGCTTGTGCATAGCTATCCATGTGTCATATGAGCTAGGTGTCAACATGAGTTTTGCTATTTGGTATGTGCTCTACATGATAGATTCCTTTTCGTGCCATGATATGAGTGCAACAAGCTTGTTAACATGTCATCTTGATGTTAAATTTCCGCTTGTGTGAATCTGTTAATTTTTATGCCATGTTCCCATGATGCCACCGTCTTTGTGGTGCATGTTTAGAGTTGTCCAGTGGGTGTTCCTTGATGTATATGTTATGCTCTAGGTATCCATTCTCTTGTTTGCCATGATGCAATGCTGTAGCTTATTCTTATGAGGCCCTCAAGTTGCTATAAAATCTTTCTGACAGCATGCCTAGATTTTGCTAAGTCTAGATAAACTTTTGCACTTTTGCGATGGTGTTTGAGACATGTTCTAGTATGTTGTAGAAGTAGCCATGTGGTTATTCTCATGTTATGTATGTTATTTCCATGCCTTTTGCTTGCATGATGGCTTGCTGTAGCTTGTTGTTTTCATGCTCTCAAGGGACTATAAAATGTATCTGTCAGCATGTTATCAACAAGTTCAGTTTTCCCACGAGTGTAGCTAGTGTTCTATGAATCCTATGAGCATGTTCTTGACATGAGTAGCTTCTCAAATATGTCTTCTTGCTGTTGGTTATCTTAACTTGCCATGCTATGCTTTGTGTTGAGTTGCACAAGCTTGCAAACATGCGTATTCGTTGTAATTCTGCCATGCCTTGTAATTTTCACTAAGTCTGAGAATTCTGTAAATTTATGGCAACTTGCCATGCTTGTTTAATTGTGTTCTAGCAAGGTTTTAGGTGTGCTCTAAGTTCATGCTTGTTAAGTATCATGTCTATTTCACATCCATGCGCTTTGTCTCCATGTTTGGGTGCTGTAGCATAATTATTTCTTGCTCCAAAGATGCCATGTTGCTGTAAACTGCAGTTTTGCTTGTCATTTGCAAACCGTGCATTCGTTTCTGGTGATCATTATATCGATTTCAACCGAAATCTTCCCCTCTATCCAGTGGCTTGCTTGGTTTCCCAAGATGAGGCGATTTCCATCATCTTCTCCTTAAGCTCAAGAGCATCCTCATGTATACACACATCATACTTGCATCCCATGATATGACTTGCATCATGTTGATTGTGCATTGCACCGTGTTTGATATTGTGCCGTTGTTGTGTTCTTGTGTTGGGTAGAGCCGGGAGCCGATTCGGAGTTCGAGGTTCCTACCGAGGCTGAGTTTGAGAAGCAAGGTTATGATCCCTCCGTGGAATCACCAGGCAAGATGACCATTCCCAGATATCACTTCTATCTTTGCCTATGCTAAATGTCCCGCTCTATAGATATTGCCTTGATGCCTATTCCTGTTTGTCAGCCCTCCAATTGTTGCCATGAAACTCTCTAACCACCTTCCTAGCAAACCGTTGTTTGGTTAAGTACGCATCGCTCAGCCCCTCTTATAGCGTTGTTAGTTGCAGGTGAAGTTTTGAAGATTGCTCCGTGATGAAGTTGTTATTGGGATATCACAAATATATATACCTGTTAAACTAATTCACATATATATTGGTAATGGGTGGAAGGCTAAGCCTCTTGCTTCGTGTTTTGTTCCACTCATGCCACCCTAGGAACCGATAAATCGGTGTTATGTTCCTTGATTTTGCGTTCCTAACATGGTTGGGGTTTATGGGCCCCCCTTGATAATTCGCTCTGTTTAAAGCTTTTCCAGCAAGGACCAACATTGGTTTTACATTTGCCTAATAACTAAAACTTGCATAGGGCGTTGCAAACCCGAGGTCTTAATTAACAACCTGGGCCAGTGCTCCTCATGAGTGTTGGTCCAAACTGGGGGTTCTGTGGGGCCGCCTTGGGGAAACCCGAGGTATCTGGTATAACCTGTAGAATCACCCATCCGGTCGTGGCCTGAGACGAGATACGTGCAGCTACTATCAGGGTGTCGACGCGCCGGGAGGTCTTGCTGGATTAGTTTTACCTTTGTCGAAATATCTTGAGCACGGGATTCCGAGAATACTCGTGTCTTCCCACTTTGGAGTTGCGACTCCGCAGATCATGAGCTTGTGATGGGCTAAGTTGGGACACCCCTACAGGGTTTGATCTTTCGAAAGTCATGCCCGCGGTTATGTGGCATATGGGAATTTGTTAATATCCGGTTGTAGATAACTTGACACCTTATCCATGAATACACTACCTGCGTGTGTAACCGTGATGGTCTCTTTCCGAAGGGCTTTGAGAAGTGAGCACAGTGGGGTTATGTTTGATCGTGAGTAGTTAAGATCACTTCTTGATCAACTTGGCGATCGTTGGCACTTGTTCTCTTCTCGCTCTAAACTCGTAAGCTAGTGCTTAGTGCTTGCTGCAAACCTTGTTATAGCCTTTCCACACCTAAGGTTTTGGTAGTTTTGATACCCGGGAACAAGATTGCTGAGTCCTCTGTGGCTCACAGATTCAACACACACCAGATGCAGGTACCGTTGAGAACTATGCAGGAGATGGTTCAGAGCTTTACTGGGAGTTCGACGAAGAGCGTAGACGTTACTATGTGTCTTATCCCGACGATCAGTAGTGGTTCTTACTAGGAGGATCCGGGCTTGTGTTATTTATGGTATCTTTTCATTTTGGATTTCGTCTGTACTCGGACTGATGTTATTTGGATGATGTATGCTATTGTATTCACTTGTGTGATGTGGCGAGTGTAAGCCAACTATCATTTTACTCTTTCATCCCTGAATTTTACATGAGTTGTGCAAAGATACCATACTTGAGATCATTCTAGTATGCGTTTATGTCCTTAAGTCATGCCTCGATACATGGGGGACGTAGCCGCATACTGGGCATTACAAGTTGGTATTCAGAGCCTTCTCCGACCTAGGAGCCCCCTGATTGATCGAATCATTGACGGTTGAGTCTAGGCACACACTTAAAAATGTCCCGCTCTATATCGGAGAGTAGGATTTCTTTTACTCCTCATCCCTTCATCGCTCTGGTGAGGACTCCTGACGTTGTTCTATCTCCTCTACTCTAAAAAAATTCACTATTTTTTTTAGGATCACGCGAGTATTGTTTGGATTGTTCCGATATCTTTGTGACGAGAACATTGTTCTTGATGCCTCCTGTCATTTAGGGGTTGTGGCAGTGTCTCGGGGAGTTGAGCTCCGAGGTGTTGTCGTCACAAACGTATCGTAGCGGTTCTAGAATACTTAAGACGGCCGACATCGAAAACTCTTCTATGCGGTTAGTGGTGAGATAACTCCGACATCACCCAGTACTAGTGGGATACTTCGGGAGTATTGCCACAACTAGTATAGTGGATGCATTTCGGAGGTCCGAGGTAAACAGTTTCCGAGGATGACTGGTTATGTGTTGATTGATGGATACAGCTGGATGTAGGTTTAGAGTTGAGTGCGCGGTGCTTCCCCTGTATCCCCAACACCAGATTACATAACTGGAAAACTTCAGAAATTAATAGGTGGGTTTTTCAGGTAGTTCGTAGGCATTCTTCCAACGAGTGCATGGTTTGAGATTTGGGGTTCAACATCGAGTGAAGAGGTTTCATGGGCGTTGTTCCAATTGGGAGTTGCATCTTAAAGGGTCCTTGGCTATGCTGATCTGGGGATTGCAACACCCTTTGTAACACGTTCCATGGGACATTCAGCACGAACATGTGGGACGAAGCTTCTATCATGTATTTGTTCCATCTGCACCTTGTTGTTTTTATTTTATCTTTTGTTCTCCCAAGTGGCTTCTCGAGAAGATTGTTGTACCATTAAACTGTGGAATTCATTCGTTCATTTCGTTCAAATGTTTATGGTAAAGACTTATGTTGCAGATTTCTAGCCGTTGATTCAACTTATCTATTTGCATCAATGGCTAACAGTTGTCATCATATTCAGGATGGCTCCCAAGAAGGTTCCCAACCCAAACCAAGAGGGTGAAGAAGAGCGTCCTCCTGAACGTCCTCCTTCCCCTCCTCCTCTGTCTGAGCCATGGAGAGCGATTATGCAAGCAACCAACCAGAACACTCAGATGCTCATGCAAATGATGTAGAACTTTTAAGCCAACCAAGCAAGTCAAGGCAATCATGGGAACCAAGGCCAAAGCAATCTGTTCAATCAACCTCACTTTGCGACACTAAACCAATTCCTGGCAAACCAACCGAAGTCTTTCAGTTACTGTGTGGACCCGCTGGATGCTGAAGATTGGATCACAGACATCAAAAAGCACTTTGAATGCAGTAACGTGAGGCCTGAGGATTATGTCAAGTTTGCCACTTTCGAACTCAAAGATCAAGCTGATGATTGGTGGCAACAGTACAAAGATTCCAGAGGTGGTCGTGAGATCTCGTGGACTGACTTCTGCAAAGATTTCCGCTCTCACCACATTCCAACCAGTGTCATTGAAGGCATGCGTGAGCAATTCCGCAACCTGAAGCAAGGCACCATGTCCGTCTATCAATACAATGTCAAGTTCTAGAATCTTGCCCGTTATGCGAAGCAAGACATCCCCGACGCCAAGAGCAAGATATATCAGTTCCGAGGTGGTCTGAAAGATGAACCCCAACTTGCTCTCACCTTGTTCGAGCCGGATGAATTTGACCAATTCTATAATATGGCTCTCAAGCAAGAGGCAGCTCAGCTCAAGTGTGAAGCTTCCAAGAAGAGGATTAGAGATGCCGTTCACTCCTCCTCTTCCTCTCAAGTGGTTGCCAAGCAGCAAAAGTTCTGGCTACCGCCTCCTCTAGTGCTCCGTCCTCCAAACAACAACAAGCACTCAGGTGGTCGTGGATTCCCCCACCCATCCAACCCAAGCAATCAGTCGAAGCCTCAGTTTCAAGCTTCAAGATCAAGTGGTCCTTATCATCGGCCTCTTTCAGAAATTACTTGCAACAAGTGTGGCCAGAAGGGTCACTATGCAAAGAAGTGTACTCAAAGGCACCTTCCGCCTCCTCCACTTGTCAGTAATGCTATTGTGAAGCACAATCCCAAGGTTGCAAGAGTGAATTTGATGAATGCAACTCAAGCAGACAATTCTTCAGATGTCATACTTGGTAATCTTCCAGTTAACCTTAAACCTGCTAAAGTTTTGTTTGATTCTGGTGCATCACATTCCTTCATGTCATGTCCATTTGCATCCAAACAATGTGGGCACAGTGGCTTTACCAAGGGAGTATCTATTACTTCTCCGGGAAAACAAATGCATTCTAGCTTGTATGCTCCGGACATATCTATTCACATGGGTGATTACAGTTTTTTGGTTTCCCCGGTTATTCTCGGCAACTCCGACATTGATCTTATTCTTGGGATGGATTGGCTCTCCAAGCATGGTGCAAACATTGATTGTGCAAACAAGGAGGTTAAAGTAACTCATCCTGACGAAGACGTGATTATTTTCGCCTCTCGAGATAACACAATCAGGCTATTCTCTCTCAATGACAAGGGTGAGATTAATGCCATTTCTCAGATTCGGGTGGTTCATGAATATGAGTATGTATTCCCTGAAGAGCTTCCAGGCATGCCTCCCCACTGTCAAGTTGAATTCGTCATTGAACTTGAACCCGGTACCGAGCTAGCATGTCGGCGTCCGTACAAGCTTTCTCTTGATGAGTTGAAGGAGCTGAAGAAACAACTCGATGAGTAAGAACGTATGGGTCTAATCAGGCCTAGTACCTCTCCTTGGGGATGTGGTGTTCTATTTGTCAAGAAGAAGGATGGCACGGAACGCCTTTGCGTTGATTACCGGCCACTGAACAAGAAGACAATAAAGAATAAGTACCCGCTCCCCAATATCAATGAATTATTCGAACAACTCAAAGGAGCAAAGGTGTTCTCGAAGCTTGATCTCCAGATGGGTTACCATCAGATTCGTATCCGTGAAGAGGATATTCCCAAGACCGCATTCAGAACAAGCTATGGCTCCTATGAATACACGGTCATGTCTTTCGGCCTTGCAAATGCTCCACCCACTTTCTCTCGGATGATGCACTTCATATTCAACCCCTACACCAATGGATTTGTTCTCGTCTACCTGGATGATATCTTGGTATTCTCCAAGAATGAAGAAGAGCATGCCAAGCACCTCCGTTTGGTCCTTGACAGGCTCCGTGAACACAAGCTCTATGCGAAGTTCTCCAAATGTGAATTCTGGCTGGATAAAGTCCTCTATCTTGGCCATATTATCTCTGCCGAGGGCATTTCTGTGAACCCCGAGAAGGTTGACGCTATTGTCAACTGGGAACCTCCTCAGAATGTCAAGCAACTCCGAAGCTTCCTTGGTCTCGCTAGCTATTGCAGAAGGTTCGTTGAGAACTTCTCCAAGATTGCCAAGCCTCTCTCCAACCTGTTGCAGAAGAATGTCAAGTACTCGTGGACTCCTGATTGTGATGTGGCATTCAATATCCTCAAACAGAAGCTCATTTTTGCTCCGGTCCTTAGTCCTCCGGATGAGTCCAAGCCTTATGAAGTCTTTTGTGATGCTTCATTGCAAGGTCTTGGTGGTGTTCTCATGCAAGATAAGAAGATCGTTGCATACACTTCACGTCAGCTGAAACCAAATGAGAAGAACTACCCCACACATGATCTTGAGCTAGCAGCAGTTGTACATGCCTTGATCACGTGGAGACACCTTCTGTTGGGCAGAAAAGTGGACATCTTCACCGATCACAAGAGCTTTAAGTACATCTTCACTCAGCCAAACCTTAACCTTCGCCAGACTCGTTGGGTTGAGATGATTCAAGAGTATGATCCAAGCATTGAGTATACTCCTGGCAAGGCCAATGTCATTGCAGATGCCTTGAGCAGAAAGGCGTATTGCAACAGTCTCCTTCTCAAACCGTTCCAGCCTGAACTTTGCAAATCATTCAGGAACCTCAACCTCCAAGTCGTTCCGCCAGGCTTTCTTGCAAACCTTCAAGTTGCTCCTACCTTGGAAGATCAAATCCGTGAGGCCCAACTCAGTGATGCTATGGTGCAGAAAGTGAAACATGGTATTGCTAAGGGTACTCCCAAGTACAAGTGCTATCGCGTTGATGAGAAAGACACCTTGTTCTTTGAGGACAGGATTGTGGTTCCCAAAGGTGATCTCAGGAAGCTCATAATGAACGAAGCACATGACTCACTTCTCTCGATACATCCAGGAAGTTCCAAGATGTATCATGACCTCAAGCAATCGTATTGGTGGACTCGCATGAAAAGAGAGATTGCTCAATTCGTGAATGAATGCGTTGTCTGCAGAAGAGTGAAGGCAGAGCATCAACGTCCAGTCGGACTCCTTCAACCTCTACCTATTCCCGAGTGGAAATTCGATCACATTGAGATGGATTTCGTCACTGGGTTTCCCAAGTCCAAGAAAGGAAATGATGCTATCTTTGTGGTGATTGACAAGCTAACTAAAGTAGCTCATTTTTCTTCCCGTCAAAGAATCCATCAATGCAGCTCAGCTGGCAGAGTTGTACACCTCTAGAATTGTCTCTTTGACGACATTCCTCAAGTGATCTCCTCAGACCGTGGAAGCTTGTTCACCTCCAAGTTCTGGGATTCTTTTCAGTCAGCCATGGGCACAAAGATTCGCTTCAGCACTGCGTTTCACCCTCAGACTAGTGGTCAAGTCGAAAGAGTGAACCAGATCCTTGAAGATATGCTCAGAGCTTGTGTCATCTCCTTCGGTATGAAATGGGAAGATTGCCTCCCGTTTGCCAAATTCTCCTACAACAACAGCTTCCAAGCAAGTGCATGCAAAGCTCCTTTTGAAATCCTCTATGGCAGAAAGTGCCGTACCCCTCTCTATTGGTCCGAGACTGGTGAACGTCAACTCCTTGGAAATGATTTGATCTCAGAAGCTGAAGAAATGTGCAAAGTCATACGTGAGAATCTCAAAGCCGCGCAATCGCGTCAAAAGATCTACTATGACGGCAAGCATCGTGACTTGGCTTTCGACATTGGAGACCATGTCTATCTCCGTGTTCCTCCCATGAAGGGCACCCAGAGGTTCAATATCAAGGGAAAGCTTGATCCAAGATACGTGGGCCCTTTCAAGATCCTTGGCAAGAGAGGCGATCTAGCCTACCAACTCGAGCTTCCCTCCAACTTTGCAAATGTGCATGATGTGTTTCATGTGTCTCAACTTCGCAAGTGCTTCAAGACGCCTAAACACACCATTCCGTTTGAAGAGATTGATCTTCAACAAGACTTGTCTTATCGTGAGCACCCCGTTGCTATCCTTGAAGAAACTGGGTGCAAGACCCGCAACAAGTCCATCAAATTCTTGAAAGTGAAGTGGTCACACCATATCGACCAAGAAGCTACATGGGAACGAGAAGATCATCTCCGTTCCGAGTATCCCGCCTTCTTTTAGTCCTAGATCTCGGGACGAGATCTTTTTGTAGTGGAGGAGAGTTTGTAACACCCCATATGTGATACCTTCCATTTATGGCAATACATGCAACATTGACTTCATAAATTCCATTCTGGGTTCTTCTTTCATTTCGGGTTTCTTCGTTTTTGCGTGTGCGTGTGCGTGTGTGCGTATCATCCATGTCATGTCATTATGTGCATTGCATTGCATTCGTGTTGTCACTTGCACCCGGTCATGCTCGTCTCTTCCCGTTGTCCATTTCGAGTTCCGTCACTCACACACGTGCCCGTGGCACCTCCGAGTCCTTCGTTTGTATGTGGGCGTAGAATGTTCTCGGAATGAGGTGAGACTTGTCGTGCGTTGTTGTTTTAGTATGTGTAGGCCACCTGTCAAGTTTCTTCGCGTTCAGAGGTCGTTTGATACTCCAACGGTTAACCTAGTGGGCTAAAAGCTCCTCTTCCTTTTGGCCCAAGACCCCCTCCACAACAGCCCACTAACCCAGCACAACCACTCCCATCCTCTCGGTCGTCGGATCGTGATCGTGTGGGCGAAAACTGCTCCCCATTTGGACCTTCCTATCTCCCAGAAACTATAAATAGGCCTCTTCCCCCGAAATCCGGTGCAAACCCTAAGATTTTCGTCCTCCGCGCCGCTGGACGGGTCTGCTCTGCGCCGGACGAAACCCACCGCCGCCCGCAGCCAGTGGCATCGTGCCACGTGGCACCCGCCGCCGTCCGCTCCCACCTCCGCGCTGCGGCCCGCCTGGCCCGAGGCCGGCCCGCTTCGCCTCGCCGCCCGGTTCGCCGCCTCCTCGCGCCCCGCCGCCGAGGGCCTTGCACTCCGCCACCGCAGACCACGAGCCCCGCCGCCGCGGGCCTCGTACTCCACCGCCGCGGCCTGGCACCACCGCCGGCTTGGCCCCGTCCGCCGCCGCCTCGGGCGGCGCCCCGACCCCCGCCGCCGAACGCCGGATCTCCACCACCGTCGGCGCTGGCCACCTCGCCGGCCGGCCCCGCCTCAACCTCCACCGCCGGCCGGCCCCGCCTCAACCTCCACCGCCGGCCTCGTCCTCCACCGCCGGCCGCCCCGCCGGCGAGCTCCTCCGGCAAGCCGCCGGGCCGGTCCCGATCTGGATCTGGTGGTGGATGAGATCCACCACCTCATCCATCCAAACGCCATCCCGCTCCATCTCGGATCTCCCCGTCCCGCATTGAATTTCGCGGAGGTGAAAATCCACTAAGTCCCCGGATCTGTTAAATTTGTTGCCTCCTTCACCATGTGATAACTTTGTGCTCGGTGCTCCGTTTTGCGCATATGATATGTCGAAATGTTCGTCTCGTCGTGCTTTACATGTTAGCATCAGTTTCTTGCATGTTAGAGTTCATCTAGTTGACTTAATCTTCGTGCCAAGAGTGCTTCATGCTGAAACAGTTTCAGCACTTGTTGTCTGTGTAAATTTGTTGCCATGTATGTGGGCTAGTAACTTTGTGCATGTTGGTCCGAATGGAGTGAATGATATGTACAGATGTTTATTGTGAAATGCTCTACATGATGGTTGCTGTAGCATTCATGTTAGATGTCATATTGCCATGTTTATCTCTGTTGCAAAAGTGCATTTGGATGATAAGTTTCTGCACTTGTTATGAGATGATGTTTTGTCTTGCTTGTGCATAGCTATCCATGTGTCATATGAGCTAGGTGCCAACATGAGTTTTGCTCTTTGGTATGTGCTCTACATGATAGATTCCTTTTCATGCCATGATATGTCTTGAAATGAGTGAAACAAACTTGTTAACATTGTATCTTGATGTTAAATTTCTGCTAAGTGTGAATCTGTTAATTTTTATGCCATGTTCCCATGATGCCACCGTCATTGTGGTGCATGTTTAGAGTTGTCCAGTCGGTGTTCCTTGATGTATATGTTATGCTCTAGCTACCCATGCTCTTGTTTGCCATGATGCCATGATGTAGCTTATTCTTATGAGGCCCTCAAGTTGCTATAAAATGTTTCTGACAGCATGCCCGGATTTTGCAAAGTCTGGATAAACTTTTGCAATTTTGCCATGGTGTTTGGGACATGTTCTATTATGTTGTAGAAGTAGCCATGTTGTTATTCTTGAAGAGCATGTTATGTATGTTATTTCCGTGCGTTTTTTTGCATGATGGCTTGCTGTAACTTGTTGTTTTCATGCTCTCAAGGAACTATAAAATGTATCTGTCAGCATGTTGTCAACAAGTTCAGTTTTGCCACGAGTGTAGCTAGTGTTCTATGAATCCTATGAGCATGTTATTGACATGAGTAGCTTCTCAAATATGTCTTCTTGCTGTTGGTTATCTTAACTTGCCATGCTATGCTTTGAGTTGAGTTGCACAAGCTTGCAAACATGCCTATTCGTTGTAATTCTGCCATGCCTTGTAATTTTCATTAAGTCTGAGAATTCTATAAATTTATTGCAACTTGCCATGCTTGTTTAATTGTGTTCCAACAAGGTTTTAGGTGTGCTCTAAGTTCATTCTTGTTCAGTATCATGTCTATTTCACATCCATGCCATTTGTCTCCATGTTTGGGTGCTGTAGCATAATTATTTCTTGCTCCAAAGATGCCATGTTGCTGTAAACTGCAGTTTTGCTTGAATATTGTTTTGCTTGTCATTTGCAAACCGTGCATCCGTTTCTGGTGATCTTTATATCGATTTCAACCGAAATCTTCCCCTCTATCCAGTGGCTTGCTTGGTTTCCCAAGATGAGGCGATTTCCATCATCTTCTCCTTAGGCTCAAGAGCATCCTCATGCATACGCACATCATACGTGCATCCCATGATATGACTTGCATCATGTTGATTATGCATTGCACCGTGTTTGATATTGTGCCGTTGTTGTGTTCTTGTGTTGGGTAGAGCCGGGAGCCGATTCGAAGTTCGAGGTTCCTACCGAGGCTGAGTTTGATGAGCAAGGTTACGATCCCTCTGTGGTATCACCAGGCAAGATGACCATTCCCAGATATCACTTCTATCTTTGCCTATGCTAGATGTCTCGCTCTTTAGATATCGCCTCGATGCCTATTCCTGTTTGTCAGCCCTCCTATTATTGCCATGAAACTCTCTAACCACCTTCCTAGCACACCGTTGTTTGGCTAAGTACGCATCACTCAGCCCCTCTTATAGCGTTGTTAGTTGCAGGTGAAGTTTTGAAGATTGCTCCATGATGAAGTTGTTATTGGGATATCACAAATATATATATCTGTTAAACTAATTCACATATATATTGGTAATGGGTGGAAGGCTAAGCCTCTTGCTTGGTGTTTTGTTCCACTCATGCCATGTTAGGAACTGATAAACCGGTGTTATGTTCCTTGATTTTACGTTCCTAACATAGTTGGGGTTTATGGCCCCCCCTTGATAATTCGTTCTGTTTAAAGCTTTTCCAGCAAGGTCCAACATTGGTTTTTCATTTTCCTAATAACTAAAACTTGCATAGGGCGTTGCAAACCCAAGGTCTTAATTAACAACCCGGGCCAGTGCTCCTCATGAGTGTTGGTCCAAACTGGGGATTCTGCGGGGCCGCCTTGGGGAAACCCGAGGTATCTTGTATAACCTGTAGAATAGCCCATCCGTTCGTGTCCTGAGACGAGATACACGCGGCTACTATCAGGGTGTCGGCACGCCGGGAGGTCTTGCTGGATTAGTTTTACCTTCGTCGAAATATCTTGAGCACGGGATTCCGAGAATACTCGGGTCTTCCCACTTCGGAGTTGAGACTCCGCAGATCGTGAGCTTGTGATGGGCTAAGTTGGGACACCCCTACAGGGTTTTGATCTTTCGAAAGCCGTGCCCGCGGTTATGTGGCAGATGGGAACTTGTTAATATCCGGTTGTAGATAACTTGACACCTTATCCAGGAATACACTACCTGCGTGAGTAACCGTGATGGTCTCTTCCCGAAGGGCTTCAGGAAGTGAACATGGTGGGGTTATGTTTGATCGTGAGTAGTTAGGATCACTTCTTGATCAACTTGGCGATCATTGGCACTTGTTCTCTTCTCGCTCTAAACTCGTAAACTAGTGTTTAGTGCTTGCTGCAAACCTTGTTATAGCCTTTCCACACCTAAGGTTTTGGTAGTTTTGATACCCGGGAATGGGATTGCTGAGTCCTCCGTGGCTCACAGATTCTACACACACCAGATGCAAGTGCCATTGAGAACTATGCAGGAGATGGTTCAGAGCTTTACTGGGAGTTCGACGAAGAGCGTAGACGTTACTATGTGTCTTATCCCGATGATCAGTAGTGGTTCTTATAGGAGGATCCGGGCTTGTGTTATTTATGGTATCTTTTCACTTTGGATTTCGTCCATAGTCGGACTCTGATGTTATTTGGATGATGTATGTGATAACCCTCAACCGTAAGGGATCGAGATAGTCTTCGCGGGTAAGAATAACCCAATTTATTGATTCGACACACGGGGAGCCAAAGAGTATTTATAAGCTTTAACAGCTGAGTTGTCAATTCAACCGCACCTGAAATATACTAACTTGCAACAAAAGATAAGTGATAACAGTGATATGATAGTGATGATAGTAATAGTAAAAACTAAACAGCAAAAGTAAATAGCAGTAGTAAATGGCAAAAGTAGCAACTAGTGACAAGCAAGGTTTAAAATACTGTAGGCTAGGGAGATGGATGGTTGGGCGCTGCATGGATGAGATAGATTCTAACTTGGGGCACGGCACATGGAAAAGTAATGATCATCTAGGCAAATATCAAACATTAGGCATGTATCCCGTAGGTAGTTGTACGTGCTTGCAATAAGAACTTGCACAACATCTTTTGTCCTACCATCCCGCTACGAACGGGGCCAAAAGGAACTAATGGATATTAAGGTGCTCCTATCAAAGAGCACCGGAACAAAGCAATGAACTCAATGGATACATGTAATCCTCAAACTACGGACCATCCCCTTTGGTGTCCCAAGCTGTCACTTTTGGGATCGCCGGTTCCGAACCGTAACAGGTGCATACAACTCATAGATATGATCAAGAACAGAAATATATTCATGCAAACACATATGGTTCAGATCTGAAATCATGGCACTCGGGCCCTAAGTGTCAAGCATTAAGAATAACAAGTTGTAGCAAAGATGATAAACACCATAGTAGATGATAGGCAACATGCCCCAACAATCTGACAAACTATTACATGATCTAACTCATCCAATCCCTACCATCCCCTTCGCCTACAGCAGGGGAATTACTCACACATGAAGGGGGAAGTCATGGAGGGATGATGGAGTGGTGATGATGATGACGATGGCGACGATCTCCCCTCTCCGGAGGCCAATTCAGCCTCCAGATTAGCCCTCCCGAAGAAGAACAGAGGGTGGCGGTGGCTCCGCGACGAAAAACTGCGAAAGAACTTCCGATCTGGGTTTCTGAGTCGGGAGGAAAAATACGGGCTAAAGTAGGGCACCAGGGGGTGTGGGCCCCACCCAGGCGCACCCCCGGCGCGGCCAAGGGGGGGGGGGGGGGGCGCCCACAGGGCGCCTGGGCACCCCCTGGCCCCCCTCTGGCCCCACTTCTGGCATTTGGTTCCTTCGGGTGCGTGGATTTTCTGTGAATTTTCGTGGATTTTTCTGAGATACTTAAAAATCCGTTTTCCTGCACACAAATAAACCATACAGGCAGCTCTGCTGAAAACAGCGTCAGTCCGGGTTAGTTTAGTCCAAAACATGCAAGAATGAGGTCAAAACAATATCAAAAGTGTTTGGAAAAGTAGATACGTTTGAGACGTACCAACTCCCCAAGCTTAGCATATTGCTTGTCCTCAAGCAATTCAGTTCAACGAACTGGACGCGACAAAGAAAACTTTGACAAACTCTTTTGCTTCATTAGATGTATATAAGCATGTACTACGAAAAGAGTTTAGCAAGTATTGAAACAGTACTTATGAGGACAATGCAAGGAGCAATCCTTCTTTCAAGTGACCAGTCACAAATACTTAGAAGTAAATAATATATTACTGAAAATCAAGACAAGATCACATTGCACATAGCTTGAGCATATTAGGGTGGTATCTCGCTAGCCTCCATGAGTGAAGCAAAACATAAATGCAGAGACTCCTCCAAAGTTTTAAAGGAGACTAGAACTAAGAATTTCAGAATAAATCATATCACAAGTATGCAGAAGACAATGTAATACTTTGGGACAATGCACATTATACTCAGAATGACAATTATGCTCTCCTAGTCAGTGCTTTGAAGAAAGAAGGTGAGACTCTCGAACCGTGGCTTTTATTGGCAAAGTTGAAAACCCGTGATCGGAAACAAAAACTAAACATGTACCAGAGCTCTCGGTTTTAAAAACAGAAGTAAATATGTTTTGAGAGGTGCATATTTCGTCAACGAATGCTAGTAGATAACTCAGTCACTTTTTAAGCTAGACAAGTCTCGAGGAACGGCTCCCGCATGAGGACGATCACATCCTCTTAATCTCCTTTGTTTATCACTGCCAAAATTTTCTGATTTCTCATGAACAAAGCGTGAAGGAGGGTTTGTTTGTTATATTATCTTTTTGAGCTGGGCGCACTCAATGCCAGTTCCTTTTCATATTAGGGGTTTGCACATTATACATGCAATCCAGGGGTGAAACTTGTCCAACTTAAAGAGATCATGAATTAACTACTACTTCCTCATGAGCTAAAACATAGGCACAAAAAGAGAAGTGCTTTTGAATAATTTCGAGATGGTACATGAAAGTCTTCGTTAGGAATGGCAGGTAAATACCATGTATAGGGAGGTATAGTGGACTCATATGGCATAACAGGTTTAAAGGTTTTGGATGCACAAGCAGTCATTCCGCTTAGTACGGGTGGAGGTTTAGCAAAAGACTGGGAAGCGACCAACTAGAGAGCAATAAAGGTCATAATCATGCAGAGCGACAAAGCAACATTGAATCGGGCATGAAAGTGATATAACTATTCTAAAACTCAAAGATCATCAAGGCAAAGTAGACTTTTTAGTCTTAAACATGTGTAAGCATGTGCCAAGTCAATCCAAAAATTCTCTAAAGGGAAATACCACCTTAGTATACCAGACTATGAACAGTGCAATGCATGTAGATCATTTCAATAACACATTATATACTCTAGTTATTCGAGACTAGCCACAAGGAAAGCATGAACCACTGGAAGAGCATTGTAAACATAGCACTATGTCGCTACAAGCTGATCTCTAGATCATAAGTACAGGCATATGTACAAAAGTAGAAACAATAAGAGTTCATACCGGTCTTCCTCGTTGCTTCGTTTCAGTCGATCTTCGTCATTACTGCTTGTCACTTGCACGATCGAACATAGGAAATATAATCAAATGCCATCACAGACTCGAGCTGATCTCTGAAAACAAAGCAAACTAAAGAGAAAAAGGAAATCTTTTTGGTTTTTTCAAAGGTTGAATAAAAGCAAAAGAAAGAGAAAATCTTTTTGTTGTTTTTGCAAAGAGAGAAGTAAAGAAGAACGGGCAAAAACTTTGAAAAGATCAAAGTGAATAAAACGGATAATACAATGGAAAAAGCGAGAAGGGCACGTACTCCCCCAAGCTTAGGCTTTTGGCCTAAGTTGGTAGCAGCTACTGCCCCCAGGAGCCTCCTACTCCAGGGGTATGGTGGTGAGACCAAGGGTCGTAGAAGGATGATGGCGCGTACACCGAACTCCTCGGAGTCTCCCACGAGGAAGGTTCCGAGCGCCAAACAGAGGAAGACCCTTCACCAAACTCGGTGGCGGTCTCTTCCTAAAAATGTGGTATCTCACCGTGCCTCTCCTCGTCGGGCACAACCCCCTCCATGGGGTTATGGAACTGATGCTGGACCATGAACTCGTCGAACTGGACAACATCAAAGGACCATCCGTTCCTGCGAGAAAAATCAAACAAAAGAGGTGCAGGTAGACGGATCTCGCGTTCCGCGGTAGTTCCGAAACGCAAGATATAAACAAGGTTATCAAGCTCAGAACCCATGGTAACAAACTTATGCCTTTTCATAGCAGCAAGATCAAAGCTTAAATAAGTAAAAGGAGTATCATCAGGGTGTGGGGTGCCTCCAAGATGCTCTAAGATAAGTGTGGCATAAATGCCACCATATAAGTCCCCCTTGTTACCGTTCATAGCAAGGCGTCGAGCAATTAAGGTACCAAGATTATAATTAGACCTCCCTGAGAGGGCTGCTGCCAGGATAGCAATATCCAGAGCAGAAATGCTGCTCGTGTTGTCACGAGCTAACACCCCTCTAGCAATATAATATGCAAAATACCTGAGGTGAGGAAACAAGATGCTGGAGATCTTCGACCGATGAATATCCCTCGTACCCATGCTGCAGAGAGAGTTGATGACGGTTTTCAGCTCGGAGGGCTGAGTGGCCATCCTTGCCGTCCTCCCAACGTTCGGCACACCTATTACTTCACAAAAATTTCCCAGAGTCATGGTGATAAGATCATTATAAATTTTAAACTCAATAGCACCTGAATCAGGATTATATCTAAAACTGTTAATGAAACCGGAGGTGAGTTTTTGATACTGAGTAACACGGTTCGTGACGAGTCGTGTCAAACCTGCATTAGCACAAAGATTATAAAACTCATCCTTTATTCCCGCAGCTTCCATGAATTCATCACATGGAAATGTCATTGCATGTGCTGGACTTGTGTCTTCCAACAACTCTAGGGGCACATGATCTTCATTGTAGCTCACCCTAGCAGTCGATGGTGAAGCTGCGGCTCTAGTGACTCGATCAGAGTGTGCGGGCCTCCTCTTCTCAAGCCATCCTTTTGCCCTTCCTAACAAACTCATTTCTGAATTTTTTTACAATTTACAAAAATGAGGATTAAAACAAAGTGAGCTAAGGCAAACTACCCAACTCACTTGCCCAAGGCATAAACTTGCATCAAAACTTGGAAAATAACTTTCTACACATGCATGCAAGCTCATCTCTACAACACCAAGAACTACTAAATACTCACAAATGAGGCCACCAATCAAAAATCTAATTGGAGGGGTGGAGGAGTCACATACCAGGGAGTATTTGCTCAAAATTTCAGCTCAAATGATGGGCTGTAGAGAGAGATCAAAGAATCGCCTCCAAGAACAACAAGAACAACAAGAACAAGACCAGAACTCGGGTTTCTGGAAAAAGAGAGAGAGGAGGGAAGAAGAAGTACCTGGAGGGGGGTCCCGTGGGCCCCAGGCGCCCTGTGGGCGCGGCCAGGGGCTGGGCCGCGCCAGCTGGCCGCCTGGGCCACTGCTGGCCCCCCTGGCTGGCCCCAGGACTTTCCGGGTCTCTCCCGTTGTGGAAATTTTTAAAATAATTTCTGGAATTTTTCTGAAAACTTCACTGTTGAAATTTTTTCGAAGTTCAAAAAGCTGCGAAACTCTCTGAAAACTTGAAGCAGTTAGTAGTATTGTGAAGCTTCAAAAACATAGATACTTGGCACAACAAGTAGGACAAAACTAAAAACAAATGAAAGCATAGCAAGCTCAACTTTTTATCCATATAAAACACGTTCACTAGTAAGGTTGATCAAGTCTTACCAACAAACAAGCAATATATAGAGCAAAAAGTCTCACCTCCTACGAAGTAATCACTGAAGTTTTACCTTGATGGACATTGTCCCTACCATGATAGTTTGTATTTGTGAGGCACATGTAGTGGACAGTCCCATTCTCCAATTTTCACGGTCTCGATATTCTCTATATAGTTGAGGGCATGCCTCCTGTCGGTCTTCTTCGGAAAATATACCGTGTGTTCTTTATCATTCACATGGAAGGTAACCTTCCCTTTGTTGCAATCAATAATAGCACCTGCGGTGTTAAGAAAAGGTCTACCAAGAATAATGGACATGCTCCCATCCTCGGGCATGTCAAGCACAACAAAATCAGTAAGAATTAAACAATTAGCAACTTCAACTGGAACATCCTCACAAATACCTATCGGAACAGCGGTTGACTTGTCAGCCATCTGAAGGGAGATATCTGTAGGAATTAGTTTCTCTAAACAAAGCCTCTCGTAAAGAGAGAGAGGCATAACACTCACCCCCGCTCCAAGATCACATAAAGCAGTTTTGACATAATTATTCTTTATGGAGCAAGGAATGGTGGGTATACCTGGATCACCGAGCTTCTCAGGAATCTTTCCACTGAAAGAATAGTTAGCAAGCATAGTAGATATTGCATCGTTAGGAACTTTTCTTTTGTTAGTGACAATATCTTTCATATATTTTGAATAAGGAAGTAACTTAATAGCATCAGTCAAAGGGATTTGAAGAAAAAGAGGTTTAATCCATTCACAAAACTTATTGTAATGCTCTTCTTCTTTAGATTTGATGGACTTACCTGGAAAGGGCATGGGTTTCTGTACCCATGGTTCTCTCTCCTTCCCATGTTTTCTTGCGATGGAGTCTTCTTTAGTGTACCTCTTACGTTTGTCAGGTGCTTCTTCTTCTCGAACTTCAGGCGGATCGTTTTTCTCATTATCATTTCCTTCAGGTTCAGCACCGTCTTCAGTCTCAGCATCGGAAATAGATACACTGTTGGGATCAATAGCTGGCTCTTCATCTGCAATAGGATCATTAGAATTGTCAGTCTCTTTATGTTTCTTCTTCTTATTTGGAGAGACAACAATTTCTTCTTCCTGCATTTGAGAATCTTGCTCGATTCTCTTCGGATGTCCCTCTGGATAAAGAGCATCTTGAGTACTAGTTCCTCCTCGGGTCTTAATCCCAAAAGCCTGCAATTTATCTTGTTTGGCATTGTTAGCAAGCAAATCTCTTTGCACATTAGAAATTTGATCAAGCTGAGTTTGAACCATATGAAAATGCTTCACAAGACATTGAACATCATTAACTGTTCTATCTAAAACACCAAGCAACTTTTTGATAGCAAGGGAATTCTCATGCAACTGACTTTCTATCCTCTCATTAAAATGATTCTGTTTCATAATAAAATTATCAAACTCATCTAAACATTGATCAGGAGGTTTACCATGAGGGATGTCACCTGCGTTGAAATCTAAAAGATAATGTACCTCTACCATAGGAGGGTGAGTGGTAGGCTCACACAGCTTCTCAATAGGGGGTAGATTCTTCACCTCTTCAGCTTTAATACCTTTCTCTTTAATAGACTTCTTTGCTTCTCGCATATTCTCGGGGCTTAGAACAAACATGCCCCTCTTCTTTGTTGGTGGAGGTGGTTCAGGGACGGACCAATCTTCATGGTTTTTGGCAATCCTGCCCATCAGATCTTCCGCATCGTCCGGTGTTCATTTCCTGAAAACACAACCAACACAACTGTCCAAATAGGACCTAGATTCATCAGTTAGACCAGCATAGAATATATCAATTAATTCATTCTTAGGAATTTCATGTCCTGGTCTAGCCCGAATCAAACCGCAGTACCTCCCCCAAGCTTTAGGGAGGGACTCATCCTGCAAATGTTTAAAGTTATAAATTCTTTGTAAAGCAGCATGTTGCTTGTGAGCAGGAAAGTACTTATCAACAAAAGAGTGAGCTAAGTCCTGAGGACTCTTAATGGAACCGCATGGAAGTGAATCATACCATGCTTTAGCACCCTCCTTCAAGGAGAAAGGAAGAAGCTTGGTCACATAAAAGTATCGTATCTTCTCATCTGTGGTAAACAGGCTACCTAACTCACCGAGTTTAGTCAGGTGTGCAATAGCATCATCATTTTCTCTGCCATAAAAGGGGTCAGCTTCAACCATAGGTATAAGTGAGAGATCAACAGAGAAATCAAAATCAGGATCATCAATGCATATAGGAGATGTAGCAAACTCAGGATTAGGAACGGTTTTGTTTTTCATAGAGTGTTTTTCAAATATTTTCTTAATAACTTCAGGGTCAGAGCCAGCAAACTCTATCAGTTACCTGCATAGATCTTCATCAAGCATATAGTAATCATCATCAAGGAGCCTCTCTTTGAGTTTACTCAAATCAGGATAATCATAAGTTTCACCAATAGGGTAGCGAGCAACAGGAAGTTCAATTCCATATTTTTCAGCAGCAGCAGCAATTTGTTTCTCAAGAGCATAACCAAGCGAACTAATATCATCATAAAAAGTAGTAGAAGCATCATCAAGAGTATCAGACATAGTAACAGATTCAGTAGGAGCATCATGTGGTGGTGGTGAGGCAAACTTACTCATAACATAAGGTGAATCAAGCATAGCACTAGTGCTCAGAGCAGTACCTCTTCTTGTAGTGGATAGTAAGATCGGAACCTTGGGGTCTCCTTTCTTACCCATAGTGAATAGAGTGCAGCAGGTAGGATACCTCAAGTAGACTTGTAAATATTGCTATGCTCCCCGGCAACGGCGCCAGAAAACGGTACTTGATAACCCTCAACCGTAAGGGATCGAGATAGTCTTCGCGGGTAAGAATAACCCAATTTATTGATTCGACACACGGGGAGCCAAAGAGTATTTATAAGCTTTAACAGTTGAGTTGTCAATTCAACCGCACCTGAAATATACTATCTTGCAACAAAAGATAAGTGGTAACAGTGATATGATAGTGATGATAGTAATAGTAAAAAGTAAACAGCAAAAGTAAATAGCAGTAGTAAATGGCAAAAGTAGCAACTAGTGACAAGCAAGGTTTAAAATACTATAGGCTAGGGAGATGGATGGTTGGGCGCTGCATGGATGAGATAGATTCTAACTTGGGGCATGACACACGGAAAAGTAATGATCATCTAGGTAAATATCAAACATTAGGCATGTATCCCGTAGGTAGTTGTACGTGCTTGCAATAAGAACTTGCACAACATCTTTTGTCCTACCATCCCGCTACGAACGGGGCCAAAAGGAACTAATGGATATTAAGGTGCTCCTGTCAAAGAGCACCGGAACAAAGCAATGAACTCAATGGATACATGTAATCCTCAAACTACGGACCATCCCCTTTGGTGTCCCAAGCTGTCACTTTTGGGATCGCCGGTTCCGAACCGTAACAGGTGCATACAACTCATAGATAGGATCAAGAACACAAATATATTCATGCAAACACATATGGTTCAGATCTGAAATCATGGCACTCGGGCCCTAAGTGTCAAGCATTAAGAATAACAAGTTGTAGCAAAGATGATAAACACCATAGTAGATGATAGGCAACATGCCCCCAACAATCTGACGAACTATTACATGATCTAACTCATCCAATCCCTACCATCCCCTTCGCCTACAATAGGGGAATTACTCACACATGAAGGGGGAAGTCATGGAGGGATGATGGAGTGGTGATGATGATGACGATGTCGACGATCTCCCCTCTCCGGAGGCCAATTCAGCCTCCAGATTAGCCCTCCCGAAGAAGAACAGAGGGTGGCGGCGGCTCCGCGACGAAAAACTGCGAAAGAACTTCCGATCTGGGGTTTCTGCGTCGGGAGGAAAAATACGGGCTAAAGTAGGGCACCAGGGGGTGTGGGCCCCACCCAGGCGCCCCCCCG
>LR738715.1:143415023-143440502 GCA_902687465.1 Secale cereale
ATTTGTGGTTGGTCTGACATAAATCTAGCTTGCGCGGGAAGGGAAGTAGTGTTGAAATCCAGTGCCCAAGCGATACCAACGTACATCATGAGTTGTTTTTTGTTGACAAAGAAGGCATGCAAAAGTTTGAGATCACCAATTGCAAAGCATTGGTGGAGTAGTTCTATTGATAAAGATCGATGCACTGGTTGTCATGGGAGAAATTAACTGAGCCAAAAATCAAAGGGGATGGACTTCCGAGACCCCCATCTATTTAACCTCGCCATGATGGGTAAACAAGGGTGGCGCCTACTTACGCACCTCCATTCTCTGTGTGCTCGTGTACATAAGGTTAAGTGCTACCCGCATACAGGTTTTCTGCGTGCCACATCCCCTCCTGATCATCAAGCAGATGGTAGGCGATCATGGATGGTAGGGAAGCATTGGACATTGGTCTTATTCACAGAGTTGGAGATGGTTCATCTATATCTATCTGGAATGACCGGTGGATCCCAAATGTATCTAGGCAGTGCTTGATGGAAATATGCTCTAGAGGCAATAATAAAATGGTTATTATTATATTTCCTCTATCTTGATAAAGGTTTATTATTCATGCTATATTTGTATTGACTAGAAACTTATATACATGTGTGAATACATAAACACATACCGTGTCCCTAGTGAGCCTCTACTAGACTAGCTCGTTGATCAAACATGGTTAAGGTTTCCTAATCATAGACATGAGTTGCCATTTGATAACAGGATCACATCATTAGGTGAATGATGTGATGGACAAGACTTGTCCGTTAGCCTAGCATTTGATCGTACAGTGTATTGCTACTGCTTTCTTAATGTCAAATACATATTTCTTCGACTATGAGATTTAATTCCTGGATACCGGAGGAATACCTTGTGTGCTATCAAACATCACAACCTAACTGGGTGATCATAAAGATGTTCTACAGGTATTTCCAAAGGTGTCTGTTGAGTTGGCATGGATCGAGATTAGGATTTGTCTCACTCCGTGTATTAGAGAGGTATCTCTGGGCCCTCTCGATAACACACATCACAAGAAACTTGCAAGCATAATGACTAATGAGTTAGTTACGGGATGATGTATTACAGAACGAGTAAAGAGACTTGCCGTTAACGATATTGAACTAGGTATGGAGATACCGACAATCGAATCTCAGGCAAGTAACATACCGACAGACAAAGGGAATTACGTATGTTTTCATAACGGTTCGACCGATAAAGATCTTCGTAGAGTATGTAGGAGCCAATATGGGCATCCAGGTTCCGCTATTGGTTATTGACCAAAGAGGTATCTTGGTCATGTCTACATAGTTCTCGAACCCGTAGGGTCCGCACGCTTAACGTTTGTTGACAATATAGTATTATATGAGTTGTGTATGATGGTGACCCAATGTCGTTCGGAGTTTCGGATGAGATCACGGACATGAGGAGCTTTGGAATAGTCCGGGCGTAAAGATTAATATATGGGATAATAGTGTTTGAATGCCAGAAAGGTTCCGGAATTCATCGGAAGGGGTTTCAGATGTTTCCCAAAATGTTTGGGCACGAGAACACTTTATCTGGGCCAAGGGGTAAAAGCCCACGAGGGTTTTGGAAAGTGCAAAAGGAATTTTTGCGGAGGCTAGGGGCTAGACGCCAGGGACCCTGGCGTCTAGGGCTAGATGCCGGGAACCCTGGCGTCTGGGCCTGGAGTCCGAGTAGGACTTTTGCCTTTTGGGCAAAATCGAATTTGAGGAGGCTTTTGGTCCAAGTTTCGACCCCAGGGCTCAACATATAAATAGAGGGGCATGGCTAGCTCCCAAGACACATCAAGATTCACCAAGCCATGTGCCGGCAATCACGTACCCTCTAGTTTATCCTCCATCTAGTTTCTGTAGTGCTTGGCGAAGGCCTGCGGAGATTGGACTTCATCACCAACCGTCACCACGCCGTCGTGCTGCCGGAACACATCTACTACTTCGCCCGTCTTGCTGGATCAAGAAGGCGAGGACGTCATCGAGCTGAAAGTGTGTTGAGCGCGGAGGTGCCGTACATTCGGTACTTGATCGGGACGGATCGTTAAGGTGTACAACTACATCAACCGTGTTGATAAACGCTTCCGCTTAGCGATCTTCAAAGGTATGAAGATGCTCTCCCCCTCTCGTAGCTATGCATCTCCATGGATAGATCTTGCGTGTGCGTAGAATTTTTTGTTTTCCTTGAAATGTTCCCCAACAGTGGTATCATGAGCCAGGTCTATGCGTAGATGATATGCATGAG
Source organism: Secale cereale (assembly GCA_902687465.1). Lineage (NCBI taxonomy): Eukaryota > Viridiplantae > Streptophyta > Magnoliopsida > Poales > Poaceae > Secale > Secale cereale. The sequence continues at coordinate 143,417,298 of LR738715.1, forward strand.
TAGAACACAAAGGAGTTGTGGGCGGTGATGTTCATACTCCTTACCACCAACGTCTTATTTTGATTCAGCGGTATTGTGAGATGAAGCGGCCCAGGCCAACATTACATGTCCACGTACATGAGACCGGTTCCACCGTCACATGCAACTTGTTTGCATAAAGGTGGCTGGCGGGTGTCTGTTTCTCCTAATTTAGTTGAATCGAATTTGACTGCGGCCGTTCCTTGTTGAAGGTTAAAACAACAAACTTGATAAATCACCGTTGTGGTTTTTGTGTCGTAGGTAAGAATGGTTCTTGCTAGAAGACCATAGCAGCCACGTAAAACTTGCAATAACAAAGTAGAGGACGTATAACTTGGTTTTGCAGAGCATGTTGTCATGTGATATGGTCAAGACATGATGAGTTATACATTATTTTATGAGATGATCATGTTTTGTAAATTATCGGCAACCGGCAGGAGCCTTATGGTTGTCTCTTTATTGGATGAAATGGAAACGCCATGTAATTGCTTTACTTTATAGCTACGAGTTAGCAATAGTCGTAGAGGCAATAGTTGGCAAGACGACCACGATGCAACGATGGTGATCAAGTGTCGAGCCGGTGACGATGGAGATCATGATGTTGCTTTGGAGATGGAGATCAAAAGCACAAGATGATGATGGCCATATCATGTCACATATTTTGATTGCATGTGATCTTTATCCTTTATGCATCTTATTTTGCTTACAACGGCGGTAGCATTATAAGATGACCCCATCACTAAATTGCAAGATAATAGTGTTCTCCCCGAGTATGCACCGTTGCTACAGTTCATCGTGTCAAGACACCACGTGATGATCGGGTGTGATAGACTCTATGTTCACATACAACGGGTGTAAGACGGTTTTACACACATGGAATACTTGGATTAAACTTGACGAGCCTAGCATGTACAGACATGGCCTCGGAACACTGGAGACCGAAAGGTAGAACATGAGTCATGTAGTAGATATGATCAACATAGAGATGTTCACCATTGATGACTACTCCATCTCACGTGATGATCAGACATGGTTTAGTTGATTTGGATCATGTATCACTTAAATAACCTGAGGGATGTTAATTTAAGTGGGAGTTCATTAGTAATTTGATTAATTGAGCTTAGTTTATCATGAACTTAGTCCTGATAGTATTTGCATATCTATGTTGTAGATCATGGCCCGTGCTACCGTTCCCTTGAATTTTAATGCGTTCCTAGAGAAAGCTAAGTTGAAAGATGATGGTCGCAACTACACGGACTAGGTTCGTAACTTCAGGATTATCCTCATTGCTGCGCAGAAGAATAATGTCCTTGATGCACCGCTAGGTGACCCACTCGCTCCCGCTAACCTGCATGTTATGAACATCTGCCAAGCGCGAAGTGATGACAACTCTATAGTTCAGTGTGCCATGCTTTACGGCTTAGAACCGGGACTTCAAAGAAGTTTTGAACGTCATGGAGCATATGAGATGTTCCAGGAGCTGAAATTGATATTTCAAGCTAATGCCTGGGTTGAGATATAGGAAGTCTCCAACAAGTTCTATAGCTGCAAGATGGAGGAGAATAGTTATGTCAGTGAACACATACTCAAAATGTCTGGGTATCATAACCACTTGACTCAGTTGGGAATCTCTCTTCCACTTGAGAGTGTTATTGACAAAGTTCTTCAATCACTGCCACCAAGCTACAAAGGTTTCGTGATGAACTATAATATGCAAGGGATGGAAAAATCAATTCCCGAGCTCTCCGCGATGCTGAAATCGGCGCAGGTAGAAATCGAGAAGGAGCATCAAGTGTTGATGGTTAACAAGACCAGTAGTTTCAATAAAAAGGGCAAAGGAAAGAAAGGGAACTTCAAGAAGAACGAAAAACAGGTTGCCCCTCCCATGAAGAAACCCAAAGCTGGTCCTAAGCCTGAAACTGAGTGCTTCTACTGGAAAGGGAGTGGCCACTGGAAGCGGAACTGCCCTGAGTATTTGGCGGATAAGAAGGATGGCAAAGTGAACAAAGGTATATTTGATATACATGTTATTGATGTGTTCCTTACTAGTGCTCGTAGCAGTGCATGTGTATTTGATACTGGTTCAATTCCTCATATTTGTAACTCGAAACATGAGCTGCAGATTAAACAATGATTGGCTAAGGACGAGGTGATGATGCACATTGGGAATGGTTCCAAGGTCGATGTGATCGCCGTCGGCACGCTACCTCTACATGTACCTTCGGGATTAGTTTTAGACCTAAATAATTGTTATTTGGTGCCTGCGTTGAGCAGAAACATTATATCTGGATCTTGTTTGATGCGAGACGGTTATTCATTTAAGTCAGATAATAATGCTTGTTCTATTTATATGAGTAATATCTTTTATGGTCATGCACCCTTGAGGAATGGTCTATTCTTATTGAATCACGATCGTGGTAATACACATATTTATAATATTGATTCCAAAAGATGCAAAGTTGATAATGATAGTGCAACATACTTGTGCCACTGCTATTTAGGTCATATTGGTGTAAAGCGCATGAAGAAACTCCATGCTGATGGACTTTTGGAATCACTTGATTATGAATCATTTGATACTTGCGAACCATGCCTCATGGGCAACATGACTAAAACTCTGTTCTCCAGAACAATGGAGCGAGCTAATGACTTATTGGAAATAATACATACCGATGTATACGGTCCGATGAGCGTTGAAGCACGTGACAGGTATCGTTATTTTCTCACCTTCATAGATGATTTGAGTAGATATGGGTATATCTACTTGATGAAACACAAGTCTGAAACATTTAAAAAATTTCAAAGAATTTCAGAGTGAAGTAGAGAATCATCATAACAACAAAATAAAGTTTCTATGATCTGATCACGGAGGCGAATATTTGAGTTAAGAGTTTGGTCTTTATTTGAAACAATGTGGAATAGTTTCACAGCGCACGCCACGTGGAACACCACAGCGTAACGGTGTGTCCGAATGTCATTATCGTACTTTATTGGATATGTTGCGTTCTATGATGTCTCTTACTGATTTGCCTTTATCGTTTTGGGGTTACGCATTAGAGACAGCTGCATTCATGTTAAATAGGGCACCTTCTAAATCCGTTGAGATGACATGTATGAACTATGGTTTGGCAAGAAACCAAAGCCGTCGTTTCTTAAAATTTGGGGTTGTGATGCTTATGTCAAAAAGCTTCAGCCTGATAAGCTCGAACCCAAATCGAAGAAGTGCGTCTTCATAGGATACCCAAAAGAAGCTGTTGGTTACACCTTCTACCACAAATCTGAAGGCAAGATTTATGTTGCTAAGAATGGGTCCTTTCTAGAGAAGGAATTTCTCTCGAAATAAGTGAGTGAGAGGAAAGTAGACCTGATGAGGTAATTGTACTTTCGCTCGAATCGGAAAGTAGATCATCAGAGAAAACTATTCCCGTGATGCCTACACCAACTAGAGAAGAAGCTAATGATAATGATCATGAATCTTCGGATCAAGTTACTACCGAACCTCGAAGGTCGACCAGAACACGTACCGCACCAGAGTGGTACGGTAACCCTATCATGGAAGTCATGTTGTTAGACAACACGAACCTTCGAACTATAAATATGCTATGATGAGCCCAGATTCCGAAAAATGGCTCGTTGCCATGAAATTTGAGATAGGATCCATGTATGAGAACAAATTATGGACTTTGGTGGACTTGCCCGATGATCGGCAAGCCATGGAGAATAAATGGATCTTCAAGAAGAAGGTTGATGCTGATGGTAATGTTACTGTCTACAAAGCTCGACTTGTCGCAAAAGGTTTTCGACAAGTTCAAGGAGTTGACTACGATGAGACTTTCTCACCCATAGCGATGCTTAAGTCTGTCCAAATCATGTTAATTGCCGCATTTTTTGATTATGAAATCTGGGAAATGGATGTCAAAACTGCATTCCTTAATGTATATCTGAAATAAGAGTTGTATATGATGCAACCATAAGGTTTTGTCGATCCTAAAGATGCTAACAAAGTGTGCAACCTCCAGCGATCCATCTATGGACTCGTGCAAGCATCTCAGAGTTGGAATATATGCTTTGATGAGGTGATCAAAGCATATGGTTTTATACAGACTTACGACTAACCATGTATTTATAAGAAAGTGAGTGGGAGCTTTGTAGAATTTCTTATATTATATGTGGATGACATATTGTTGATTGGAAATGATGTAGAACTTCTGGATAGCATAAAAGGATACTTGAATAAGAATTTTTCAATGAAAGACCTTGGTGAAGCGGCTTATATATTGGGCATCAAGATCTATAGAGATAGATCAAAGATGCTTAATAGGACTTTCACAAAGGACATACCTTGACAAAGTTTTGAAGTTCAAAATGGATCAGTCAACGAAGGGGTGCTTGCCTGTGTTATAAGGTGTGAAATTGATTCAGACTCAATGCCCGACCACTGCAGAAGATAGAGAGAAAATGAAAGTCATTCCCTATGCCTCAACCATAGGTTTTATCATGTATAATATGCTGTGTAGCAGACCTGATGTGTGCCTTGCCATAAGTCTGGCAGGGAGGTATCAAAGTAATCGAGGAGTGGATCACTGGACATCGGTCAAGAACATCCTGAAGTACCTGAAATGGACAAAGGATATGTTTCTCGTTTATGGAGGTGACGAAGAGCTCGTCGTAAATGGTTACATCAATGCTAGCGTCGACACATATCCGGATGACTCTAACTCATAGACTGGATACGTATTTATATTGAATGGTGGAGCTGTCAGTTGGTGCAGTTCCAAGCAGAGCATCGTGGCGGGATCTTCGTGCAAAGCGGAGTACATAACTGCTTCGGAAGCAGCACATGAAGGAGTCTGGATGCAGGAGTTCATATCCGATCTAGCCGTAATACCTAGTGGCCGGGTCCAATGACAATCTTTTGTGACAACACTTGAGCAATTACCTTGGCGAAGGAATCCAGGTTTCACAAGAGAACAAAACACATCAAGAGACGCTTCAACTCCATTCATGAAAAGGTCAAGGATGGAGATATAGAAATTTGCAAAGTACATATGGATCTGAATGTTGCGGACCCATTGACTAAGCCTCTTCCATGGGAAAAACAAGATCAGCACCAAGACTTCATGGGTGTTAGATTCATTACAATGTAATCTAGATTATTGACTCTAGTGCAAGTGGGAGAGTGGGAGACTAATGGAAATATGCCCTAGAGGCAATAATAAAGTTGTTATTATTTTATATTTCCTTATTCATGATAAAGGTTTATTATTCATGCTAGAAGTATATTGACCGAAAATCTAAATACATGTGTGAATACATAAACAAATATCCTGTCCCTAGTAAACCTCTACTGGACTAGCTCGTTAATCAAATATGGTTAAGGTGTTATAACCATGGACATAAGTTTTCATTTGATAACTAGATCACATTATTATGAGAATGATGTGATGGACAAGACCCATCCGTTAGGTTATCATTGGATCGTACAGTTTATTGCTACTGCTTTCATGTATGTCAAATACATATTCCTTTGACTTTGAGATCACGCAACTCCCAGATACTGGAGGAATACCTTGTGTGCTATCAAATGTCAGAACTTAACTGGGTGATTATAAAGATACTCTATAGGTATCTCCGAAGGTGTTTTGTTGGGTTGGCGTGAATCAAGATTAGGATTTGTCACTCCGAGTATCTGAGAAGTATCTCTAGGCCCTCTCGGTAATACACATCATAATAAGCCTTGCAAGAAAATTACTAATGAGTTAGTCACGTGATAATCTATTACGGAACGAGTAAACATGCTTGCTGGTAACGAGATTGAACTAGGTATAGAGATACCGACGATCGAATCTCGGGCATGTAACATATGGACGGACAAAGGGAATTGTGTATGTTATCATAACGGTTCGACCGATAAAGATCTTCGTAGAATATGTAGGATCCAATATGGGCATCCAGGTTCCGCTATTGGTTATTGCTCGGAGAAGTATCTCGGTCATATCTACATAGTTCTCGAACCCATAGGGTCCGCATGCTTAATGTTCATTGACGATATAGTATTATATCAGTCATGTATGATGGTGGACGAATGTTGTTCAGAGTTTCGGATGAGATCATGGACATAACGAGGAGCTCCAGAATAATCCAGAGATAAAGATTAATATATGGGATAATAGTGTTTGAACTTTGGAAAGGTTCTGAAATTCACCTGAAGGGGTTTCAGATGTTTCCCAAAATGTTTGGGCATGAGAACACTTTATTTGGGCCAAGGGGTAAAGCCCAAGAGGGTTTTGGAAAGTGCAAAAGGAAATTTTGCAGAGTCCAGGGGCTAGACACCAGAGACCCTAGCGTCTAGGGCTATACGCCGGGAACCCTGGCGTTTGGGCCTGGAGTCCGAGTAGAACTGTTCCCTTTCGGGCAAAACCGAGTTTGAGGAGGCTTTTGCTCCAAGTTTCGACCCCAGGGCTCAACATATAAATAGAGGGGCATGGCTAGAACCCGATACACTTGAAGATTTACCAAGAAGTGTGCCGGCAATCCCGTCCCGTCTAGATTATCCTCCGTCTAGTTTGTGTAGTGCTTGGCGAAGCCCTGCGGAGATTGTTCTTCATCACCAACCGTCACCACGCCGTCGTGCTGCCGGAACTCATCTACTACTTCGCCTGTCTTGCTGGATCAAGAAGGCGAGGACGTCATCGAACTGAACGTGTGCTGAACGTGGAGGTATCGTACGTTCGGTACTTGATTGGGACGGATCGTCAAGGTGTATGACTACATCAACCACATTGATAAACGCTTCCGCTTAGCGATCTTCAAGGTTACGAAGATGCTCTCCCCCTCTCGTAGCCACTACAAAAAAGACACATCCGTGATATTTTGTCGCGAACGATTTTTTATGTCATGCTTATGACACTTCTATGGCGATAATTGTGAGAAAAACCCGTATCATCATGGATCTAGTGGGCTTGTACTTCTATGACAAAAAAATCATGACAGAAAATGGGCTTTTCATCATGGGCGGGCCAGGGACGCACCTGCATGACATTCTTTGGTCCATCCATGATGGAAAAAATCGTGGTAGAAGCGAGGGCGAGGAAAATTTTGGGGAGTTCCCGGTTACGGTGGGTGGTCGGGGCCGAGCTATGCATGGAGGTTTGCGCATTTCTCTCGTACACGTACGCGCGTGTCTGCTAGGCGTTGGGCCCTAACTGAACTCGAGCGAGGCATTCGCTACTAAACCCGAGCGATTGCACTAGGCTATGTTACTAAACCCGAGCTATCGATCCCTTGGCTGTTAACTGAACTCGAGCGATTCCTTCGCTGCCGCTACTAACTGAACCCGAGCGATCGCTGCTGCTGCTTACTGAAGCCGATCGAACATGCTGCCTCTTGATGAACAGTGAATGTGGGGGCTGGTTAAACGAGTCGAGACGTACGTGGTTGGTGTTGGATGAATAATTTGCAGTGGGAATTGGATGAACAGGACCCCATGCTAGTAGGCGGTTGCCGCTGGATGAACATGACCCCAAGAGGAGGCTGCCACAACCGAGCCATTGTGGGTGGATGAACATGACCTCATGGAGCGTTGGTTGAATAGTAGTCGGTCGAGGGCTGGTTGAACAGTAGCCACTGGAGGCAGAGGAAGACGCAGTGGATGAACAGTGCAGGCGGAGGCTGGAGGAAATCGACGGTGGGTGAATATTAGCCTGTGGAGTCCTATTTTGCGGTACGCCATAGCCATCCTGATGAACAGGACTCTCGTTTCGACAGTAGCGCTCCAACACAAGTCCGTTTCCTCTGTTTTGCGGTACGCCAGACCCCTCCCGATGAACATGATCCCGTTTCGACCGTAGCCGGTCGAGCAGAAGGCCATTTCCTCCATTTTGCGGTACGCCAGACCCTTCCCGATGAACATGACGCCGTTTCGACCGTACGCGCTCCAGCAGAAGGTCGTTTCCCTCTGTTTTGCGGTACGCCACACTACGTTCTGGCTGTTCCGTCCAAGACGGTTGGCCCCCGATGAACACGACACGTGCTGTTACCTCCCAATGAACACAATGCCGTTTCTCCATTCCAACCCCGCCGGTTGGCTGCTGATGAACACGATGCCGTTTCTATCGTCTGCTACCTCTCCATGTACACCGGCCCTGGCCATACGTTTGCACGAGTACACATTCGAGACTCCGCCCGTATGTACGTATGTAGCCATGTTTTTTGGCCTGTGGCTGTAAGTACATGTACACGGTTTAGATGGGACGATACGTACGGCATGAGTCGCTCCTTACTCGGCCACGGTTCATCGCTGCAGGGAGACCGATCGACCGATTTGTACGTACACGTTCGCGACCAGATAAATAATGCTACGTACACTTCCACCGGGTGGGTCCCAGCTGTCAGGGAGGACAAGGAGCACTTCCTTGCATGCGAAGATATAACTGGCGGGTCCCAGCTGTTAGGGGCGAATCATTTTTTTTTACCCGTAATAAGGAGGCACTTCCTTGCGTGCGGTCATGGAACCATCTGTCAGCCTCTCCACGTACCATCCTCTTCCGATGAAAGTCGTTCCTTGACCACGTTGACCGCGCCGCGCAGAGAGCACCAAGGCGGTGGACGACGGCGAGGCATAGGAAGGGATTGACCCGGAGCCGCGGAAGACTCGATAGTTGTTTCCCACGCGGAAGGGAGTACGAGGGTTTACTGGTTCGGCTGCAGTGTGAGGCTGCCGTCGCCGGAGAATAACAGGAGGTCTGGGTGATTGTAGGGATGGCCAGGCCAGCGAATGGTAGGGTGGAGCGATGAGGCCTGCACAGCAGCACAGCCGGCCACGGGAGGCAGGAGCAGGCGGCACGGTCGGTGCTGGTTTGGGCGGCTAGAGCAAGAAGACCGTAGGTTGAATAAGCACGATGACAGTTGGATTAACATCCAACGGTCGCTGCACCTAGAATTCTTTGTTGACTATAAGTTGACAAAGTCAAGCATACGCGTTAACTTTGTAGGCCCACAAGTCAGCCTCCAAATCGGGTGGGTCCCAGCTAGCTGGAGGAATGTTCATTTTTTGTGTGCGTACTAAGGAGGCACTGCCTTGCTTGCGAAGATATAGCTGGTGGGTCCGAGCTGTCAATGGGAGGAACATTTTTTCGTGACAAACAGAGGCCCTTCTGGTAGGTCCCCGCTGTCAGCTGGATGAATCATTATTTTGCACGTAATAAGGAGGCACTTCCTTGCGTGTGGCCGTGGACCCAGCTGTCAGCCTCTCCACGCACAGTCCTCTTCCGATGGATGTCGATCGTTGACCACGCTGCACCGAGAGCACCAATGCGGTGGACGACGGCGACTCGACGAGGCTAAGTAAGGGAATGACCTAGAACCGATGATGACTCAGCAGTTGTTTCCCATGCGGTGGGGAGTACAAGGGTTTACTGGTTCGACTACAGTGTGAGGCTGCCATCGCCGGAGAATAACAGGAGGTCTGGGTGAGTGCAGGGATGGCCAGGCCAACGATTGGGAATAGGCTAGAGCGAGGCCTGCACAACATCACAACCTGCCACGGGAGGCAGGAGAAGGCGGCACGGCCGACGCTGGTTTGGGCGGATGGAGCAAGAAGACCAGAGAGGTTGAAGAAGCACGATAGTGGTTGGATTAACCTCCAATAGTCACTGCACATAGAATCATTTGTTGACTAAGTTGACAAAGCCCCCCGTACGCATCAACTTACAAATCAACCTCCAAATCTAGTGGGTCCCAGCTAGCAGGAGGAGTATTCATTTTTTTGTGCGTAATAAGGAGGCACTTCCTTGCGTGCGAAGATAGAGCTGGTGGGTCCGAGCTGTCAGCGGGAGGAACGTTTATTTTGCGACAAACAAAGGCCCTTCCAGTAGGTCCCCACTGTGCGCGTAATAAGGAGGCACTTCCTTGCGTGCGGCCATGGACCCAGCTGTCAACCTCTCCACGTACAATCCTACTCTGATAGATGTCGATCGTTGACCACGTTGACCATGCCGCGGTGAGAGCACCAACGCAGTGGACGACGGCGAGGCCCCGGATGGGAACAACCCGGAGATGGGGAAGACGCGGCAGTGGAGTCGCATATGGACATGAGTGCGAGACTTGACTGGTTCGGGTGCGAGCTGGGGCTACACTCGGCGGAGAATAACAGGAGGTGCGGAGAAGTGGAGGGGTGGCCTGGCCCTCCGTGGGGTAGTGTTTCTCTCCGAGGCGCACGAAGCAGCGCCGCTGGACGCCGGATGCTGGAGCATGCGGTCCCGCCAGCGTTGGAGGAAGAAGACAAAAGATTGAAGAAAAATGCCGTCGTTGGATGTAAATCCAACGCCATGCGTAGGCTTCGACCTATTGGCCCACATGCCAGTGAGTCCATTTGGTGGGCTGGATGAAACAATAATGTAGCGTCTATGCAGCCCATTTGTATGTTATGTCAGAATTTACAGCCCATTTACATTTTTTTGAGATACACGAATTTGCCGGGCTGGGTTATCATGTTGAGCTAGACGGAGAAATGTTATAGAAACATAAACACGTGGTTGCACGTCTATTACTGCATTGGTTAGTAAAACATTAGCAAGCTTATGTTCTGCAGGAATAAACTTGCAAGCTTATTGTTAAATAATCAATATTATTATTATTATTATTTTGTAAGAACTTATCATTTACGAAATAAAATAATAATTTAATTTGATGAGTTAATAATACGTGGGGTATTATTATCTTTTAGGCTAGACATGGGAGAGTCAAGTTGGTTGAAGGGAAAACTAGTGGGAGAAAAATCAGATTACCTTAAAAAAGAAAGTGGGAGAAAAATGAGAGATAAGATTAAGAAAACAAGAAAAAAGGAAGTCATAAGGTCTATACAAAGGTTGGATAAAGGAAAGGTCAAACGGTTACCTTAGGTAGTTTAAAAAATGTAATAAAATATATATATAAGTATAAATGTAAATACTATTATAGAAGGGAAAACATAGGAAAGGAAAAACCGCACTGTAAAAAAACGATACACCTGCTGGATCCCCATGTTGTGGTCCGCGGATGTTCTAAGAAAAGAAACCTGCGCTGGGCAGCCGCGGCCCAGTTGATACCTACTGGATCTTAAAAAAGGAAACACGTCAGCCAAGTGAACTACGAGTTACGTACATAAGCAAATAGCCACTCAAAAAATAAAAGGCAAACAAGTTAATGGGTTCTTAGACGGAATATTTCAGATAAAACGGATAATTGCGACACATAGGACAATGCATGAAACACACAGATGATAAATGTGCTTAAGAAGATAAAGTACACCATCTAGATCTTCCTGGCACACTTGATCATGGCGCTACGGCTGTCCGTGTACTCCATGGTTACAGGAAGCAGACACGCCCTCATGTCCCACATCTGGCTGTACATGTCATAGCATACCTATGCGTCCTTGGCCACGTAGGTGATGTAGGCTAGATTCATAAGAACGTCCCACGTGTTCAGGTCTGTCGTATCCATTTATTCTTTCATGTTGGTGTAGCAGGGGTCAATGATTGCCGCGGCGAGGTCAACCACGGAGTCCTTCTCCCGCCCGTTGCCGACGACCTTGTATTGCTTGTGGATGCCAACGAGTTTTTTGCACCAGATGGCCGAATCGTGAAGCACATTGGCGTTCTTCGTGATGTCCACTATAGCGAAGGTGCAGTCGGCGGTGCTGATGAAATGTGCGATTGCTCCAGAACCTCTGATGACCCTATAGTAATGGTAGACGAGAACCTTTTCCCGCATGCATACCTGGGCGACGGCGACCCGCTGGTCCTTTCCAGGAGACGGATAGATGGGCACAAGGTCTAGTACCGCGACCTTGTGCTTCTCCTCCTGTAGGTACTACTTGAACTTGGCGAGGCAGAGTATGCGGCGGCAACAGTTAGTTTTTCAACTCTTGAGATCTGCAATCACGAGTAAACATAGTGGGTATAGGCGACAGGAACGCATTCAAACGCCTCCATTAAACCGGCCTGGAAGCCGAGAAACCAATTCCGACCACACGTCTGTTCACGAGCGGGTAACTTTACTTAAATTTTATTCGCTTTACTCAAATTTGATTCTTAAACCAAGCAAAGAATTACCTCCTTCTATCAGTGCAATAGGATCAACACGCAAAACAATGAGAATTATTATTCTCAGGACGCACACAATCAACTCATTTGCCGCACTTTCACAATTACAATACTACCAAGTTTGAACAACTTCTTATGGTTGCTGTCCTCTGCATCATCATGTCGTGTTTCCCAGCTTGCAAGATTCACAACCAACCCATAAGATTCAAATAATAAGTACAACAAAGATGCCTACACATGTGAATGATTCACACCATTAGTCAATGCACCATTCATCTCGCACAGATCTGAATGTATGAGTATAATGGTACTTGGTGTCTCTACTTCCTAGGCTTGTGAGGCTAACGGGGTTTCCTAGCTTCCACATACTCACGGCACTCGGAGCCTTTGGCTAATGTGAAACTCGGGTTTAAATCCATGTTATCCAGCCATCTCATACAACGCAAGACCAACATCTGTAGTTGAGTATTCTTGTTAGCACAGATAAAGAAAGAGCATGATTACTATAATAGTGGCACTAATCGAAGCAACTTTATTTTCAAAACGAGAAAATATTGTGATATAATAGCTTTATTAAAAAAATACAACGTTAGCATAATATGACAAAGCACGATCATGTGAATAAGGCCATAAAGGATAGTACCGATCAATGTGGCAGTAGAAGGAGGAGCGTCGACTCATTCCAATCTCTGTTTTTGTGAAGTTCAACAAAAAATATATAGTCCATGATGCCGCGAGGGAGAGAGGAGGCCTACGCGCATCCTCGATGGTAGGCCTAATTCACTCAACTAGTTCGGTGCACATGCTAGGCTGTGATTGGTGGAATGCACATGGACTTCATTCTGCCGGATACGCCTTCTACAAGTTATCTACATTGGATTAACATCAGCTAAAGAGTTGGTACAAGGGCATGGGACAGTGGGGACACCAGGACATTCACCAGCGTAAAGAAGCAACTTGTCATAATGGAAAAAATAGCAGGAGAGTACCATTTGTAGAACAATTTAATTGCATCATATTACTGGAGGCAATATATTAACAATAACATCGGTTAGACATGTCCTTACTGTAACAGTGGGATTGCTTCGTTTTACAACTGCCCTTACATTAACAATAGCAAAAATTTGATATAAGGGCATGCGACAGTGGACGCATCATCACCATGTACCTATAGAGAGGCATAAAGTGGTGATGCCAACATCCAATCAAGATCCGGGCTGGTTCCAAATTTTGTTCTCTTTACCCGCCTTTTCCTATGTGAGGGAAGCAAATCTAATCCTAGACATACTTTGTTGCTTGTCCCCCGGCCGCCACTTTCTTTCATTTTTAACCAATAATAGATATGTTCCTTATCCTGTTTGAACTGCGTTTTCCTTTTATTTCCTTCTTCAACCAAGAGATATGTTGGCTATCCAGTCCGTACTGATTCCCCCCGTTATTTCCTCTCTGAATCAAGTCCTAGATTCATGCTACGACTTTCCCCCCTTTCTTCCCTGTTTGAACCAAGCCCTATACTCTACTGCATGAAGTATCTTTACCACTAATAATACTAAAATTTTAGGTGGCTTTGGAAGAGCTGATGGAAGTGGAAAATGATCCACATGCAGCCACGTGGGGAGCTGTGACAGTAGAGCGAGGATGTTTTGAAGGAAGTTATATCCGAGGGTCGTCGGGGTGTGGCTAGGAGGTAGGCGGGAGGTCTGATCTGCCTACAATACGACAGGGAGGAAGAAGGGGTCTGAGGACCTCCCAAGCCGGTGCTGTGTTGGAGAGAATGACACAGGCAGATGATCTGGACCCACCGTCAGCTGTGGGTTTCCTCCCTCGCAGGAGATGACCGCGCGAATGATGCACCTAGTCCCCTATCACACCCCGGCCAAAGGGATCCGGCCGGATCTGGGACCAGCGGTGAGCTGAGAGAAAATGTCACGCACACTGTCTTGTTTAGATCTAGAGAGGATGAGAGAATGAAGAGAGCAACCCTAGAAAAGCAACCGCTCAGGCTCGTGCCTATGTATATAGTGGAGCGATTTTCTTTTTCTCTAGAGAACAAGCGTTTCAATTTGTGTACGTGGTATTAAAGAAAAGAAACTCTATGTTTAACGTGACTAACTAGATGTTGCACTTTGTACTGTATTGTACTATAAAAAAACATGCACGGTTTACATTTCGAATCGCTAACTAGAAGTTGAACTGTATTTGTTTACATGTAGTGTACCACCTTTTTCTTTTGGTTTTCTGCTCCAGGGCGCAATTCATCGATACAAAATTTTACTCCCTCCGTTCCTAAACATTTGTCTTTCTAGAGATTTCAACAAGTGACTACATACGAAGAAAAATGAGTGAATCTACACTCTAAAATATGTCTACATACATCCATCTGTTATAGTCAATTTGAAATGTCTAGAAATAAAAATATTTAGGAATGGAGGGAGTGGGAGTATTTAAAGGTCAAGGGCGGGGCTTTTCTCGGGCAGTACGCGTGGCAGTTTCCCCTAACCGGTTTGACAGAGAGGAGGAGGGTGAGGGAGTATCAGATTCAACTTACTTCTAGAAAGGTAGGGCTGGGTGATTTGACGGCTCATTACTGCTGGAAAGGTGGGGTCTTGTGAGAAGACGGCTCATAATAATCATTATCACGTCTGGAGCAGTGCGAAAGACGGCATCCCAATGAACCAGCAGGGGATAGCCATAGAAAACAATGTGGTGATATGGCCATAAAAAGCAACTTATATCCTCCTCTAGGTTCATCGCCATCTACTTTAACCATTCCTGTGTTTTGCGTATCCCGCAAATCAAAGAGGCCCTTAGACCGGTTTAGGTCCGGATGTTTTTTTAGTACCAAAATTTAATGAACATGCTCCGGTTTCTATGAAAATAATCCGGTTTGCATGTGGTTATTTATTTATTTATTCTTCTTCGGGGACTATGCATGTAATTCATGAGGTCTGAAATGTAAAGTACGCCGGCATAGTTGCATATGCTCCGAGTCGTGCATGCACTATGACCCATATGCTATATGTCCCACATGTCGGCGAAAGGAAGCACGCAGAAATAGCCTAGGAGTACATATAGGAGGAAAAATGCGGGGAAAATTATGTACTATGAAGTCGCATGCACCCAACTAGTGGTACTCTTCTTCCTCATTTCTCTCTCCTTATTCTAACTCAGCCGACGCACGGTGGGCGGGGTGGGGATTTGCGATGGTACTAGTAAACCAGGGCGTAGGTAGTAAACCATGATGAAGACAGTGATACATCATACGTGTACTACATATAATTAACGCCACCAAATAAGAGCAAGGGATCACACATGTCATTTATGACTGGAAAAAAATGCCATAAACTAACACATTGAGGCCACGAGGCGATGTGGTACTGGTTACGTGAGGCAAGAAGAAAGATGCATCCATTGACGACCTCCTCCTCCTCGACTCAGGGCGCCGGCCCACCGAACAACGGCTAAGTAGCAGCGGCTTTCCTGGCCAGGTCCACGTGCTTCTGAAAATGCTTCCAAAAATTCCTGCCAGTCAAAGAACGCCAACGTCTTTCTGTGCTCCCTGGCCTTGTAGTGGCCTATGTAGATGATTTTCTCGTACACATGGATGTGTAGGTCGACGGTTGTCTTGCATGGCAAGGCGCTGCGCTACGAGCGTGGCCTCGAGGTGCACATTCTTTGCCGCGACCTCCGGTAGCTGCAGGGCCACCAATGCTTGAAAGAGTTCATCACCATGGAGGCCGATGAGGGTGGCAGGCAATGAGGAGCCTAGGCGCGCGGGCTGGAGGAGTACGGCAAGGTCGTCCGTGCGCATCTTGATGGCGTAGGCTGGATGGAGCGAACAATCATCTTGTCCACGCGAGAGGTGAAGCCGGCGTCGACGAGGGCTATGAGGCCGGCGGTCACTAGCACCGTCTGGACACGCTGTGCGGTGTGGGGCCGCATGCCGGTGTCTTGGATGATCTGGCACAACCGACTGCCGCTCACGTGTGCTTGTGGCTTCTAGTCACTTGTCTTGGTCTTGGATTGGAGTGAGCAGTGTTGCGCAAAGACTAGGAGTAGATTGATTGGAGTGGTGGGGCGTTTTTATATGAGAGTCCACACTGTGTTGCATTAACATCGTGTTGCCTCCATTCTAGTTATCCAATTAATTCCCTCTGCATGCTAATTGAATGAGGATGCACCATTGAATTCAACATTTCGGGAACCACTACCCGCCCCCACATTGGCATTCAAGGATTCAAGCCGTATCAACGTAAATGTGTGTCAAAAAGAGACTACTGCATTGTGCACGGCGACCAAGGCAGAGAGGAAAATGAGAGAAATTAATATTTATTTGCTAATTAATACGATTGCATGCAATGAACTGACCGCTGCACACGGTGTTAGGTAGTAGTACGTCTCAAGGCATTAAAAACAACAGAAACAAGAAACGTGGTCGGGTTTGTTTTGGGAATATTTGATTTTCGTAAGATAACTACTCCCTCCGTTCCCAAATATTTGTCTTTCTAGAGATTTCAACAACTGACTACGTACAAAGCAAAATGAGTGAAATCTGTCTAGAAAGGCAAATATTTGGAATGGAGGGAGTATAACCGTAAGATCTGCATCCTACGATGGCATCTATTGGACGCAAACATCAATACTAGAAAAGAATTGCCACAAAACTGCCACACCACACCCTTCCCCTACAAATAAGACTGTCACACGAGCATTCACAACTGCCACATTCGGGTTGTGCTTGGCTCTTCGCCTCTTTGAGAAGTCGAACAATGTTAGTACTACTTCTACAGTACCGAATCAATTGCTGCATGTCCACCACGTGGGGGAGGGAGAGCTTCTTGTTGTAAGCGAAAGCTTCTCCTCATTTGTGAGCCACCGCGCGCATTGGTGAGGGGGAGGGCGTACTAGTAATCAAGCTTCCCCTAGTTGTACGGGTTGACGCGACACATCATAGCACGATTTTCTTAGAAACTTGTGTTTACAAATGCATGCATGCCGTGAGTTTCCTATTGATCCTTGCATCTGTTGATTTAATGCACCTTGAAGTATGAACATGTCATGATGAACATGTCACGATGGAGAGCACCTCTAGTATTTGGAGGCAGCACTGCCTCTAACACCGGCCCCATAAGCTTGCGTGTAAAGTAGTCTAAAAGGCCCGGAGTGTATACTAATATTTGATGCAGCCTCTAACATTTACCCCAGCAAAAGTTAAAATATGTATTCATCTCTTAGCCAGATCAGCGTACAAACTTCAATCAACAGGATGACAGGTAGGGCCAGAAGATCATTTTAATCGAAAAATGCTTGTAGACGGCCTAGCATGGAGGCGACTCCACAAGCTTAAAGGCATCCGGTCTGCAGTGTCTGACATCGGGCTTAGACCTTACACAATTCTAGGTGCTTAGAAAAATAAACTAGATTTTTCTGAAGCACCGATGCCTATTTCTACAGGAGAGATGCTTAATTAAGTGTCTACCTTGTAGAAATAAGCACCAGTGCTTAAATAAAGCTTGGTTTATTTCTCTAAGCACCTCCTCAGGCTACTCATAGTCAGGAGTATCATATACTAGTATCATGCATATGATACTAGTGTATAATATTCAATGTTGAGGATATCGCTTATCGTTATCGTCTCGGTCACCTGAGGATTAGAGATTAATCGGAGATCGACCGATTAATCGATTTTATCGGTCGACTATTAATCGGCCATTTTTTTCAAATCCCAGGTTCCCAATACTAAAATATGCTATATTCAACACCAAAACAATATTAGACAGAAGTGTTACCTTGAATCCTAGCCTTTGAATCCTGATATAATGACAAACAAAGTAGAAAAACATTACATATTGCATAACAAGGTTCACAAAATACAAATAAACATAGTTCTTGCAAACATAGTGCGACGAATAGGCCCGATTTATCGGTAGATTCCCGATAAATCGCTTGTCATAGTGATAAATCGGCCCAAATGATAAATGATGAAGATAAGGCATAATCTGATCGGTCACCCCAAGAGTAGCGATAAATCGGACGATAAATCGTTGAATCGGAAGATTTCTTGAACAGTGATAATATTACCTTCATACTACCACTATCTAGTGCATAGTATCATAGATGACCTTATTTATTGCCATGCATGACACAAAGTAGCGTTGCATTTAACATGATACAGTATCTACATATGTTACTCTAACCATCTATTTCCTCTTTGATTATCTACCATGTATGTGTGTTTGCTATTCCCAAGAGCATGATACTAGAGATACCACCACTATGGCCAGCCTAAGTATCTTGCATTGTAAGACACCTAGGCTATGTTACTAGCTACTACTCCAGAGTGGGTAGTAAAACCGGCCTTAAAAATGGAGAGTACTCCCTCCGTCTAGGTGAATAAGAGCATGGTTAATAGTATAGCCAACTGCTGGCTATAAGCCATTGCCATGTCATCTATAACCCATCTTATAGCCAATATGTACAATAGTTGATTAGAAGAGTGTACTACTTTTTTATTATATGGCCCACCTTTCACTCTCACAAAGTGCCTAGGAGCACGTGCTAGAGCTGGCTCTTCACCAAGAGCCTGCTTACCTTCTCTCTCCTCTTTTCTTTCCTCCAACTAAGCAAGAATATACTAGTTTATTTGTTCTAGCCAGCTGACTCAGCTCTATTGTACTTTCTCTAAGTCACCTTATGAAAACCAAATAATCCCAAAACAGTTAGGCACGGTTCTTTAACTCTCACCTAGTTTATTGATTTTGACATGAATAAAACAATCAACCAATAAGAGATGTGGGGAGTGTGTGTGCTTTCAATGACTTGAGACTACCAAACACGACATGTAGTGGTCAGTTCATTGCATGCAATGTTATTAATTAGCAAATAAACATTAAGTTCTCTCATTTTCCCCTCCTCGTTGGTTGCGATGCACAACCTAAGATGACTTATTCACCTAGACACAGGGAGCAACTTTATACTACCTCCCCTACACATGAAACTGCCACGCAAGCATTCGGGTTGCGCTTGGCTCTTGGTCTCTTCGGGAAGTCGAACAATGATGGTACTACTATAGTATGCTTTTGACCATCTGACATTGAATGAACTGCTGCATGTCCACCTTGTGCGGGAGGGAGAGCGTCTAGCAAATGTTTCTCCTCGTGCTGCGAGCCACCATGCTCATGGGCTAGGGAGAGGGCGTTGTAATCAAGCTTCTCCTTGTTGTACTAGTTAAAGCGACACATCAAAGCAGTGCACTCGATATATTTCAAAAAAGTGTGTTTGCCAATGCATTAAATACAATGCATGCATGCATACGTGAGTTTCCTTTTTTATCCTTGCATGTGTTGATTTAATGCACCTTGAAGTAGTATGAATATGTGCCGGTAAAACTTTCTATGCCCCGACCCTATAGCGAGAGATGTGGTGCACGAGGAGGCAAAGATCATGACGACGGAACAAGACCGGACGATGGAGGTCTACATGGACCTCACCTTGCTCCACTGCCCCTTGTGCTTCCGCCCCTTGAAGCCTCTAGTTTACGAGGTTCGAATGCATCTCGTCCGTTTGGCTGATGGAGCAAGGTGCGGGTTTCTTGATTGATGTGGTTTTCAATTGATTTGTGCAGTGCAAGAGAGGGCACGTGGCCTGCGCGGACTGCCACGGCAAGTGCCCCGGGAATCAGCGGCAGTGCTAGAAGTGCGAGCGCGGCGGTGGCTTCGACGTGCGCAACATGCCGATGGTCACCGTCCTCTTCTCGGCGAGGATTGAGTGCCTGCATGAAGGCCGTGGGCTCTACGCCACTTACCCGAAGCTTGCCGATCACCAGAGAGTGTGTCCGCTCGTGCCCTGCAAGTGGCCCGTGCCCGGCTGCGGCTACAAGAGCCCGCCGCCGGTGCTCCCCTGCCACATCAGCACCGTGCACCCCATGCCCGTGCACATGATCCAGTACGGCAAGGTGCTCTAGCTGCAGGTGCCTGTGTCGGAGCCGCGGCGCTTGCTGTTCGCGAAGGAGGACGATCACACATTTTTTATGGTCGGCGGGGTGCTTGACATCGGCGTGTCTATGCCATGTTGGTCGTCTGCATCAGAGTGGGGGCATTCGCACCGCCGCGTTACGCGGCCAAGGTGTGAGCGAATAGGCCGCCAGGGTCGCCCAGAGGCATGACAGACGCCGTCAAAGTGGAAATAGAGGTGACTAGCAGCAAGGAGCTCGGTGCAGTTGCCATGGAGGATCTCACCTACTTCACAGTGCCGCCCAAGGTGTTGGCCGGGGCTGGGTATTCGAGAACGGTGTCCCTCCACATTCAGATTGACAAGCTCACCTCCTAAATAATTCCACGATGCCTTCTATTTATCTTAGTACTAATATGATAATATACTCCAACATCAGATCAGCAGTCGAAGTAGGGTTTAGTATGGACTACTTTAGCTTAAGAGATGGAGGATTTTGATGGTGATGCAACAATCACTTCAACATTAGATCAGTAGTTGAAATAATTTCTAATGGTCGAAGGGATATTTTGTGCCCGTTGGATATAAGATCTTTTGTGTAAGAAGTAAACCTAAATATAAGCTGCTTATATGCTTGTTTGTTGAGGAAGTGTTGCATAGTTCCGCGAGTTAACGTAGCACATCAATGTAGTACTACTACTAGTACTCACCCGACTGTGCAGCAAACCAAGGCACCAAGCTTGTGTCGTGTTGGTGCCATGTGCAAGAGATGGTGTGTGCGAGAAGTCCCGATAGACTCGTGAGCGTAGGTGTGTGCGTGGGAAAGACGGAGAGTATCGATGTAATGCGTGTGAAAAAAAGACTAGTCAATGGCTCGCCACGAGGCTATTCCTGGAGAATGCACCAATAACCGTAAGATCTGCATCCGACGGTGCCTGCTATTGGACGAAAACATCAGTAAAAGAAGAAGTGTGAGGGGCCCACACCCCCTGAAAATCAGGGGGGTGAAGATTAGATAATGAAGGAGTCTATAAACTCCCTGTATTACTCAGCGCGTTAGAATCCTCATTACTCTATGCGTTTAGAATTTTTGCCACACCACACGCCTCCCCTACCCATGAAACTGCCCCCCGAGCGTTCGCAACTGCCATGGTCTGCTCCTATGTGCGATCTTCATTTTCTTAAAGTGATCTACAATAAAAGATCGAACTTTTGGCGCGCGGTAGGCTGGGGAGCTTGGCCTTGTCGGTTTAATACTGCTCATGTGCTGTCAAACATAAGCGATGTACCAAGCCGATGCGTTTTGCTTCGGTGAGTAGCGGGCCGGACATACCGTCTGTTCATGCTAAGCGGCAGGCCAGACCGACCGTGTGTTGGTGCTACTGCTTACATACGGTCGCACGTGTCAGCGATGCACCAAGCCGATGCGCTTCCCTTCGGTGAGCGGCGGGCCGGACCGACCGTGTGTTGGGGCATCGCCAGCGCGACGGGCTGTATGTTTACGGCCTAACTTAATTTGTATGTAAAGGGTGATGCCCGCAGCCTCTCGGAGCAAAAATTGAGTAGCCTATTACTGGCTATTTTTGTAACCAGTTTAGAAATTCTCAATTTGACGTGTGATCCAACGGTCTAAGTGCCTCTCAATGGCTAGGATTCACGTCTACATCAACATCGTTGTACCCAAAAGTGTCACGTTCTTCTGGCAGCATCAACACGTCAGTGTGATCAATCCACGCAAGAAGCTGGCAAACAACACCTCCACATGTGCTACGTGGCTTCATTGAGTTCCCCCATTATTATTTTCAAAAATATATTGACAAAAAAAGAGAGACATCTCCCGAAACAAACAAAATTCTCGTATTTTGTTTCCTACTTGCTTTGCATGTACTTTTTTTGCAAGAGATATTTCCAATCTATTCATAAATCATGGTACATACTGGAAGAGCAAGTATAATAAGTTACAGTTAGCATGCTATAATAATTAAACAATTATATTTGCGTTGAGTTGGATGAGAGAGAAGAGGACAGAGAATGAAAGCGGGCTGTAGATTAACAGTCGGCTACAACACGGGCTCCAAGAAACATTGTGAGAGTGTACAGTGGGTCATGCAATTATAAAGTAGTACTGCTTACCAACTACTATACATGTTTGCTATATGGTTGACTATGTATGACATGGCAACACGTTGTCGGCTATACTTAACCATGCTCAAAGTACTAGTGCCACGTCCTCTATCAAGTCTTTCAACATGCGTCAAATTATCAATATGGCTAACTCTCCTTCGAGAAATGTGCTCCATCGTGTACACGCGTGTGTGTCTGACGGGAGGCAGTGCGTTCGCCTCTTTTCTTCACTAGTCAACGTGTACGTGCAATGCACATTAATTATGTGATTAGCACTATATTTGGCATGAAATTAACTGCACACTAAACGTGTTGAGCGCTCAACATTGAAGCAGTCTAGATCGTTGGATTGACATGATTTGATGGCCGATATTTATTGGATCTGCCTATTTGGGTCTTTTTTATATTGGTATAGATATAGATATAAATATAGATATAGATACCTGTCCTCCATGGCTCCACCTAGTGGGTGTGTTAGAGAGAGAGAGGGAGATTGTGTGTCCGACATGCCTCTATACATATGTTTTTGTCAAAGAGAGTCATAAATACATAGTATATGCATGTGGAGTGGGCGATTTAGGAGAAGAGCGGGGAAGGGATAGTTTGCACATGTATCGATAGACATGGATAGAGGGAATAACTTTATGAAGGTACGAGCGCTAGGAAAGAGTAAGGGTGCATGTTGGAAGATGATGCGAGAGGCCAACCAAGCAAAGACAAGGAAGTAGTACAAGAGCATGATCGGTAATTAAAGAGAGGGGACGATAACGTGCGTGGGCACGCTTGTCTGGTCGATAGAGAAAGCGGAAGGCATGGATGATGAGACGGGGAGGGGCAATTAATGTGTGTGTGGCAGGCGCTCCTATGTAGAGTGGTCGTGGTTTGGTCAATATGTGCGTGATACCAATTGCAGACATCGTTTCACCACCACTGCTTACCACATTGCATCCGTGCATGGCATAACTATTCTAATTTGAGATAATGTGTGGCTTTCAAAGCTAACATCTAAATGGTCTGTGTGTGGGCG
>LR738715.1:143440643-143462335 GCA_902687465.1 Secale cereale
GATGCATTGTTGTGTGTGTTAAACATATTAGACATATGAAGAGATGATTTAGATTATTCCAAACATCTTGCTACTTAGACCAATGTACCGTGATTTGAATTCAACATAAAATGGATACTAATATTTGAATTGGAGATCGTATGGTACATGTAGTTCATATTCATATAAGATGGAAGATAAAAATGTAGGTCTACATCC
This sequence comes from Secale cereale, assembly GCA_902687465.1. NCBI lineage: Eukaryota > Viridiplantae > Streptophyta > Magnoliopsida > Poales > Poaceae > Secale > Secale cereale. The sequence continues at coordinate 143,440,842 of LR738715.1, forward strand.
ATTATAAACCGCAAGATCACCTAACGATATATTCGAACTCAACATAACGTAGATTCAAAAAGCGAAATTTGAGATCCTGGCATTCGTAATCGTATAAAACGGGACATGACTCATTCTTGTGGTGGGAATTTATTTGTTTTTTGTTATTGTTGAGGGAAGTGCGGATTGATTTGGTATTGTACATTTTAATCTTGTTCTCCCGATTTTTTTAGTTTTTTCTTGTAGTTTTTCATTCGCATTTGTAGGCATATAGTAAAAGGGGACATCCTCGCAAAAAAAAGTAACAGGGGACATGACTCTCTTGTGTCTTGTATGAGATATCCTTTGTTTGTACACGTTAAGTTTGTTCTGCCGAACATGGAATCCGCGCCTTGTTATCCATAAATTTTCAAAGCTAGAGTATCGCTTCTCTCTTCTGCTGCGAAACTCCCGCCTCTTTAACCCACGCCGCGCCTTGTTATCCCGACATTTCGACGCGCGCGGAAACTCCCTCCTCATCCCAAATCGGTCGCGCAGCCCAGACACGCGAAACCCCCCTTCTACCCCTAAGCCAAAAAATGCCGCCTCGACCTCGCGTGGTCAAAATCGGTAGGGGTACGTTCGTAACTTACCCCACATTTCGGACAAGCGCGTCCCTAAGCCACTGAGGCAGTCACGGATTAGGGGGTCCTCAGGTGTTCGGTCTATTTGATATGGGCCAGACTGATAGGCCGTGAAGGCAAAGCAGAAGACCATCCCCCATGTTCGGATATGACTCCAAATGTGCGCGGAACGGCAAGTTTAGTGTCTGGGTTTATTACTTCCTTCCTCTATGAACCGACTCTGTATAACCATAGGCACCTCCCGTGTGTATATAAACCAGAGGGTTCAGTACGTAGGGATCATCAGAATAATCATAGGCTAGACGGCTAGGGTTTAGCCATTACGATCTCGAGGTAGATCGACTCTTGTAGCCCCTATACTCATCGAAACCAATCAAGCAGGACGTAGGGTTTTACCTCCTTTGAGAGGGCCTGAACCAGGGTAAACATCGCGTCCCTATTGTCGCTCGTTACCATCGATCCTTAGACTCACAGCTTGGGACCCCCTGCCCGAGATCTGTCGGTTTTGACACCGAAAATGGTGCTTTCATTGAGAGCTCCGCTGTGTAGTCATGAAAAGCAATCTGTGGCTCACCTTGTCATCAATGACGATATCACTTCTGGAAGGAGCCTGAATTCAGAATAGGTCCTCCAGCTCGGCGGTTTCACAGTAAGTGCCCGCATGGGAAATAAGCCGACGGCGTCCCCTGTGATCGCCAAGCACCACCCCTGCATCGTTCTCGAATACTCCAAAAGACGGATCCGGCGGACACCTCGTCCTTAAACGAGCTGCTAGATTGCATCGCCGCACTGGGGATTTCAATGGCCAATGATCAGATCGGGCTTAAACTTGACCAGAGGGAAATCAATCTCCCGCCGATCACTCACCTGGTAGCGGTCGTTGAGGAACGAGGCGAAAACACTTCTTCTCCTAAACTGAAGACTAGCTATGTTCGGACCTCCGAACCCCTTGAGCCGGATACCCTTCCTTTGGGTGGGACTTTGCACCTTCCGAACTCAGGGTCGGACATAGAGTCCGGGGAGCACTTGGATCCTCCCGGACCCGAACTAGCGATCACTGAGATTTTGCAAACTCTGGATACTATCTTGGGTCAGGATTCGAGTTTTACCACACCCACCCACCACAATCAATACTCTCCAAGTAATTCAGGACCTCTAGACGTATATGACCTGATGTATGTACAACAGCAACCTCAGGAAATGGTCCATCACGTCTGGGCCACGTTCCTACTTGTTAAAAACAAGATTAAAGATTGCTGCGACGACGATGCAGTTCTGGTCTTTCATCGCAATTGTACCGACGAGGGAATTTTGAACGCCCTCGACCGCCGTCCCATACATAGTTTCACGGAATTATCGCACTTAGTACAGAAGTACTACGCGATGGAAAGTTTATGGAAGGCCCAGAAAACCCATTTGGAACCTGCTGCTTTCAAGTAAAGTACTGCCCGGGCAAAACGGATACACCCTCATGGGGCATCCGATCATAAGCCCGTTGACAATAAAAACAAACCCTTTGTGGGATACAGGTCCGCTCTTGACGAACTCCTCGACAAGCCTTGTTTGATACATGCAACGTCAAGCACAGTCTCAACTCACAGCCTTCGAGCATGTTGGGTACTCCGGTAGGTAGCTAAAAGTGGTGAGGCCATCCTCACCGCCGCCACTCCAGAGAAACACTCTCTGGAAGATGACGATTTTTATGTTCTTATGATCTTTGAGACCTTCTCTTCAAATAATCGGCATAAGAAGGCACTTCGTGAACTCGTCGAAGTCCACCAAGTAACTGAAGTGAGCCCATGGAACGACGCGACAATAACATTCACCGCTGACGACGAACCAAGGGCCCGATCAGTCCGAGCATCCGCCGCTTTAGTACTAAACCCTATCATGGATGGCTTTCGACTTACCAAAGTGCTCATGGATGGTGGCAGTGGGATTAACCTCATTTACGAGGACACGCTCGACAAAATTCAGGTCAATCAAGCCCGCATGGAACAAAGCAATACCACCTTTCGAGACATCATCCCGAGTCGAGAAGCACGATGTTTGGGGAGAATTAAATTTGATGTAGTATTCGGCACGCCTAAAAATTACAGGTCAAAAGAGTTGCTCTTTCACATTGTTCCCTTCGATAGCAGATACCACGCCCTTCTAGGGCAGGACGCTTTCTCACGCTTCCAAGACATACCCCATTATGGGTACATGAAGCTTAAAATGCCAGGGCCCAATGGAATAATCACAGTCACGAGTGATCCGGATAAAGCACTATGCGCCAAAAACAAAACCTCATCCTTGGCTCTTGAGGCACTATCCGGAGCATTTGCGGCCGAAGAACTAACCACCCTACGATCCACAGTGGACAAGGAAGATGTGGTTCTCGACAAGAAGCCTAAATCCACCTCTTTTAGGACAACGGACACTAGAAAAAATAAACACTTCCGTGATAATACGTGTTTGTCATAGTAGGTCACGTTTTCTGTCATGCATGTACATCCATGATGATTTTATGACAGAATCAAGATAGTCATACCTATGTTGTCGTAGAAGTGTTCCATGACAGTACCAAAATTATCATCACAGAAGTGCCCACTACCATGACGACAAATCGCGCCTCATGGAAGTGCTTTCATCAAGGGTAACCGACACGTGGCATCCACCGTAATGGGTCGCCGTTAAGTTATCGGGTTCCGGTTTGGATCAGATAACCCGTTAACAGCCCCGACCAATGGGGATTTTCCACGTGTAAAGTTCTTATTCGCCGGAGGATCCACCTGTCTGCTCAGCGTTGGGACATATGTCGTCCACTCATTTTACGGGAGGCGCCTATGATACGTTGGCACGTGGCAAGGCCCAATAGTGGCCCATTTAGGTGAAAGAGGCTGGCCCAGTCAAAATTAGTAGGCAGACCCATATAGGGCCTACTGGTGTCTGGTCCATTTAAGCCCACGACCCATACGAGATGTGCCAATTCGGCCCGTGAACGGCCCGTTAACTATTTGACACCAATGTAGCCCATCGTCAGTTCGAGCTTGTTAACAGCCCGCTATATATTTGGGCTAAATATATTCCCTATGTGGTTTCGGCCTGTTAGTGACCCATTTAAGTGTTGGGCCAATTTCCAGCCTAGTGTGTCTTTCAGCCCGTTAACGGCCCATAAATGAGTTGGGCCATTTGCAGTCGGACCTGGGTTTTAGCCTGTTAACGGCCCATAAATGAGTTGGGCCATTTGCAGCCGGACCTGAGTTTTGGACTCTTAACGGCCAATGCTCTTCATGACCAATATCAATCTGGTTTCGCTTTCGGCCTGCTAAAGGCCCACAACATAGTTGTGCCATATATAGCCCGACCTTAGAATCGGCATGTTAATGGCCCATGAACTCAAATGGGCCCACTTATTGCGCGCTTCGATGTCGGCCTGTTAACGACGTAGGAGATAACAGGCCGAGCATTAACTATTGGCTCGTTTCTAGCGGCCCAGCCTGGTTACGGCCCATTAACATAATGGGCCCAATAGGGTTCAAGCATGACTATAGGCCCAATTAGATATCGTCGATTCTGACCCAGCTATAATTTGAGCCCATTGCGATGAACAATTATGGACAGGACAAAAACCGATCAATCAAAGGCCTATGACAATTTTGGCCCATGCGAGCCCATTAGGGAAACCCATTAAGTTCAGTGGGCCACTTCCTTTATTTGGGCCCATGACTGTACTGCTAACTAAATATTTCACTGCCTTTTGGCCTTCCTAAGGACCAGTTAGCTGGAATGCGAGGCACGCTAAGCAACCGTATGACATACAAGGAAAAACATTGCACATCCAACATATAATACAAGAAATTACATCCATTGGGTAATAAAAGATTGATGCCAGTGAAAATAAATGAACATAACTTAACGATCTACAACCTCACAATCTGCAACCTCAGCGCAGATGACGCCCATAAGCATGTGAGCAAGCTCTTTCTTCTTTGCTACACTATCTCTTAAAACATTGATCAGTTCTTATTGCGCGAGAATGTGCACCGCTGATTCCTCCACTATTTCCATGATTACTTCGGCCAGTAATTCATTCACAAACATACATTTTTTCCATTGGATTCAAGATAGAGGAAACTTAACAGATTCAGATGGGGATTTTGACAGGCTTCTATTATTGATAGTGGAGAGTGTCTCGACCACTACATCATGACTTAAATTAGGAGGGGAACTGAACAAATTAATCGAGAGTTATTGACATATTACCTGGCCAAGATTTATTGGAAAGAAACAATGGGGTTGCCTTGCTGTTTTCAGAGTTTGTATTCTTATCTTCAGCAGCCTGTACCAAATTAGCCAGGTCAGATAATAGAAAAGCAATATTGACACAACGAACGTTTGGACAACCTGACCACACTAGCCTACACAAAATTAACACAATATGCATGGCAGAACTATCATCAGCCAGGTAAGGTAATAGGAAAGCAACATTGACACAATGAATGATTGGGCAACCAGAACAACATTACAATTTAGTAATGTGCATGATATGAGATAGTACACTCATGCAGCTCGGTATGCAAAACTACCAGGAAGTTTTACTTACAAAAATCAACATTGTCGCCTTTAATTATACATTTTTCTACAAATAAATTTAGATCTGATAAAGGTTGGATTAACGCCGATTAACAGAATACATGCTGATGTAAAATTTTAGTGATATACAACATGTACTTACATCAGCATTGGAGCACAGAGAATTCCCGCAAGATACTTTCCTCAAACACGATCCCACTTTAGAAAGTCTTCTATCATTTAAGCTTATTTTCTAAAAGAGAGATGGGTAAGAAACATGTAGAAAATATGAGCCGAATGCTATAAAATTTCATGATGTGAGGATACGCACACACTTTTTAGAATGGAGTTGACATATTTTTGCTGGACTAGAGCGGACTAGTTCTTTGTCCACTTGAGTCTACTTATTATCAGTAGGAATTGGGTTTCTTTGTGCTGGAGAAGTACCTATGAACACTGGAGTTGGTTTACTATCTCCTGGTGTTTTGATCTTTTGCAAAGACCTTTGTAACCCTTCAGATTCTAACATAGCCGTCTTCCCCTTGCATGCCTTATATAGAAGAATGGTTCTTCAGTTATAAAACATGCTACGACAGAGAGATGGAATAGGCACCGAAGAATAGAAAGGCATGTCATATTGACATCTATTCCCTTCATCCAGAAATAAATGGACGTGTCTAGGCGTATTTCAGTTCTAGATACATCCATTTTTATCCATTTCAGCGACATGTAATCCGGACGGAGGGAGTATGATGTAAGATTGAGGGATACGACAGGACAACAGAGTAAAAAACACTAGTTGAATGCAAAACTGTGTAATAGCAGAATACATACAGGAAAACACTAAAGCAACATATGCTTGTATGATTGGGAAACTAAGATGGCATTGAAACAAAACACTAGAACATCGCTTCAATGTAAAAAAATGGTATGTCAGACATATGAAGTACGTACCGATGAATAACAATGCATAAGATATTCAGAAGCATGATATCCAAACTAAGAAGATGGCATTGCAACAGAGTAGAATGACAGTACTTGAATTTGAAAACATGTTATCATGAATGGAATAGGTACTGAAAAACAGGAAGGCATGACATATTAAGACTAGCCATAGTGGGAGTAACTTCAGCAGTAACATCGAGTCCAACTCAGCAAATTTGCTTATGTGGCAATGAGTTAATGAGGAGAGAGGTAGTTTGAGTAACTTAGCTAGTTACCGTAACATCACATGTCCCAATGTAATATGAGTCTATAACCTAACAAATGAAGCTTTGCATGACACCACACTTATGTTACTACCCACTATGAAGGTAGTAACATAGTTTAGGGATATGTGTATATTACTCTCCATTGTGGCTAGTCTTACATGCATGATCAAGAGGCTAAGCACATGGCATTGCAACAGAGTAGATGCACTCCAGGACATTATATGCATGATGTATCCATATCACGGGCCAAGTTAGAGCAAGGACCTTGTGGGGTGAATAGGATTCGACATCTTTCTGCAAGTCTTCTGAAGAACCGCCTTTACATGTTCCATCATATTGGGTATCATTGACGTCAAGTTTGAGGACTGTTACATTGCTCCTTGAGGTTCTTGTGGATATACCAGTGTTTGCAATTATATCTGACATGTATGGAAGACAATTAGTAGTTAGATTTATGTAATGAGTGCCTATAGGAGAAGACATAAATAGTAGGACTGGGCTTAACTAGCAGCAACAGGTCTCAAAAACTAAAGGGAGAACACAGATGAAAGCTACAGAATATGTATCGTTTGTACTTGAGATTAACTAGATGGCACAAAAAAAACTAGATGGCACACAAAAGTATTAAAGAACAACATAGGTAATACTAGAAGTGGTATAATCACCAGCTTGTGGGATAATGCTACCTCTTGAGCATGCGTTGGTTTTCCCTTGAAGAGGAAAGGGTGATGCAGCAAAGTAGCGTAAGTATTTCCCTCAGTTTTGAGAACCAATGTATCAAACCAGTAGGAGACAACACTCAAGTCACCTAGTACCTACAGAAACAATCAAGAACCTTGCAACCAACGCGATAAAGGGGTTGTCAATACCTTCACGGTCACTCGCAAAAGTGAGATCTAAGAAAGATAGTAAAGTAAACATTTTTGGTATTTTTGTTGTATAGATTGGAAAGTAAAGATTGCAAAATAGTAAACAAGATGCGAAGTAAATAAAGGAGATTCAATATGATAGGAAAGAGACCCGGGGGCCATAGGTTTCACTAGTGGCTTCTCACAAGATAGCATGTATTACGGTGGGTGAACAAATTACTGCAGAGCAATTGATAGAAAAGCGCATAGTTATGAAGATGTCTAAGGCAATGATCATGAATATAGGCATCACATCCGTGTCAAGTAGACCGAAACGATTCTGCATCTACTACTATTACTCCACACATCGTCCGCTATCCAGCATGCATCTAGAGTCTTAAGTTCATAAGAGCGGAATAACGCATTAAGCAAGATGACGTGATGTAGAGGGATAAACTCATGCAATATGATATAAACCCCATCTTTTTATCCTCGATGGCAATAATACAATACGTGCCTTGCTGCCCCTACTGTCACTGGGAAAGGACATCGCAAGATTGAACCCAAAGCTAAGCACTTCTCCCATTGCAAGAAAGATCAATCTAGTAGGCCAAACTAAACTAGTAATTCGAAGAGACTTGGAAAGATATCAAATCATGCATATAAGAATCCAGAGAAGAACCAAATAATATTCATAGATAGACTTGTTCATAAATCCACAATTCATCGGATCTCGGTAAACACACTGCAAAAAGTATTACATCGAATAGATCTCCAAGAGAATCGAGCATAACTTTGTATTGAGAATCAAAGAGAGAGAAGAACCCATCTAGTTAATAACTATGGACCCGAAGGTGTGTGGTAAACTAATCACGCTTCATCGGAGGGGCTATGGTGTCGATGTAGAGGCCCTCCGTGATTGATTCCCCCTTCGATAGATCGCCGGAAAAGGCCCCAAGATGGGATCTCACGGGTACAGAAGGTTGCGGTGGTGGAAAAGTGGTTTTGTTGCTCTCCCCGATGTTTCTAGGGTGTAAGAGTATATATAGGCGGAAGAAGTACATCGGTGGACCTACGAGGGGCCCACGAGGGTAGGGAGCGTGCCTACCCCCTGGGCGCGCCCTCCTGCCTCGTGGACTCCTCATGGAGTCCCATACGTCTACTCCAAGTCTTCTGGATTGCTTTCGGTCCAAGAAAGATCATCGCAAAGGTTTCATTCCGTTTGGACTCCGTTTGGTATTCCTTTTCTGCGAAACTCTAAAATAGGCAAAAAAACAGAAACTGGTACTGGGCCTCCGGTTAATAGGTTAGTCCGAAAAATAATATAAACACTACTGCAGGATGCTGCTAACGTGACACTACAATCAGAGACCCTTTGAGAAACTGTGTGCGATGCCATAATCGCAAACGGTGGTGTATGAAAACCGTCAGAAATGTAGAAAACGTTTGCGATGACGGATGCATCAAACACGGTTCAGGTTTTAGTTGCGTGTGCGATGAAGGGCATACGGTTCAGTTCAATTAACTGTTTGCGATGAGGAGGAACAAAAGTAACGGGCAACCAGATGATGGCGTGTGCGATACACAACATACGGTTCACTCGGATGAACTGTTTGTGATTAGGCAAGAGAACATAAACGGTTCAATATAACAAGATGTGTGTGATACGCGTCAAATAGGTCTGTAATCAGAAATGTGTGCGAAGACCAATAATAATGCAAACGGTTGCTTCTAATAAGACGTATGTGATATGCTTTGTCTACACAACATCTATCAGCAGGGACTAGCCGTTCCACCAGTAGCTCATGTAAGAAAACTATCAAGTTAAGTGTGCTCAGGCTGGAGCAGCCATCGGATGGGCGACTAGATGGGAAGTTGTGTCGATGTTAAATTAGCTGATGGGATGGGTCATTTTTGTCAAATGACCAAAATGCCCCATTCCGTCAGCTAATTTAACCTCGAGGTCCTTGTTTTTTATTTTTTAACACATGTTAATTAACGAAGGTCTACCGCATTACTTTTCGACAATGTGCGATACGTGCCATATAGTTGATCCATCCGACCTATTTGTGATGTAATAGGCTGTGTGTGTTGTGGGCAAACGCTTGCTAGTATTCAACCGTTTGGGATTGATGAATTCATCACCGATGGGTTCCCTTGTGTGGTCCGTGTTCATCTGATCATCATCTATGACTTGTGCTAGCTCGATGCTAAGTTTCCATTAATTGATGGCGTTTTATGAACACGCGACCGTTTCCCGCCATTTCCTCACATGTTTCCCGCCACCCTGCTATATTGTGCATAGGGGGCGTGCGACGCACGGAGGCGACAAGCACAGCCTGTAGCACATCCACCTTTTCCAAGCATGCCAACCCACCAAAGCGTCGCCTTTGCCATCAACCTTGTCGACAAGGAAAATGAGCAGGCGCCACGGCCCGTCGAGGTCGAGGCGCTCCCCAGCAACGCGATGGACAACGCTGTGATGCGCGTCATCGCCAGGGTTGAGCAGACCTTTGGCGCATGCCGCTTGAGCGCCGTGGATCAAGATAGGCATGTCAGCGCCGACAGGCTGCAGCTCGCCGCACAACATGATCGATGGCGCGCCGCAGAGCAAGCTAGGCGCGTCCGCGCCGATAGGCTGCGGCTCACCGCACGGCAAGACTGTTGGAGCACCACATAGCGAGAGGCGCGACGCGCCGCACAACAACAATGGATCCATCGGCGCTTGCCTGCTGTCGATATGGCGTCGCAGCTGGGTACACGACCCGTCAGTACCCCCATTCCTCGATAGGAGTGGGCAGAGGCCCTCATCGTCGTACTTGCACCAGAGGCGAGCCGCGCCATACTTGCACCGGATGCCCGCCGTGCCGTTTGCGTGGGTGCCGCCATTCGCCTTGTCCTTGGCCCGCTGGATGCCAACACGCTGGTCCATAGGCTCGACCGCCTCCTTGGCCCAGGTGTCCACCTGGGCACAGTAGAGGAACATGGCCGTCGCATCCTCGAGCTGGTGATCTCTGATGAAATATCCAACTTGGAGCTCGAGATCGCGCTCCAGATGTACCGCCAGCGTGTTGACCGCTTGGACGAATGCCTGCACGAGTTCAGGCAGATTCAAGAGCTACCCTAGGCAAGGGCTGCTGGTCATGGTCTCATGGACGCGTATTATTTTGGAAAGTCGTTTCGACGTGGATAGCTATGTATTCACATCAATCATAGTATTGCTCTGTTTATTGCTCTGTTTCAATGTGTGTACTCTGTTTTCCATGCTTATATGTTCTATTTTAATGTGTGTATATACGCTTTCCATTTTGTATATGTGGATGATAACAGCTAGATTGAAATTAGTATACAAAAACAGATAGAAAATGGAATTCATAATATATATATATATATATATATATATATATATATATATATATATATATATAATATCATCACATATACGTGATGATACTTAACTACAAGGTACAATGCATAAAATTGAAAACGAACAATACTAAAACTAATAATCCTGCCTGGGGCCAGTATTCCGGCAGCCCCTCGCCAGCAGCTCCATGGTGCGCGGCGTCTTCCCAGTGCGGAGGCAGTACTCCGACTCCTCCGCCTCGCAGCGCTTGACGTAACAATCTGCCTCTTGCTGGCGGACGCGCGCGACCGATATTACCATTTCATTGGGCGCCCACCGGAGCTCCTCGTCGGTGGCACGTTGTTGTTTATCAGCCCACCTCCACGCAGCGACAAGGCGCCTAACGCCTACGACCTTCCTCGCAAAGTACCCGTCTTTGTACACCTCCTCGACACGACGAGGCGCCCGCCCCCAAAGCTCCACTGCCTCCTTTTTCCAGGCGGCATCATGGGCATCACAGGCCGCCTGGTACCTTGCTTCCGCCTCCGCCATCTCCTTCTTGAACGCCACTTGCCTGGCTTTCTCAGCCGGTGGCAGTGACTTCCACATACAAATATTGTACTGGCCCCTAAACCAATCCAAAGTTCGGGGGTCCGGCGCAACCTCGTCAGGCGGCGCGTAGGGGTCCTCGTTGCTGCTAATCGAGTGATTGTCCTCGGGGGCGGCGACTCCTCGTTGGCGCGTGGGCAGACCGGCGGCGCCATGGCAGAGATTTGAGAGAGATAGAGTGTCAATCGTGTGGGGGCCTATTGTGTTTCCAGATCTTTACATTTTCTTTTTTGAACACCATATTTACATCGTCTGATGATTTTTTAACTCGCACACAAGTACACAAAAATATAATTTTTCCAACCGTTTTGGTTAGGCGTTGCATGTAGATGTAGTTCAAATTAGAATTACGGTCATTAAATGGTTAGAAAATCACTTAAATGTCTTTAAAAGGTCAAATGACCCCTGAAAATTTCCAAATTTTCACACGACAGTTGAATTAGTGCATGTTAAACGTAAGAAAAAAAATTGAAGGCCGTAGGAGGAAGCTATCTCTAGTTTGTCAGCAAACATGCATTATTCCCTCTCGGAACCACGCACCTTCTAGTGAGTTGCTCCGGTTTGCAATGGGTGTGTGTCCAAGCTTTCGTCAAACAGGCCAATTTGTTTACCACATCATCTTGGTGGCATGACATTAAATCAAGCAAGGTTTCATGTTTTTCTGATCATTTTTTAATTTTTTGGAATTAAAATGCCATGGCATGCACTCCATGCATGTGCCCATGCCTTGACACCAATATGTTTGAAAATTCCTTCGAATTTACTGCAGATGGAATTAACTCGCACACAGGTACACAAAAATATGATTTTTCAAACCGTTTTGGTTAGGCGTTGCATGTTGATGTAGTTCAAATTTGAATTACTCTCATTAAATGGTTAGAAAATCACTTAAATGTCTTTAGAAGGTCAAATGACCCCTGAAATTTACCAAATTTTCACATGAGAGTTGCACGTTAAACATAGGAAAAATTTGAAGGCCGTAAGAGAAGCTATCTCCCGTTCGTCATCAAACATGCATTGTTCCCTCTTGGAACCACGAACCTTCTAGCGAGTTGCTCCGGTTTGTGAGGGGCGTGTGTCCAAACGTTCGTCAAACATGTCAATTTCTTTACCACATCATCTTGGTGGCATGGAATTAAATCAACCAAGGCTTCATGTGTTTCTGATCATTTTTCTATTTTTCTTGAATTAAAATGCCATATCACTCCATGCATACGTATGCATGTGTCCATGTCGTGCGACCAATATGTTTGAAATTCCTTCTAATTTACTACACATGGAATTAACTCGCACACAAGTACACATATATGTTTTTTCAAACTGTTTTTGGTTAGGCGTTGCATGTAGATGTAGTTCAAATTTGAATTACGGACATTAAATTCTTAGAAAACCACTTAAATGTCTTTGAAAGGTCAAATCACCCCTAGAATTTTCCAAAATTTCACATTACAGCTGTAGTAGTGCATGTTAGACGTAGAAAAAATTTGAAAGCCGTAAGAGGAATCTATCACCCGTTTATCATCAAACATGCATTGCTCCCTCTCGGAACCACAAACCTTCTAGTGAGTTGCTCCGGTTTGTGAGGGGTGAATGTGCAAACTTTCATCAAGCATGCCAATTTCTTTAGCACATCATCTTGGTGGCATGACATTAAATCAACCAATGTTTCATGTTTTTCTGATCATTTTTTATTTTTTTTGGAATTAAAATGCCATGGCATGCACTCCGTGCATGTGCCCATGCCTTGAGACCAATATGTTTGAATATTCCTTCTAATTTACTGCACATGGAATTAACTCGCACACAAGTATACAAAAATATTATTTTTCAAACCGTTATAGTTAGGCGTTGCATGTAGATGTAGTTCAAATTTGAATTACGCTCATTAAATGGTTGGAAAATCACTTAAATGTCTTTACAAGGTCAAATGACCCCTGAAATTTACCAAATTTTCACATGACAGTTGTATTAGTGCACGTTAAACGTAGGAAACAATTTGAAGGCCGTAAGAGGATGCTATCCCTCGTTTGTCATCAAACATGCATTGTTCCTGTCGGAACCATGAACCTTCTAGCGAGTTGCTCTAGTTTGTGAGGGGGGTGTGTCCAAATGTTTTTCAAACATGCCAATATATTTAACACAACATCTTGGTGGCATGATATTACATCAACCAAGGTTTCATGTGTTTTTGATCATTTTTCTATTTTTTGAATTAAAATGCCATGTCACTCCATGCATACGTATGCATGTGTCCATGTCGTGAGACCAATATGTTTGAAAATTGCTTATAATTTACCGCACATGGAATTAACTCGCACACAAGTACATATATATGATTTTTCAAACCATTTTGGTTAGGTGTTGCATGTATATGTAGTTCAAATTTGAATTACGGTCATTAAATGGTTAGAAAATCACTTAAATGTCTTTAAAAGGTCAAATGACCCCTAGAATTTTCTAAAATTTCACATTATAGTTGTAGTAGTGCACGTTAGATGTAGAAAACATTTGAAGGCCGTAAGAGGAAGCTATCTCCCGTTCGTCATCAAACATGCATTGTTCCCTCTCGGAACCACGAACCTTCTAGCGAGTTGCTCCGGTTTGTGAGGGGTGTGTGTCCAAACTTTTGTCAAACATGCCAATTTATTTACCACATCATCTTGGTTGCATGACATTACATCAACCAAGGTTTCATGTGTTTCTGATTTTTTGGAATTAAAATGCCATGCCACTCCATGCATACGTATTCATGCATATGTGTCCATGTCGTGATACAAATATGTTTGAAAATTCCTTCTAGTTTACTGCACATGGAATTAACTCGCACACAAGTACACAAATATGACACTTCAAACCGTTTTGGTTACGAGTTGCATTTAAATGTAATTCAAATTTGAATTACGGTCATTAAATGGCTAGAAAATCACTTAAATTTCTTCAAAAGGTCAAATGACCCCTAAATTTTTCAAAAAATTCACATTATAGTTGTAGCAGTGCACGTTAGACGTAGAAAAAAAAATTCAAGGCCGTAAGAGGAAGCTATCTCCCGTTCGTCATCAAACATGCATTGTTCCCTCTCGGAACCACTAGCCTTCTAGTGAGTTGCTCCGGTTTGTGAGGGGTGTGTGTCCAAACTTTGGTTAAACATGCTAATTTTTTTTACCACATCATCTTAGTGGCATGACATTACATCAACCAAGGTTTCATGTGTTTCTGATTTTTTTATTTTTTTTGGAATTAAAATTCCATGTCACTCCATGCTTAATTGTGTTATAGCCGTTAGAACAATATGTTTGAAAATTCCTTCCAATTTACTCCAAATGGAATTAAATCACGCACAAGTACACGAAATATGAATTTTCAAACCGTTATGGTTAGCTGTTGCATGTACATCTAGTTCAAATTTCAATTACGATCATTAAATGGCTAGAAAATCACTTAAATGTCTTAGAAGGTCAAATGACCCCTGGAATTTTCCAAAATTTGACACGACAGTTGTATTAGTACTACAAAATTTCTCGTTCATTTAAAACACCATTCGTTCACACTTTATTCAAAATCCGTCTTTCACAGCTAATAAAAAATATCTACAACAACACTCACAGTTGTTTTCCAGGAACTGTTTGCGATGAAAATATCTGGGTCTATTTAAGTCTCCCTCCTTAAGCTTCGCGGGCTCATCTGCTCTAGTGCCGGCAACCCCCGAATCCACGAATCTAGATCCCCATTTCCGCACCCCCTTCTTGCAAAGATGACGTCGTGGAAACACTTCATGAAGGCATGTACGATGGCTGCGCCCCCACCCCCCCGAGCGCGGCCGTCTACACCGAGAGTGCCTCCGCGTCCGCATTGAGCATGACCACTTCCGCCGAGAGGGCGTCTGCGGCAGCAGCCGAGACGGCTGCAGCTGCTGCTGCGACGGTGGCTGGAAACGCCAAGAGTGCTCGAGCTGCCGTCCGTGCCGCTGATGTCTCCTTGGCCTGGGTCGAGGCCATCCATGCCAAGATCGAGGATGCACACGCCAAGATATTCCAGGCCACCTCGGACTCCCGCATGCAACCCATGTCTGAAAAGGCGGTGGTGTCCATGGAGCACCTGCTTCCTCATGAGGTCGCCGAGCTGGAGCTGGAGATGCAGGAGGTGGCGGAGCTCGAGGAGCGCCGGGAGGAGGAGTTGCATGTGGTCGAGGTCGAGGTAGAGAAGAGTCTATCCATCGAGGAATCGGCGGTGGAGTACCAACGCGAGCTCTAGCGCAGCCACTACTACGAGTACTACAACCTTGAGGGCGGCGCCGAGGAGGAGGAGGAGGAGGACGAGGCCGCGGTCAACTTCAGCAGGGGGACGCGGAGTCCACCAACGGCGGCATGTCGCCAGGACAAGTCATCGATGTCTCATCTCACACCGGCGATGCATAGGCCGGTATGGTGGCGTATTTTTAATTATGCGTACTTAGGCTTTGTTTTTAATGCTGGTCTTTTGTTAGAGCAATGTTTAGGTCAACTGGCTTTTTGTAAATACTAAAATTGCTCGATTCAGTAAGTGTGGTTTGTCCGCTGTACGCTCTTTTGTGTGCCCAAATTAGCAAGCGATGTTAAATTATGCAATGACGTAAAGCAGAAGAATCGTTTGCGATGCACACACTCATTCAAAGTGAATGGTCCAGAGGCACCGCGCGCGTTCAAAATGAATGTGCCCATGCCTTGAGACCAAAATTTGAATTATCAAACTCATCCCATGCGCATAAAGCAGAAGAATTGTTTGTGATGCACACAATCGTTCAAAGTGAATGGACCGGCGGCACCGCGCGCAAAGTTTCCCTCCACATTTCCAATTTTTTGGCCTACTGCCAAAATATCTACCCCCGCCCTCTTCCCCCCTTCCCCACCCCCTTTTCTTCCTGACCACAAGTCACAGTTCTCATGTTTCCTCCTTCCTTGCTAAGCTATAGCCGATTCCTTGCTCTCGTCGTCTCGCATCCTACCGCCGGGGTCGCCATGGTCTTCTTCAAAGACATCTCTAGCGGTTCCTCCTTCGGCGACTACTCCTTCACCACCCGGGGCTATGCCTCTCTTCTCTCTCTCTCGGGCTATGACTTGGAATGAAGCATTTTTACACGGAGGTCGATTTGAGTCATTTCTTACTCTTGTAGCTCCCTAAGACCATCAGTGGCAACAAATGGAGCGGGGTGGTGATACGTCCAAAACGTATCTATAATTTCTGCTTGCTCCATGCCACTTTTGGGTGATATTGCTATGATATTCATACACTTCCATACACTTTTGATCATATTTGGACTAACTTACTAATCCAGTGCACCCCAGTGCCAGTTTCTGTTTTCGGCTGTTTTTGTATTTCAGGTTTTCACGTTACGAGAACTGCCAGAAAAAATCCAGAAAAATTATATAAAAAATCAGCATTTCGGAAACAACCCTGCGTCCGAAGGGCAGCGGGGGGTGGGGGGGCACCAGGGCTCCAGGCGCCCTGGCGGCGCGCCCCCCCTGGGTCGCGCCGGGGGGGCGCCTGGGCCCCCGAAGCTTCCCCGATGCTCCCCTTTGGCATATATTTAAAGCGTCCTCCGAAACCCTCAGAACAGGAACTCTTTTCACGATCCCATCTCTGTTCCGCCGCCGCCGCCGCTTCCAAGATCGGGAGCACCAGGAGAACTCTTCCCGGCACCCTGCCGGAGGGGAGGATCACCACCGGGAGCTTCTCCACCACCATGGACGCCTCCCGGATGACTCGTGAGTAGTCTCCCTTGGACCATGAGTCCATGACCAGTAGCTATGTGATGTTCTCCTCCCGTTCTTGTGCTTCACTAATTAGTCCTCGTGAGCTGCCCTACATGATCAAGGCACATATGTAATCCTTATGCTGTTGCTATGTTGAGTTTGCTGGGATCCGATGGATTATGGGATTATGTTCAGATTGATCTTGAGTAATACATTTGATCTACCTCTTTTATATTTATGTTCATAAGTAATTCTTGCATGTTCTCCATTGTTATTTATTGCTTTGGCCAAGTAATACGTAGTGACTCCAAGAGGGAACGTTATGCTCGATTGTGGGTTCATGCCCCTCGATGACTAGCTTGAGTGACAGAAACATGAGTCTAGGGGATGTGATGTTGCCACAAGGGGGAAAACAACGGTGCTTGTGCCCGCGGGTGCAAGGATTGTTTACTTTACGCAAAGTTCTTTTAATGCAGTTGTCTGTTGCATTGAGTTTACACTATGGGTGGGACTCGCAACTTAATACCAGCGAGATGTTCTGGATAGATATCTCAAGGTGGATGATTAGTAGTAGATATTGATGGATTTCGGTCTACTTATTTTGGCGTACCGCCCATGCTTTGAACCTCAACCTTTCTGCAATGTAATCAGCATTGGTTTGCGTTCGTGGTCCTGTCAATTGCCCAGCTGTAATTTGTTTACCTCACATAGCTGTTTTATCGTCTTTTGGGAGAGAGACATCACTAGTGAACATCATGAGACTCCGGTCCATATTACCATCATTGATCACATCCGCTATTTACTTTTCGCTATTTACTTACTATTGCAAAACACTATCTATCACTACTATCATTTGCTTTTAACCCTTTGTGAACTACAAGGCCGGAGGGATTGACAACCTCTGTGTACTCGTTGGGATCAAAGTTATTTGTATCTGTGTGCAGGTCCACGTTGATTGCTAATTGCGCCGTTATCAGTTGACACCTACTTGTTGAACCTAGGAGTCTCTGGGGATTCGATCCTTGGTATCTTTGCTAAGGGAAAACACTTCTACATACTGCATCTTACACCTTCCACTTGGGGTAACCAACGAGGGGTTCGAGGCCCATCAAGGAGTATTTTCTGGCGCCGTTGCCGGGGACTCCACTCTTTAGGATAGGGGAGTTGCACGCTATCTTTTACCTTTGCTTATTAGTCTTGTTAGTTTACCTTTCAGTTTTTTTGCTTTAGTACCTTTTATCGAAAATCACAAAAACAGTTATCTTGCTTGCTTGCTATTATGGGTTCTACCAAAAACACTAAATGGGAGGAGTACACCCCTTCTTCCATTACCCCAATTACCACTGTCGGGATCTACAAAAGTAATAAACCTTATGATTCTTGTTCTTTTGGTGTTCGTCTCGTTGATTCTTCCATAAAGAAACCTTTGGGGAGGATCGACGCTGTTCTTATTGTTGTTAATGATAATTATGTTCCCGTTGATTTCACTATTATGGATATTGAATGTGATCCTTAATGTCCAATTATTTTGGGACGTCCCTTTTTGCGCACCGTTGGTGCTATCATTGACATGAAAGAGGGTAATATAAAATTTCAGTTTCCTCTCAAGAAAGGGATGGAACACTTCCCTCGTAAGAAGATCAAGTTACCTTTTGAGTCCGTTGTACGGGCTAGCTATTCTTTTACTCTTGATAAAACTTGATCACTATGCATTATGCCTAGCTTAAAGGCATAAAAGAAAGCGCTTTTGGGAGGCAGCCCACATGAATAATTTTTTTGCTTTTGTTGTGTATTGATGTTGTTTACTGCTGTAGCATCATCATTGTATCTTTTCTTTTCATATTTGTGCCAAGTATAGCCTCTGATTGCTAGAAAGTTCAAAAGTTGTGAGGTGCTGTCCAGAAAACAGATTCTGTCCTTGGATAGAAAAATTCGTATAAAATCACCAGACCATCTTTTTGGTCTGAATTTTTTCGACAGCGTTCTCTATATAATTTTCTTTCGTGCGTCTGTTCTGAGTTTTTTGATTTGAGTTGCAGAAGTATCCCGAACAGATCGATTACTACCTGCTGTTCTGTTTTTCACAGATTCTGTCCTGTTTTGCCTTTCCTTCATTTTGCAAATCAAGAGCTTGCTTTTTCTTTGCAAAAACCTTTTGTCAATCTTGAGAAACAGTAGAACTTCAAGAATATCTTTATTTCCAGCAAGGTATAATTATTTTATTAAGGTTACTAACCTCGCTAATCGGATTATGATGAGTTATGTATGAAGGGAGTTTTCAAGTGTGCGAGGGAAGATGATAAAAAGATTCAGGAGTGTCAAGCGCTCAAGCTTGGGGATGCCCCCGTGCACCCCCAAGAAATATTCAAGGAGACTCAAGCGTCTAAGCTTGGGGATGCCCCCGTGCATCACCTTCTCCATCAACATTATCAGTCCGTCTTTCGTTTCGCTATATTTTTATCACTTCATGTGTTATGTGCTATACTTGGAGCGTCTTGCTTTTAGTTTTCTTTTTAGTTTATCATAACGAGTCGGAACCCAGCATTCTTTATGTGGGAGAGAAACACGCTCCACTTCTACCTAGAACATAACATAGAATTTTCATGTCTATCTTTGTTGTTTGTGTTCTTTGTCTTTTAATAGCTACTATCATGCTCTGCTCTTAGTATTCATGCTTATCTTTTCAAAGAGCTTTTGTTTAGTTGGTTGCTTGAACTCTCTTTAATTATCATGCTCACCTTATTAAGAGAGTTTGCTTCCGTTGCATTGGTTAATATGTCTATGATAAAGATGCTACGTGCATAATGGTGCTTAGTAGTTCAGGTTTTCTTATGGTTAGTCTCAAATAGCTGGGGGATTCCCAATGTGTTATTGGAATACCAACTTGATTTGTTTGCCTATGACGTGGTATGGTTTAGTAATATCTTCCTTCGAGAATTTATTTTGATTGACTTGGCGTATGCTCACGCATATTTAAGACTGTAAAGAAAGTCTGTCAAGCCTTGATGATCTTTTATTTCTGAGTAGCGATATAACTACCATGCCTGATTCAATATTGCTTTGTCGCTCTGCATGATTATGACCGTCATTGCTCTCTTAGTTGGTCGCTCCCAGTCTTTTGCTAACCTCCACCTGTACTAAGCAAACTAACCTTGCAATACATAGCTCATGGGAAAGTAGCTTAAAAACTATTGTGGTAAAGAATATGTTGCCAATGTATCTTATTTCTTATAAGTTGCTTGCTGAGCGGTAACCATGTTTCTGGGGATGCCATCAACTATCACACTTTTGTTGAGTATCATGTGAGTTGCTATGCATGTTCGTCTTGTCTGAAGTAAGGGTGATTTGCCGTGGGTTGAATGAATATGCATATTGTTAGAGAAGAACATTGGGCCGCCAACCAAAGCCATGCATCATGGTGGAAGTTTTAGCTTGGACTTAAGCCTCAATCTCTTATGAGAATATGCTTATGCATTTAAGAGGAGTCCA
Organism: Secale cereale; assembly: GCA_902687465.1. Classification (NCBI taxonomy): domain Eukaryota; kingdom Viridiplantae; phylum Streptophyta; class Magnoliopsida; order Poales; family Poaceae; genus Secale; species Secale cereale. The sequence goes on from LR738715.1 coordinate 143,461,233, forward strand.
TCATCTATTTTCTATGTTGTCCCGATATGGATGTCCTCAAGTTGAGATCTATCAAAAACGAGAAATCAAATGCGATTTATCTCCTTGGACCTTTGTACAGGTGGCATAGAGGTACCCCTTTGTGACACTTGGTTGAAACATATGTAATGCCATGATAACCCATGGAAATCCGAGCTAATTAGGACAAGGTGCGAGCACTATTGGTATTCGATGCATGAGGCTTTCAACTTATAGGAGGTCTTATGCATGACACATATGAAGTACTACTACCGTTGACAAAATTGCTTCCATGTTTTCAAAATAAAAAACTCTAGCACATAACCATCTTTTATTTTTATGTTGAGTCTCCACCTTCTTTTAAAAGCACCAACTACTGAGAGCATGATTGTCATTCTGAGTGTAATGTGCATTGTCCCAAAGTAGCATTGTCTTTTGCATGATTGTGATATCGTTATTTCTGAAATCATTGTATCTAGTCATCACTTAAACCTTGAAGGTGCCCCTGCATTTATGTTTTGCTTCACTAAAGGGGGCAAGCTAGATATCACCTTATCATATTTGCACATCATGTTCATTGCAAATCTATTTGATGCTTCAATGTCATGTTGTAAAACTTTCAGTCATTTGTGATTTTCTCTTGAGGCAACTTAATTACTATAGAATCATTGTCTCATAAGCTTTTGTCATATGACTATGAACAAGTCCTATATGGTTAATAGCATGTCACCACAGAAATTATTCTTGTTATCATTTACCTACTCGAGGACGAGCAGGAATTAAGCTTGGGGATGTTGATACGTCCAAAACGTATCTATAATTTCTGCTTGCTCCATGCCACTTTTGGGTGATATTGCTATGATATTCATACACTTCCATACACTTTTGATCATATTTGGACTAACTTACTAATCCAGTGCACCCCAGTGCCAGTTTCTGTTTTCGGCTGTTTTTGTATTTCAGGTTTTCACGTTACGAGAACTGCCAGAAAACATCCAGAAAAATTATATAAAAAATCAGCGTTTCGGAAACAACCCTGCGTCCGAAGGGCAGCCGGGGGGGGGGCACCAGGGCTCCAAGCGCCCTGGCGGCGCGCCCTCCCTTGG
>LR738715.1:143462431-143577794 GCA_902687465.1 Secale cereale
CTCAGAATAGGAACTCTTTTCGCGATCCCATCTCTGTTCCGCCGCCGCCGCCGCTTCCAAGATCGGGAGCACCAGGAGAACTCTTCCCGGCACCCTGCCGGAGGGGAGGATCACCACCGGGAGCTTCTCCACCACCATGGACGCCTCCCGGATGACTCGTGAGTAGTCTCCCTTGGACCATGAGTCCATGACCAGTAGCTATGTGATGTTCTCCTCCCGTTCTTGTGCTTCACTAATTAGTCCTCGTGAGCTGCCCTACATGATCGAGGCACATATGTAATCCTTATGCTATTGCTATGTTGAGTTTGCTGGGATCCGATGGATTATGGGATTATGTTCAGATTGATCTTGAGTAATATATTTGATCTACCTCTTTTATATTTATGTTCATAAGTAATCCTTGCATGTTCTCCGTTGTTATTTATTGCTTTGGCCAAGTAATACGTAGTGACTCCAAGAGGGAACGTTATGCTCGATTGTGGGTTCATGCCCCTCGATGACTAGCTTGAGTGACAGAAACATGAGTCTAGGGGATGTGCTGTCGCCACAAGGGGGAAAACAACGGTGCTTGTGCCCACGGTTGCAAGGATTGTTTACTTTACGCAAAGTTCTTTTAATGCAATTGTCTGTTGCATTGAGTTTACACTATGGGTGGGACTCGCAACTTAATACCAGCGAGATGTTCTGGATAGATATCTCAAGGTGGATGATTAGTAGTAGATATTGATGGATTTCGGTCTACTTATTTTGGCGTACCGCCCATGCTTTGAACCTCAACCTTTCTGCAATGTAATCAGCATTGGTTTGCGTTCGTGGTCCTGTCAATTGCCCAGCTTTAATTTGTTTACCTCACATAGCTGTTTTATCGTCTTTTGGGAGAGACATCACTAGTGAACATCATGAGACTCCGGTCCATATTACCATCATTGATCACATCCGCTATTTACTTTTCGCTATTTACTTACTATTGCAAAACACTATCTATCACTACTATCATTTGCTTTTAACCCTTTGTGAACTACAAGGCCGGAGGGATTGACAACCTCTCTGTACTCGTTGGGAGCAAAGTTATTTGTATCTGTGTGCAGGTCCACGTTGATTGCTAATTGCACCGTTAGCAGTTGACACCTACTTGTTGAACCTAGGAGTCACTGGGGATTCGATCCTTGGTATCTTTGCTAAGGGAAAACACTTCTACATACTGCATCTTACACCTTCCACTTGGGGTAACCAACGAGGGGTTCGAGGCCCATCAGGTGGCTGAAGATCTATCTGCTCGTTGCCACCATCAATCTCCATGTGTGAAGCTACTTGCGTTTGATTCTGTGGACAGTCGGAGGAAGTTTCTGGCATGTGTAGAGAAGGTTAGACCCTCCTCCGTTGTTACAAATCATTTGCTATATGTGATCCAGACACTGTCATGGTCCCAACCCATTCATACCACACCTTCAACCAAACGCATCCTAAGACAGTGTCACAGTTTGTACCTAGTATCTTAAATTGTTGCCATCTCATCAGCGGTGCCATTAGAAAATTATTTGTCACCACTTCAGCAGTTTGTGCAGCCAACTTTGGTCCACACATCCGAGCAGCCAAGCAGTAAAATACTAAATCTTTATGGCACGAAGAATGGGCATCGGAGCAACTACGTGCTCCGGAGTATGGGTCCCTGATTTTTTTCCCGCTACATCGACTCGCCAGTTCAGGGCACCGGTGCGAGATGTAGCAACAGTTGTCTTTACACCAGATTTGGCATACGTAGTGGACGGCCTTAGTGCTATTAGTTCTATGTTACTAAATTTGTGCATGTACACACCTGTTAGTATCAATTTGTTGTCATCCAAACACTGTCGCTATATTGTTGCAGTTGTATTTACCTTCCTCATAAAATGTTCAATTTGTTATTTATTGTACATGAGTAAGAACTTGTAGCGTCGTTTTAGTTAATTATAGCTTCTGATGTTCCAGAATTTGGTTGTTGTCTCAGTACCAATTATTTCATTTGCACATTGATCTTTTTGAGAAGATATGTCATAATTGACATGTTTCTTCAGTTTTTCAAAATAAGTATTGGTGATTTTCTTTGTTTCTATAAACCCATTTCCCCTACAATTGTTTCTGATCTAGTTTTAAATATTATAGGATGAACAGAAGTATTCTTACTTGGAGTGGGTTGATCAAGAGTGGCTAGAGTCTTTGAAGATGTGCCTAACGAAGCTCTGGAGCATGTATGAGGAAGTGTACACACGTAGGCTTAGAGAAAGTATTGTCAACGTTGAAGCATATGTCAAGAGGCGGGATAAAAAGTTGAAGGTGGAGATTGAGCTCAAATTTTTTAAATCAGACTTTGCTAAAATGGTGTTGGCGAAGGAGGTGGCACTTTCCCAGTTGGCCCGTGCAAAATGGGTTCTTAATGAACTGAAAGCAGAGGTGGATAAGACGAGCCTGGATGATCTCTATTAAGGAAATGAATATATTGTTCTTATGAAGTTGAACTAGCTATATGTTGTACTGTGCTGTTTTCATGTAGCTACTGTACTGTGATATTATAATATTTATGTGCCTGATATGAATTTGGCAAATAGTTGTTCGATATGAAATGTGAATTTGCGTAATGCTGGAATTATTAATTGTAAAATAATAAACCTGCTAAATGTGTCATGGACCTTTGCAAACGGTTCTAGCAGTAAAAGCGCTTGCGATGGATAGCCCAATGCCACACAGTTTTCTTCATCAAACCGTGTGTGATATAGTTGATGAAAGCAAACAGTTAACCAAGGAAGACCGTGTGTGATAGTTACACCTTTCATACATGAGCCTACACATAAAACTGTGTGGCATTTACGTCTGAACGGAAATGTTTTCCCTGGATTGACTGTGTAGGATGTACATAAGAACGGAATCGTATTCCTTGGATTGACTGTGTGTGATATACATACAAAAGGAAATGTTTTTCTGGAATTCACCGTGTGGGATGTACATACCTACGGAAATGATTTTCTCGGATTACTGTGTGGGATGTACATACCTACGAAAATGATTTTCTCGGATTACCGTGTGGGATGTACATACCAACGGAAATGATTGGGTTTCCATGACTCGCCCGATCGCACACGGCCCCAGCCTGGGTCCCAGGAGGACCTATCCCCGATGATTTGTGGGTTGTGTGGGGAGGACAACCTAGCGTACAAACTCACTTGGTGACGGTTCCAAATGCCGTCGCGGAAAGGGGTAAAAAATCATTTGTTTAGGACCGACGCGCACCAGTGAAAAGAGCATATTAAAGCCCATTAAACATCCAAAACATATAATATAATAGCATGGAACAATCAAAAATTATAGATACGTTGGAGACATATCAAGCATCCCCAAGCTTAATTCCTGCTCGTCCTTGAGTAGGTAAATGATAAAAACAGAATTTTTGATGTGGAATGCTACCTAACATAATTATCAATGTAATTTTCTTTATTGTGGCATGAATGTTCAGATCCGAAAGATTCAAGACAAAAGTTTAATATTGACATAAAAATAATAATACTTCAAGTATACCAACAAAGTAATCATGTCTTCTCAAAATAAAATGGCCAAAGAAAGTTCATCCCTACAAAATCATATAGTTTGGATATGCTCCATCTTCATCACATAAAATTTTCAAATCATGCACAACCCCGGTTTCAGCCAAGCAATTGTTTCATACTTTAGTATTCTCAAACCTTTTCAACTTTCACGCAATACATGAGCGTTAGCCATGGACATAGCACTATAGGTGGAATAGAGTGGTGGTTGTGGAGAAGACAAAAAGGAGGAAGATGGTCTCACATCAACTAGGCATATTAATGGGCTATGGAGATGCCCATCAGTAGATATCAATGTGAGTGAGCAGGGATTGCCATGCAACGGATGCACTAGAGCTATAAATGTTTGAAAGCTCAACAAAAGAAACTAAGTAGGTGTGCATCCAACTTGCTTGCTCACGCGGACCTAGGGCATTCTGAGGAAGCCCATTGTTGGAATATACAAGCCAAGTTCTATAACAAAAATTCCCACTAGTATATGAAAGTGACAGAATAAGAGACTCTCTATCATGAAGATCATGGTGCTACTTTGAAGCACAAGTGTGGAGAAAGGATAGTAGCATTGCCCCTTCTCTCTTTTTCTCTCATTTTTTTCATTGGCTTCTTTGGCCTTTTTTTTTCTTTTTTTCTCCTTTTTTTCATTGGCTTCTTTGGCCTCTCACTTTTTTTATTTCCTCACATGGGACATTGCTCTAATAATGATGATCATCACACTTCTATTTCTTTACAATTCAAGGATTACAACTTGATACATAGAACAAAATATGACTCGATATGAATGCCTCCGGCGGTGTACCGGGATGTGCATTGAATCAAGAGTAACATGTATGAAAAAATTATGAAGGCTGGATTTGCCACAAATACGATGTCAACTACATGATCATGCAAGGCAATATGACAATGATGAAGTGTGTCATTTTAAACGGAATGGTGTAAAGTTGCATGGCAATATATCTCGGAATGGCTATGGAAATACCATAATAGGTAGGTATGGTGGCGGTTTTGAGGAAGGTATATGGTGGGTGTATGGTACCGGCGAAAGTTGCGCGACACTAGAGAGGCTAGCAATGGTGGAAGGGTGAGAGTGCGTATAACCCATGGACTCAACATTAGTCATAAAGAACTCACATACTTATTGCAAAAATCTACAAGTCATCAAAAACCAAGCACTACATGCATGCTCCTAGGGGAAGGGTTGGTAGGAGTTAACCATCGCGCGATCCTGACCTCCACACAAAGGAAGACAATCGAAGAAATACTTCATGCTTCAACTTTGTTACACAACGGTTACCATACGTGCATGCTACAAGACTTGCAAACCTCAACACAAGTATTCTTGAAATTCACAATTACTCTACTAGCATGACTCTAATATCACCATCCACATATCTCAAAACAATCATCAAGCATCAAACTTCTCATAGTATTCAACACACTTTATATGAAAGTTTTATTATACCCATCTTGGATGCCCATCATATTAGGACTAGTTTTATAGCAAAAGCAAATTATCATGCTGTTCTAAAAGACTCTCAACATAATATAAGTGAAGCATGAGAGATCAATAATTTCTATAAAATAAAACCACCACCGTGCTCTAAAAAGATATAAGTGAAGCACTAGAGCAAAATTATCTAGCTCAAAAGATATAAGTGAAGCACATAGAGTATTCTAATAAATTCTGATTCAAGCGTGTCTCTCCCAAAAGGTGTGTACAGCAAGGATGATTGTGGGAAACTAAAAGCAAAGAATCATATCATACATGACGCTCCAAGAAAAACACATATCACGGGGTGAATAAAAATATAACCTAAAGTAAAGTTACCGATAGACGAAGACGAAAGAGGGGACGCCTTCCCGGGGCATCCCCAAGCTTAGGCTTTTGGTTGTCCTTGAATTTTACCTTGGTGTGCCTTGGGCATCCCCAAGCTTAGGCTCTTGCCTCTCTTTATTCCATAGTCCATCAAATTCTTACCAAAAAACTTGAAAACTTCACAACACAAAACTTAACAGAAAATCTCGTGACCTCCGTTAATATAAGAAAATAAACCACCACTTTCAGGTACTGCAATGAACTCATCATTTATTTATATTGGTGTTAAACCTACTGTATTCCAACTTCTCTATGGTTCATACCCCCCGATACTACTCATAGATTCATCAAAATAAGCAAACAACACACGAAAAACAGGATCTGTCAAAAACAGAACAGTCTGTAGCAATCTGTAACTTTCGAATACTTCTGTAACTCTAAAAATTCTTAAATAAATTGGTGGACGTGAAGAATTTGTCTATTAATCATCTGAAAAATAATCAACCTAAAATCACTCTCCAGTAAATAATGTCAGCTAATCTCGTGAGCCCAAAAGTTTCTGTTTTTTACAACAAGATCGCAAAGACTTCACCCAAGTCTCCCCAAATGTTCTACTTGGCACAAACACTAATTAAAACATAAAACCACATCTAAATAGAAGCCATATGAATTATTTATTACTAAACATGAACAAAAAGCAAATAACAAAAATAAAAATTGGGTTGCCTCCCAACAAGTGTTTTCTTTAAAGCCTTTTAGCTAGGCATTGAGATTTCAATGATGCTCACATGAAAGACAAGAATTGAAGCACAAAGGGAGCATTATAAAAGACGTGCCAATCGCATCTAAGTCCAACGTACTTCCTACGCATAGGAATTTTATAGTAAAACAAATAAAAGACAAGCCATATCTAGCATATGCAAGGAAGAAGGAGGAGACGATAGCAATCTCAACATAATGAGAGGTAATTTAGTAACATGAAAATTTCTACAACCATATTTTCCTCTCTCATAATAATTGCATGTAGGATCATAAAAAAATTCAACAATATAGCTATCCCATAACATATTCTCAACACGATCCACATGCATGCGAAGTTGACACTCTTCCAAAATAGTGGGATTAACATTAAATAAAGTCATGACCTCTCCAAACCCACTTTTATCAAAAAATTCATAAGATTGAACATTCGCCAAATATGTGGGACCTAAAGTTGACGATATTTCGAACCCACTTTCAATATTATTCCAAAAATTACTATCAATCTTACATTCATCATGGGGATTAAATAAATTTTTAAGATCATAAGAAGAACCACCCCAATCATGAATATTGCAACAAGTAATGGACATGGGAAAATTAGCATCCCCAAGCTTAGAGTTTTGCATATCATTAACATAATTGACATTAATAGGATTTGTAATAACATCATTGCAATCATGCTTTTCATTGAAGGAACTATCGTGAATTGCTTCATAAATTTCTTCTTTCAACACTTCATGACAAATTTCAGATTAACGAATTTCAAGCAAAAGCTCATACATATAATCTAGTGCACTCAACTCACTAGCAATAGCTTCATATAGTTGGATCTTTTAAAAAGATTAGCAAGTGGATGAGGATCCATAAATATATTTTTAGCAAGCGAAGATGTAAGCAAATAGAAGGCACATGTCAACACGAGCAAAAATAATATCGAACGAGAAAAAGGCAAATGAAAAGAAGGCAAACGAAAAGAAGGAAAATATTTTTGTGTTTTTCTTAAAACGGTTTAGAAGTGGGGAAGAGGAAAACGAGAGGCGAATTGCAAATAATGTATTGCGAGGGAGAAGAGTTTATGATGGGTACTTGGTATGTCTTGACTTGGCGTAGATCTCCCCGGCAACGGCGCCAGAAATCCTTCTTGCTACCTCTTGAGCATGCGTTGGTTTTCCCTTGAAGAGGAAAGGGTGATGCAGCAAAGTAGCGTAAGTATTTCCCTCAGTTTTGAGAACCAAGGTATCAATCCAGTAGGAGACAACACTCAAGTCACCTAGTACCTGCAGAAACAATCAAGAACCTTGCAACCGACGCGTTAAAGGGGTTGTCAATCCCTTCACGGTCACTCGCAAAAGTGAGATCTAATAAAGATAGTAATGTAAATATTTTTGGTATTACTAGTAAATGTGCCCGTGCGTTGCACCGGGAAAAATAATCTTCACACACCCTTAGTGACCTATCGTTGCTATCGCTTTTCCTCTCCACCACCATCGTCGATGTGGCCACGTTATTCATGTATTGCATATCTCTCACAAAGTACACATTTCATTGTACTTCCATTTTATGACTAATTACATGATCAAAATGATATTTCTCGTCCTTCCGCACTCAAATTTGTTCTCAGATCATGCTAAATACATGACTATTGATGATTTATGCTACATTACAAAAACAAAATATGTTCTCTCAAAAATCTCAATACTTAAAACATTTGGAAGGAAAAGTTAGTAGATGTGACATATGACAAAATCTAAATGGTTCTTATGCCTATATTGCTATATATAGTCAAGATTCGTGTGCAGACACTCAGATATACAAACGAACCCATTTGTATTTCCTTGTTTATCAATATACAAAAGAAAATGTAGTGAACACACACATATACCACATAATGCAATGTCTATGCTCTAGATCTTTCGGTAATATACAGACAAATACAAAGAATAAAACAAAGTAGTACATATAATCATCTTCTGGGGCCTCCTATAAGCACCAAACACACCTTTATATCTTTTTCTAGCAAGCCCATAGCTTGATGCCAGCAAGCACAATCTCCTGACAAGCTCTGCGCAAACAAGAAGACACGCATTTGAAAACTCAACATGAGTCAAGTTATAAAGACGAAGATATTGTAGTATCATTCTCATAATGTCACAGGGAACGCACCACCTGGAGAGGAGTCTGCTTGCCAATTCTCATAATATCACACCGCACAACTGCTTCCCGATGGCCAAGGTATAAACTTCAACATCGTGCGCCACAAACTCTAGTTTCAGATTACAAGTTAAGGAGTAGTCAAGTTTGAGAAAACACAGATTTATGGAGCCTCTTTGATTCAAAGGGATTTCATATGGAAAAAATGATGTAGATTGATCACGCATGAAGCAAACATGATTGTATAAAATGGCAAAACACCATAGATTAGCCTTTTAAGCATTGTATTCTTATTTTTCCTTATTGGAGATTCTATTGGTGTACCAATCCAAGAGATGCTTATTGGGCTTTATGTATTAACAACTGAAAAGCATCGAGGTATTTTAGTGAATAGATATAATAGCAGTGGTCCAACCAAAGTTTAATTTAGATGTTTACATATATAAACTCTAACTTCAAGAGTAGGAAATGCAATAAAATTAGTTTCATAGAAGATTGCAATTTTATAGTTTTTATGTTAATAACATTTATGCATGACGCTAAGACGGAAATCATCAGTAAGAGTAATGACTAATTGATGGCTTCTCGCCCCTCGTTGGTTACCCCAAGTGGAAGGTTGAGATGTAGCGTAGCGGCAAATTTCCCTTGGCAAACATACCAAGGATCGAATCCCATGAGACTCCGAGGGTCGACAAGTAGGTGTCAATGGCGCCAGAAACTTAGCGGTTGACGGGACCTGCACACAGATACAGATAACTTTGCTCCCAACGAGTACAGAGAGGTTGTCAATCCCTCCGGCCTTGTTGTTTACAAAGGATCAAACATAAGAGATAATAATGATAGCTATGACTGCAACTAGGAAATAAAAACAGGAAGTAAATAGAAGGTGTGATCAACGGTGGTAATATGGACCGGGGTCCCATGATGTTCACTAGTGATGTCTCTCTCCCAAAAGACGATAAAACAGCAAAGCGAGGTAAACAAATTACAGCTGGGCAATTGACAGGATTATGTGCGCAAACCAATGCTAACTATGCTACAAAGAAAGGTAGAGGCTCAAAAGCATGGGCGGTACGCCAAGGCAAGTAGACCGAAATCCATCTGCATCTACTATTAATCATCCACCTTGAGATATCTATCCAGAACATCTCGCTGGTATTAAGTTCCATTCCCACCCAAAGTGTAAACTCAAAGCAACAGACAACTGCATTAAAAGAACTTTGCGTAAAGTAAACAATCCTTGCACCCGCAAGTACAAGCACCGTTGTTTTCTCCCTTGTGGCAACAGCACATCCCCTAGACTCATGTTTCTGTCACTCAAGCTAGTCATCAGGGGGCATGAACCCACAATCAAGCATAACGCTCCCTCTTGGAGTTACTACCTACTACTTGGCCAAAGCAATAAACAGCAACGGAGAACATGCAAGAATTACTCAAGAACAAAGATATAAAGGAGGTGAATCAAATATATTACTCAAACACAATATGAACATAGTCTCATAATCCATCAGATCCCAGCAAACTCAGCAAAGCAACAGCAGAAAGATTACATATGTGCCTCGATCATGTAGGGCAGCTCACGAGGTCTACACCATGAAGAGCAAAGAGGGGAGGAGAACATCACATAGCTACTAATCATGGACCCATGGTCCAAGGTGGACTACTCACGACTCATCCGGGAAGCGTCCATGGTGGTGGAGCAGCTCCCGGTGGTGGTTCTCCCCTCCGGCAGGGTGCCGGGAAGAGTTCTCCTGATGCTCCCGATCTTGGAAGCGTTGCAGCGGCGGAACAGAGGCGAGATCGCGAAAAATTGTTCTGTCCTCGAGGGTTTCGGGACGAGAGGGATATATATGCGAAGGGGACAGCCAGAGGCGGAGCTGGGGCCCCAGGCTCCCCCCTGGCGCGGCCAGGGGTGGGGCCGCGCCAGGTGGCCGCCTGGGCCTTCCCTGGCTCCCCTCTGGCCTATCTTTGGTTCTTCGCGAAGCTTCCTGTACGCTGATTTTTCCTATATTTTTCCTGGAATTTTTGGAGCACTTTTAATATGGGGGAAACCTGAAATAGAAAAACAGCAGAAAACAGGAACTGGCACTGTGGTGCACTGAGTTAATAAGTTAGTCCAAATATGATCAAAAGTGTATGGAAGTGCATCAATATCATAGCAATATCACACAAAAGAAGCATGGAGCAAGCAGAAATTATATATACGTTTTGGACGTATCAACATCCCCGAGCTTAATTCCTGCTCGTCTTCGAGTAGGTAAATGATAACAAGCATAATTTCTGTGGTGACATGCTATCAACCATATAAGAACTTTTAAGTAAAGCAATCAAGGCATGTAATTTAATTCAAGTCATAACAAGCAAGAGTCTATATTAGCATTGTAACAAGCAACATAAGAACATAAAGGTGCAAGAGCTCTCGCTGTCCGTGACTCGAATGTCTCCAAATGGTGTTTGCGTGCAAGAAAGGGGATAGGGATATACAAGAGAGTAAAACATAGTTTTTGTATTGTTGAGAACTTAATCTACTAAAGTTTCACACTTGGTCTTCTTTGGAATCTTATCTTGACTCATCCCCAGACCACTAGCCAGGTACAAGTCAAAATGATCCACTCCCTTTCGATATTTTGAGCACTCATGCAACGAATGAGCGTAAGCAAGAAAGTTGACACTTAGGATGGCAAAGAGAGAAAAATGATGAAGGGGGAAGACAAAAAAGGTGTGAAAGGCTCACATCAATGAGGACAATCATAGGCGAGAGAAAGCCAAATGATAGATATGATGTGAGGAGTAGGGATTGCCATGCAACGGATGCACATATGAGCTAAGGAAAGCTCTCCAATGGAACTAGTGGGGGTGCATCCAACTTGCTCGCTCAAGAAGACCTAGAGCTCTTTTGAGGAGGCTCATCATTGGAATATACAAGCCAAGTTCTATAGTGTGAAGGTCCCCACATAGCTATATGCATGAATGATAATCTCTATGGAGTACAAGGTATAAGATGGAGTACGAGTGTGGATCTCTCAAAAGGAATAGTAGTGTGCCCCCTTCTCTCTTTTTATTTCTTTTTCTCTTTTTTCTCTTTTTTAATTTTTTTTGTGGCCTCAATGGCTCTTTCTATTTAACTCTCATTTGTCCTCTTTGGGATCTTTTGATTTTGTCCTCTATGGGATCTTTTGATTTTGTCCTCTTTGGGATCTTTTCCTCACTTTAGGGGCAACACTCTATATATTACAAGAAGTATAGAAGATCTTTCACACTTTACAAAAGTACTCAACATAAAGAAGATGAAACTATCATGATGTATGCAAATGTATGCCTCTGCCAGTGTAGCAGGATATGCAATGATACTAGCGCGTCATGTAGCAATGATTAGGGCAAGGCCCAACTAGCATGCGGCTCATCGATCAAGCAAAAGGCATGTATGACATGAAGATCAAGTCATGAGAAGATGGATGTTGCATGGCAATGTATCTCGGAAAGGCTATGGAAATGCCTTGATAGGTAGGTATGGTGGCTGTTTTGAGGAAGGATATAATGAGGCTTATGATGACAGAGCGTATCGTGCCAAGGATTTGGATGCACCGGCGAAGTATGCGCCAACTCTTGAGGTGAGAAAGGGCAATGCACGGTACCGAAGAGGCTAGAAAAATATGGCTAGGTGGAAGTGTCAACTTTCGAATACTCACATTAGTCCGAAGAACTCATGCACTTATTATCGGTAACTCTCAATCTAATTAGGAGGTTCACAAAGAGACAAGTACCCCGAGGAGGAGTGTATGGGGGTTTGGTTATCGTTGTGCATCCTCGACTCATGGTACGTGAGTGTACTCTAATATTCGATCCCTCCAAAGATTAGTGATCCATCTAGTAGCTAAAGTTCTCAACTATTTTGTAGGTTTTCGAAAATAAACACGGATTGCCCAAAATACGACATCTATCACTAATAGGCTAAAGCTCTTGACACCAAAAGTTCAGACATTACTCATGGCAATACCTCAAAACTATTGCAAGTTACTACTAAAATTAAATAGCAACCTCAATTACCTACTTTAAGTTAAGACGCACAACTCAGTGCAACAAGCAAACTCTCTTAACAAGATAAACATGAAAACTCAAGAGAGTTCAGCAACCAACTAAACAAAAGCTCTTTAAAAAGAAAAGCATGAAAACTAAGAGCTAAACATGACAGCAACTATGGAAAGACAAAGAACACACACAAGAAAGATAAGCATGAAAATCCTATGTTGTGTTCTAGGTTGAAGTGGAGCGTGTTTCTCTCCCACACAAAGAGAGCTGGGTTCTAACTTGTTATGAATAGCAAGCAAAGCTAAAGAAAACTAAAAAAAGGAAACTAAGAGCAAGACGCTCCAAGCATAGCACATAACGCATGAAGTGATAAATATTGTGGAACGAAAGACGAACTGATAATTGTTGATGGAGAAGGGGATGCATGGGGGCATCCCCAAGCTTAGACGCTTGAGTCTTCTTGAATATTTCTTGGGGGTGCACGGGGGCATCCCCAAGCTTGAGCGTTTGACCCTCCTGAATCTTCTTTTATCATCTTCCCTCGCACACTTGAAAACTCCCTTCATACATAACTCATCATAATCTGATTAGCAGGTTAGTACCCACAATAAAATAATTTTTCCCTACTGGAAATAAAGATAATCTTGAAGAGATACTGTTTCTCAAGATTGCCAAAAGGTTTTTGCAAAGAAAAAGCAAGCTCAAGGTTTGCAAAACGAAGAAAAGGCAAAACATGACAGAATATGTGAAAAACAGACCAGCAGGTAGTAAATAATTTTTTCGGGGCACTTCTGCAACTCAAATCAAAAAACTCAGAACAGACGCTCGAAAGCCAATTGTATAGAGCACGCTGTCAAAACAATTCAGATCAGAAAGATGATCTGGTGATTTTATTCGAATTTTTCTGTCCAAGGACAGAATCTGTTTTCTGGACAGCACGTCACAACTTTTGAACTTTCTTGCAATCGGAGGCTAAACTTGGTACAAAGCTGAAAAGAAAAGATACAATGATGATGCTACTGTAGTAACAAACATCAAGACACAACAAAAGCAAAATAAAACCTAATTCGTTGTGGGCTGCCTCCCAAAAGCGCTTTCTTTTATGCCTTTAAGCTAGGCATGATGCAAAAAGATCAATTTGTATCAATTGAACCATAATCAAGATCATCAAAAAGCTCTTCAATAGTACAACTAGTCTTAAGAGGACTTTCAAATAAAGGCCTAATAAAGATACTTCTAGGGAGAAAACCAAAAGGTGGAAAGTCAATGGGAGATTCATTTATAAATTTATCAAAGAGAGGTATTTCTTCCAAAGTCTTCACAGTTTCAACCCCTTTGGCAATAGATGGATTACTTTTGGAACGAGGAGCCTTTGGAACGTAAACGAACTTAGGTTCCTTCTTTGTTGGAGTTTCTACCTTTTTGGCTTTGATTGAGGAGAAAGTAGTTCCTAAAGTGTCAAAGATTTCCTCAATCTTATCTATCCTAGAAGAATCCAAGTCATGGGATTTGATGGTCTCCAAAGTTTTGAGAATTTTATGCATGGAGCTATCAAGCCTATTCAAATTCCCTTGGATCTTACGGTCCAACTCATTTATCTTATTAATGCTTGGCATCTCTAGCTCTATCTTTTCAAGTTTTTTCATACTGTGAGCTAGGGTAATGTCCTCTTGAATGCTAACAACAGGGGGATTTCCAACAAGATTTTCCATAATACTAAGAGATTCCCAAACTGGGGCTTCTAGGAAATTTCCATCGATAGCAGAATCTAGAATAAACCTATTCCAAGAAGTAATTCCAACATAAAAATTTCTAAGCAGGATAGTAGTAGATTGCTTCTTGGTGGCTCTTTTTTGAGAATCATTAATTCTATACCAAGCATCTTTTAGACTTTCACCACCTCTTTGTTTAAAGGTGAGCACTTCTGCCTCACCAAAGGCAAAAGGACCAGACATAATGCCAACCAAAAGCAAGATAACTATTTTTGTGATTTTTGGTAAGGGACACTAAAGCAAAAACTGAAAGGTAAACTAACAAGACTAAAAAGCAAAGATAAAAGATAGCATGCAACTCCCCTATCTTGAAGAGTGGAGTCCCCGGAAACGGCGCCAGAAACTTGCTTGATGGCTTCTCGCCCCTCGTTGGTTACCCTAAGTGGAAGGTTGAGATGTAGCGTAGCGGCAAATTTCCCTTGGCAAAGATACCAAGGATCGAATCCCGTGAGACTCCGAGGGTCGACAAGTAGGTGTCAACGGCCCCAGATACTTAGCGCTTGACGGGACCTGCACACAGATACAGATAACTTTGCTCCCAACGAGTACAGAGAGGTTGTCAATCCCTTCGGCCTTGTTGTTTACAAAGGATCAAACACAAGAGATAATAATGATAGCTATGACTGCAACTAGGAAATAAAAACAGGAAGTGAATAGAAGGTGTGATCAGTGGTGGTAATATGGACCGGGGTCCCATGATGTTCACTAGTGATGTCTCTCTCCCAAAAGACGATAAAACAGCAAAGCGAGGTAAACAAATTACAGCTGGGCAATTGACAGGATTATGTGCGCAAACCAATGCTAACTATGCTGCAAAGAAAGGTAGAGGCTCAAAAGCATGGGCGGTATGCCAAGGCAAGTAGACCGAAATCCATCTGCATCTACTACTAATCATCCACCTTGAGATATCTATCCAAAACATCTCGCTGGTATTAAGTTGCGAATCCCACCCAAAGTGTAAACTCAAAGCAACAGACAACTGCATTAAAAGAACTTTGCGTAAAGTAAACAATCCTTGCACCCGCAAGTACAAGCACCGTTGTTTTCTCCCTTGTGTCAACAGCACATCCCCTAGACTCATGTTTCTGTCACTCAAGCTAGTTATCAGGGGGCATGAACCCACAATCAAGCATAACACTCCCTCTTGGAGTTACTACCTACTACTTGGCCAAAGCAATAAACAGCAACGGAGAACATGCAAGAATTACTCAAGAACAAAGATATAAAGGAGATGAATCAAATATATTACTCAAACACAATCTGAACATAGTATCATAATCCATCAGATCCCAGCAAACTCAGCAAAGCAACAGCAGAAAGATTACATATGTGCCTCGATCATGTAGGGCAGCTCACGAGGTCTAAACCATGAAGAGCAAAGAGGGGAGGAGAACATCACATAGCTACTGATCATGGACCCATGGTCCAAGGTGGACTACTCACGACTCATCCGGGAAGCGTCCATGGTGGTGGAGCAGCTCCCGGTGGTGGTTCTCCCCTCCGGCAGGGTCCCGGGAAGAGTTCTCCTGATGCTCCCGATCTTAGAAGCGCTGCGGCGGCGGAACAGAGGCGAGATCGCGAAGAAGGGTTCTGTCCTCGTGGGTTTCGGGACGAGAGGGATATATATGCGAAGGGGGGCAGCCAGAGGCGGAGCTGGGGCCCCAGGCGCCCCCCTGGCGCGGCCAGGGATGGGGCCGCGCCAGGTGGCCGCCTGGGCCTCCCCTAGCTCCCCTCTGGCCCATCTTTGGTTCTTCGCGAAGCTTCCTATACGCTGGTTTTTCCCATATTTTTCCTGGAATTTTTGGAGCACTTTTAATATGGGGGAAACCTGAAATAGAAAATAGCAGAAAACAGGAACTGGCACTGTGGTGCACTAATGTAATAAGTTAGTCCAAATATGATCAAAAGTGTATGGAAGTGCATCAATATCATAGCAATATCACACAAAAGAAGCATGGAGCAAGCAGAAATTATAGATACGTTTTGGACGTATCACTAATGTCCAACTTTTTAGATTTAAAACTGGCTGAATATAACAAGGCAACATGTGAAATAGATCAAAGAACAATTGCAGGCATAATTATGAAGTTATGGTTGTAACACTGGTGGGAATACATATCTCATTACCTTCCACATTTCTCTAGAGAGGAAAACCAAGGTTCAATGGAACAACAACACACGATAGTCACATGCCCGGAACATCAGAACTACCCTCTCACAATTAGCAGCTTCCGGCTTCCCAATACACTCCGACGCTGCAACTCAACAACTCTCTCATTGAGAAAAAAACAATAGTCCAACCAAGGCGTTGTGCAGCCAACCTTAACTCCTATAGACTACCACAAATTATTTTACTCATTGATTTTTCATTTGGTTCTTGGCACCAAAAGAGAAGAAAAGTAAATACTATTAGAATTTCAGTAAGAGCTCGGTAGAGTACTATATTTCTCAGGCAACAAACAAAAAGGTGCAAGGATCTTTTTTTTTCACCCGATCTGAAGGATTGCTTATATTTTAACAAAAGCAAACAGAAACTATGATCAGAAAATACAGCAACAACTACCATGTTGTAATTAAGTTGTTTATGCCACAAATATTTTTGCATTATTCTATGCTCATGTAAATACTCTCTGCGCACATTGGTATTCTGCTCATTTATTCGGAAATGATTTCTATACTTTGTATTGGCTAACCTTGCTTCTGGATCATGATTCGCCCCTGCATGCACTAATATTCAGTGGCCCGCCCTTTGCTACAAGTCAGTCTTGTGAGCAGCTTGAGATGCTGATGTCATTAGAGGGAGCGCCATGTCCATCTGAAGATCAAGGGTGAGGCGATGTCCATGAGGCTGAGAGATCAAGGAGATTGAAGTTTTCTAGGGTGGGGAACAATATGGTGACAACATCAGAGGCAAGCAAAGACAATGGGTAGTCACGAATCCTGCTTCGGCCAGTATATAATGAATTCCAGTATAAATAAAGTGTTCAGTCTGGCTTCGGCCATCATAGTATGGTTTAAATAATCAATCATCTGTAATTTGCAGATCATATATTCATATTATTATAGTACAATTACGGGGAGCTGGCAACGACCTCTATAGAAGTAGTTCCCTTGGTGAAGGAATGGATCTTGAGTTGTGGAATAGAGCAACGACATGGAGGGGGCGAGAGGACGGTCCCATCTTGGCTGCAGCATGCATAGTTACATCATACCTTTAATCTGTGAAAACTCCTAACTCAACACACAAATAATAAGTGAACAATCAGAAAACTAAATAGGCCAGAATAAGTGAGTTTACAGTCACCCTTATTTTGGCAAGGCAAAGATTTGTGAAATACTCTCAAGTTTTTCTTGTGACCACGTGGAATAGAAGAATCTGTATCCGAGGAGGGCACAACATTATAGCTCTTTCACCATGCTAGGCACTAATAAGAAGCTACGGTTAGTGTCTCCAATAAACAGAAACAATTCCCAACAGTAAACAATTCTCACATCCAATGATGCATGAAGCTCCTTGCCTGGTCATGTTCTTCACAATGAAGTTTGATGTTAGCCTGAATATATATGCAACGATGAGCACTGCACTTTCTTTGCAAGTCCCTGCTGCAATCAAATTGTCAACATCCATATACCAGTGCATAAATAACTTCAGATTTGGGCAGAAAATCGTAGAATGTGTTGGCGTGAAGTCTGCTGGCCCCGTTGCCTTGAAGCTCCTGCACCAAGAAACAAATATCAATTCACAATTTATTGACCCACCAAAACAAATCAAGTGAGCTATTCTAACCATGCTATGCAATCCTAATCCTCCTATGCAAATAGCAAGCAGATTCATTTGCCTGCAACCGCCCGCTTAGTCTGTTAATAAAGGGGGCCATCACACCACCCACGCTACACACATAGCCGGCAGCAGGAGCACAACAAGGATGACACATACGCCAAGGGACTGAAGAAGTGAAGATCCATCCATGACAGAGCAGTAGAGCAAGCTGGAGATGAAATCGATCTCGGAGGAAGAAGAGTTGGCTCCCGATGTATCGACCCTAGGCTTGCCGCCAGCTCTTGATTCATTGATTTCACCATGTGCGCGGTCCTCTCCGTCCTCCCTACGCAGGAAGCTAGCACGCCGCCGCTGCTGCTCCTCAAATCAGGATTGAACACCATCCACGTCTACCTTGACGTCAACTATCACACCCAACATCTCCTTGAGGAGTGGTACGAATTCAGATTTAGCCTAGTGGACCATGCCGGAAACACTGCTTACGAGGTCCTGGCCAGGACTGACCACTTCACCAGCGGTCTCGAAGTCAATAGTCATTACCCTTTGTAGAGCCATGGTCATTGGCAGAGACGCAGCCGTCGGTGCTGCACGTGGAGCATCCATCTCTTTTCTCTGTTCAGATTGAGAGGGAATGACCAAGATGCAGATCGAGATGGAAGGCATGGGTAATGTGGGGAGCCGCAGCGGCTGCGCTGGGAGTCACGCAGTGGTTAGAAAGAGGACTTTGCAGGGGAGGACGGACAGCCGCCAGGCGCATCCGGTGGGCAGTACCCGGATCCAGTCAACAGCGGCGGCGAATCCAGCGATGGTAGGAAGAGAGGAGGGCACACGAGCGCAGCAAGGGAGGCCTCCCTTACCCGAGCACGCACCCACAGCGTCCTTCGCGGTTGTAGCCGTCTGACGACAAGGGCGCCGCCCCTCACCTCCTCGTGCTCCGTTGCGGCTGGAGAGGCAGCGTCTGGATAAGATGAAAGAAAAGATCGCGGAGGGAGGGGGAGGGGGGCGTTGGATCCGCGGCGGCAAGCGGTGGTGGGACGACGGCGGGCCGTAGCGAGGGCGGGGGCGGCGGATCCGCTCGTGAGGAGAGGCGCTCGGTTATTGGGGACCGCGGCTTGATTCTTAAAGAGGTTAGTGACTTTTTTGCAAAAACGAATCGTTTTCCAGTTCATCTTAAACAGGGACTGCGGGTTTAATTATCAAAAACACAAGGACCTATTTATAATAGACCGCGACGGTGAACCCGACAGACTCATTTCGTGCTTTATTATTAGGTAAAAAGATTGTTGTATTGATTGGAAAGTAAAGATTACAAAATAATAAACGAGATGTGAAGTAAATAAAGGAGATTCAATATAATAGGAAAGAGACCCGGGGGCCATAGGTTTCACTAGTGGCTTCTCTCAAGATAGCATGTATTACGGTGGGTCAACAAATTACTGCTGAGCAATTCATAGAAAAGCGCATAGTTATGAAGATATCTAAGGCAATGATCATGAATATAGGCATCACGTCCGTGTCAAGTAGACCGAAACGATTCTGCATCTACTACTATTACTCCACACATCGACCGCTATCCAACATGCATCTAGAGTATTAAGTTCATAAGAACGGAGTAACACATTAAGCAAGATGACATGATGTAGAGGGATAAACTCAAGCAATATGATATAAACCCCATCTTTTTATCCTCGATGGAACAATACAATACGTGCCTTGCTGCCCCTATTGTCACTGGGAAAGGACACCGCAAGATTGAACCCAAAGCTAAGCACTTCTCCCATTGCAAGAAAGATCAATCTATCAGGCCAAACTAAACTGATAATTCGAAGAGACTTGCAAGGATATCAAATCATGCATATAAGAATTCATAGAAGAACCAAATAATATTCATAGATATTTTTTTTTTCATAAATCCACAATTTATCAGATCTCAGCAAACACACCGCAAAATGTATTACATCGAATAGATCTCCAAGAGAATCGAGGAGAACTTTGCATTGAGAATCAAAAAGAGAGAAGAAGCCTTCTAGCTAATAACTATGGACCCGAAGGTCTGTGGTAAACTACTCACGCTTCATCAGAGAGGCTATGGTGTTGATATAGAAGACCTCCGTAATTGATTCCCCCTCCAGCAGATCGGTGAAAAAGGCCCCAAGATGGGATCTAACGAGTACAGAAGGTTGAGGCGGTGGAAAAGTGGTTTCGTTGCTCTCCCCGATGTTTCTAGGGTATAAGAGTATATATAGGCGAAAGAAGTACGTCGGTGGAGCTACGAGGGGCCCACAAGAGTGGGGGGCACGCCTACCCCGTGGGCGCGCCCTCCTGCCTTGTGGCCTCCTCGTGGAGTCCCAGACGTCTACTCCAAGTCTTCTAGGTTGCTTTCGGTCCAAGAAAGATCACCACGAAGGTTTCATTCCATTTGGACTCTGTTTGGTATTCCTTTTATGCGAAAGTCTAAAATAGACAAAAAAGCTGGCACTGGGCCTCCGGTTAATAGGTTAGTCCCAAAAATAATATAAAAGAGCATATTAAAGTCAATTAAACATCCAAAATAGATAATATAATAGCATGGAACAATGAAAAATTATAGATACGTTGGAGACGTATCAGATAACATTGGCAGATGGATGATAAATATGGAACAACGTTACCTAAAGAACAAGTCTCTTATTTGAACTATGGAACAACTTTAACTCCTGAACAAGACTCTTCGGCATGAATATACAGTGAAATGTGATAATCTATTTTCCATCCTTAGATGAATAACAATGCCATAAATGTTGCACACAAGTAAGATGAGGGTACAACCTGTCTGGCCGCCATCCATAGGAGTGAGCATCATGTGCTGACTTGTCGATGGCCCTGTGAGGGAGTCCTGGATTTAGGGGTCCTCGGGTGGCCAGATAACTCGTGGTGGGTCGGACTGGTGGGCCGTGAAGATTATTGTTGAAGATCGTCTCTCGTATCCGGATGGGACTCCTGTATTCGTATAATGGCAGGTTTTAGGTTCGGGTGTAATATTTCTTTCCTCTGCAAGATGGTTATGTACAAACCCTAGGCCCCTCCGATACATATATAAACTATAGCAGGAAGTAGGGTATTACCTCGATCAAGAGGGCCTGAACCTGGGTAAACATCATGTCCCCAGTCTCCTGTTACCATCGATCCTCAGACGCATAGTTCGGGACCCCCTACCCGAGATCCACCGGTTTTGACACCGACATTGGTGCTTTCATTGAGAGTTCCACTATGTCGTCGACTGAAGGACTGATGGATCACTTCGTCAACCACGATGGCACCATCGAGGGAACTTTCCCTCCCGGCCAACCTTTTTTGTTCGGCGGCTTCATGCTCCGTGCCAACACAGAAGGCCACCTCGAGCAGATTGAGAGCTATGCCCCTGGCCGACAGGTCAGGTTTGGAAGCTTGAAATACGTTGCTGATATCCACCGAGACTTGATCTTAGACGGATTCGAGCCCACAGCGACCTCTCCCTGCCACCACGATGAACATGACCTAACTCTATCATCGGACTAGGAAATAGCACTTGTAACAGTTCTGGCCCTAGATCCGGAACAGATCGCGTCACCTGAGGACGGGAAGTTAAACCCCGCCGAGGAAGACATAAACTCAACGGCACTGGAGCCGCACATGGACCCAACTCTGAGCAGAGTCTGTGTTACTAGAACTCCGGACTCATCTCTGGCCGTAGGTTCCGAACCATGCGCATCTGCGCCCTGCAAACTCAATCAGGCGTCTATCGCCGAATTCAGTGCTGCAGATATCTTCCGGCACTCACCCTTTGGCAATGTTCTAAATTCGTTAAAATCTCTCTCCTTAGCTGGGGACACACAGCCGAATTATATCCGGCTCGAACTAGAGGCTGATGATGGAGAATTTTGCTCCCTACCCACCACCCACTTGGTAGCCAGGGTCGAAGATCTAACCGATCTACTTGACTACGCTCCCGAAGACTTCGAAGGGATGGACCTCGAAGCCAAAGCAGATCTAGACCAAAACCGGCCCGTATCGGGCAATGGACAACTACGTCTTCATACGACGTGTATATGGTGGATACACCTAAGGAGAAGGAGGGTGACGGCGAAAACGAACCCGCAAAGGACAAGCCTGTCGATGAACCTCCCAAATGTCAGCGTCCGAAGCGCCGAACTAAACCCCGTAAAGGGAAAGATAGCAACAATGTCACTAACGACGATGACAGTTCGGAGCAAGCCGAAGACCCCGCAGACCCAGCAATGGAGTAGGACGAGCGAGAGGACGACGAACATAGTCTGAAACCGCTGACCAACGACAGCGATGCCGAAGACAGTAATTATGAACCTGTCTCCGAAGAGGATGTTAGCCTGGGAGACGACGGATACATTGTCCCAGAAGAACCCTTAGAACAAAAGCGCTTCCATTGGAGGCTTATTGCCACCGCAAGGAGCTTGGAAAAGCAGTAGAGATGGCTTCGAGCCACATAGGACACGCTCAATGATAGATGGAACGAAGTGATAGACGTTGAGCAAAAACACGGCTACAATCGCCAAAACAAAGGCTATCCTAAGCATAAACCGCTGCCCGAATTCGACGACGAGGCCACTACGCCTATACAGCTGAAGAATAACACCGCCGATAAGCCGGACCGACCACCTCGTGGACGAGATAGAGTGGCTAGCAACGGCGTGCACAAGCCCGCACCCCCGCCCCGTAAAGGAAAGGATGATATGGCTCAGGCCCGAAAACACGATTTGCGTGAGGACCTGACAAAAAGGATGGCCAGACCAGATCCATCTACGAATCCCGAGACCATGCTCCGGCATGGGACGGCGGCTATCAAGTCTATCATGCCGGTCACATACCAGTTCAGGGTCAATACCGAACATCACAATCGTCGGACATATGCCATGAAATATCAAAATAAAGGGGTGCCGCACACCCTGTGTGCTTCATCGGTGAGGTGCTGGATCATGACTTTCCAGAAGGGTTTAAACCCGTAAATATCGAGGCGTATGATGGAACGACGGATCCTGCCGTATGGATTGAGGACTTCATTCTTCACATACACATGGCTCACGAAGATGACCTCCACGCCATCAAATACTTACCTCTCAAGCTGAAAGGACCAGCTCGGCACTGGCTAAATAGCCTCCCAAAGAACTCCATTTGGAGTTGGGAAGAACTTGAGGATGCTTTTCAGGCCAATTTTCAAGGGACCAATGTCCGGCCCTCGGATGCTGACAATCTAAGTCACATCATCCAACAACCTGGGGAGTCAGCCCGCAAGCTCTGGAATCAGTTTCTCACTAAGAAGAACCAAATCATCGACTGTCCGGACGCTGAAGCCTTAGCGGCCTTCAAACATAGTGTTCGGGACGAATGGCTAGCTAGAAACCTCGGCTAGGAAAAGCTGAGGACAATGGCAGCCCTAACTACACTCATGACCCGCTTTTGCGCGGGCGAGGACAGCTGGCTGGCTCGTAGCAGCACCAGCGACCCTGGAACATCTGAAGTCAGGAACGGCAATGTGAAGCCACGATGTAATAAAAACAAACGTCAAAATAACTCTGGAAGCCCAGACGATACAACGGTAAACGCTGGATTCGGCGGATCCAGACCCGGTCAATGAAAGAAGCCATTCAAAGGCAACAAAGATGGTCCATCTAGCCTGGGCAAAATATTAGATAGGCCCTGCCAGATCCATGGCACCCCAGAAAAACCTGCAAACCATACAAACCGTAATTGTTGGGTCTTCAAGCAGGCCGTCAAGCTCAACAGCGAACACAAGGGAAAGGGACCTTAGAGCGAAGATGAGGATGAACCTTGCCAGCCAAATACAGGGGGATAGAAGAAATTTCCACCGGAGATCAAAACAGTAAACATGATCCATGTCACTCACATCCCAAAGCAGGAGCGCAAGCGCGCACTCCGAGATGTCTACGCCGTCGAGCTTGTTGCCCCCAAATTCAACCCATGGTCGGCCTGTCCGATCACTTTTGATCGTAGGGATCATCCGATTAGTATCCATCATGGGAGTTCGGCTGCCCTAGTGCACGACCCAATAATCGATGGATACCATCTCACTCAAGTCCTTATGGACGGCGGCAGCAGTCTTAATCTGATATATCAGGACACTGTCCGCAAGATGGGGATTGACCCGTCAAGATTCAAGCCAAGCAGCACGACCTTTAAAGGAGTGATACCGGGAGTAGAAGCCCGCTGCACGGGCTCTTTAACATTGGAGGTTGTATTCGGCTCTCCTGATAACTTTCGAAGCGAAGAGCTAATCTTCGACATAGCTCATTTCCGAAGTGGCTATCATGCACTACTCGGAAGAACGGCCTTCGCCCGCTTTAATGCAGTCCCGCATTATGCTTATCTAAAGCTACAAATGCCTAGACCACGTGGCATCATCACGGTCAATGTAAATATGGAGCGCTCTCTCCGTACGGAGGAAGACACTGCGGCCTTAGCAGCCGAAGTCCAAAACGGCCTATTCAAGCCGGACAGCCTATCGGTCGTTAAAACCGCGGACACGGCAAAACGTGTCTGGCATACACCTCAGCGCGGCATCTCAGATGAACCTGACCTAGATTAGTGTAAGTGCATCTAGTGCCACCCCTAGTTGGTTTTGGAGTATTGACGACAAACCTGGTTGAGGGACTAATGTGTTTGTGAGAATTGCAGGATAACACAGGTAGTAGTCCCTCATTGATTCGGTTTACCTACTGGAGATGACCCCTAAAAATGTATGAAGACATTGATACCAGTGGTGGTATATGAAGATAATCATATTGAAGACTATGACATGAGAAGACATTGTATGAAGACTATGGAAGGCGAAGACGTAGATGTTTCGTTGTTTCCTTTTCTTCTTTGTTGAGTCATAGGAACCACCGTACTGTTAAGTGGGGTCCAAGTGAACTAAGTCAGAGTGACTGAAGTGATGCTCAACCAAAATCCTATGTCTTCGAGTGAAGACTATGAGAGCAAATCTTATCCAGAGTCGGATGAGTCAGCTTTACTTGTAGCTCAAGTAAAGTTGCCGTGTGTGTTTGAAATCTGACCGTTGGAACACGTGTCAATTCCTTAGTGACCCAGGGTCACTTCGGACAAATCAGGTCGGGTTGCCCAGTGGCTATAAATAGCCCACCCCTACACCATAAATTGGTGGCTGCTCAGAGTTATTGCATGACTTTTGTCGTTTGAGAGCAACCCACCTCCGAAGCATTTGAGAGAGAAATCCTTGCAAGGAAAAAGCCCAAACACCCAGAGCCAAAGAGTGTTAGGCATCACTGAAGTCTTTCTGTCTGTGTGACCTGAAGACTTATTACACTTGAGGACTGTGTTCCTCCAGCCGGTTAGGCGCCGCGTTCTGAGCATCCAAGAGTCATTGTGGATCACCGGTGAACGAAGTCTGTGAAGGTTTGGAAGTCTACCTTGAAGACTTACCAGAGTGATTGGGCGAGGACTAGGTGTCCTTAGCTCAAGGGGAACAAGGTGAAGACGCGGTCTTCTGAATTAAATCTCAGCCTCCCTAACCAGACGTACAGTTGTCACAGCAACTGGAACTGGTCTAACAAATCACTGTCTTCCCCAAGCTACTGGTTCTATCCTTTTCTTCCCTTTACTTACTGCTCTATGTTGTGAAGTCATTGCATGCTTGCCTTATCTGATTGACTTCACTGAGTATCTACTTGTTGTGATTGGCTTCATTCCTTCTTCCATCATGATCCATACTGCCTAACTGCTATTAGTCTTCGTGCTTTCACTTCATTGAATACATGACTATGGCTTATCTAGTGTAGTCCACTTTCCGCTGCATACTAATAGGATTGAGTTTATCTTTTGTATTCGAAACTACCATGTTTTGAAGCATTTCATAAAAATCGCCTATTCACCCCCCTCTAGTCGATATACTGCACTTTCAATTGGTATCAGAGCAAAGTACTCCCTTGTTCTGTGTGATTCGGTTTAACCACCTGGAGTTTTAGTTATGTCGACCGCAGGAATGAAGAGAGTGTCTTGCCCCATGTTTGATGGTCATGAGTATCCCAAGTGGAAGGCCATGATGAAGAAACGTCTCATGGCGATTAACAGTGAGCTGTGGACCGTCACTGAGATTGGTCTTACCGATCTATGCAAGAGGGCAGAAGCTGATGACATTCGCAAGTTCACTCTTCTCAATCTCACAGCGAAGGACGTCATCTGCTCCTGTCTGTCTCAAGATCAGTTCAGGAACATCATGCATCTTGATCATGCGAAGCTTATCTGGGACCGTCTCTCTGAAGTCTATGAAGGTCAACGAACTCGTGATGATTCCGGGTTTGAGGAATTCAAAGAATCTCTCAAGACGATGACTTTCGATCCAGAACCATCATCCTCTGCACCATGTCTTATGGCAAAAGGTGCCAAGGTAACCGAATGCTATCCATCTGAATCTAGTGATGATGAATATGGGGATGAATTTGGACCCAGCTATGTCAAACTTGCTTCCCTTGCCACTAAACAACAAGTTGCTCTGGAAAAGGCTCAAAAAATGCTTAATAAGAGCAATGATATGTTGAGTGAAGAAATCGATCAGTCGAAAAACTTAGCTGAAAGTCTTCAGAGACTTCAGGCTAAGTTAACTACGCTTCAAAGTCATCATAACACTCTCTTATCTGATCATAAAAAGCTAAGAGTATGTTATGAAGATCTTCAGAAGGAGCATGATTCATTACTTGCTCAACAAATCGGTGCTTCTCACGAAGAGTTTGAACCACCATGTCTAAAATGCATTGAGCGTGATAATGCTACATCTGTTGTTGAATGTTCTACTGCTGCCACTGTTGCAATATCTTCAACTGCTGATGTGGTAACTAACCCCTCTGCTGAGGATACCACTACTATTGCTGATGAAAATGGTAGGTTGAAGACTTTGCTTGAAACAGGGATGTACAAAAGCCTCAAAGGGCATCAGACTCTATGTGATATCCTCAAAAAGCAGATACTGAACCGAAACCCTAGGAAAGAGGGTGTTGGGTTCGACAGGAAAATGAATGTTGATGGATCATACTGGAAGCCTGAGCAGTATCCCAAAACCACATGGGTTGCTGCAAAGGAACTGTCAGTGGATCCATCTACCTTATCTGGCTTCACTTGTGCTAATCCTGTTATCATTGATGAATCCTTTGATGCAAACTATAAACTGTTTAAGAATCAAAAAGGTGAAGTGTTTGCCAGGTATATTGGTACTAACTGCAGGAACGGGCCACCTATGAAGAAGATCTGGGTACCCAAAGGTTGTCTTGAGAAGCTTCCAGCAAATATTATCATGACACATCCTGGGATGAAGACAAACCCCAGACCAAAGGCTTCATATGGTTCTAAGGCTTGATACAGACAAAGGACTCACCTGAGTCACCCTAACGCGGATGTTTTGCAGGGAAACCATACTCAGACCCATGAATATGAGCGTGTTTCTTCAAACCACTATATTCATAAATCAAAGAATTTTTCTGCCTATTCTTATGAGTATTATTCTCCTCCTGCAAGATTATTTGCTAGGGCCCCAAAGCCAAAATTCTCAGATGTTTCTCTTAGACTCATTGCTTCTAAGCCACCCCTGAAAATGTGGGTGGTTAAGAAGAACTGACTTTCTCTTGAAGGGAAAAGGTCTCCAGCCGATAATCAAAGGCTTCTGATGCTATTGCTGGGGACCTAAAACACTTGTAGGGCACAAGATCAAATGCCCCATGACTTACTGCTCATACTATTCATGAATCACTTGCTGAACATCTTATCAGTTCTAACCTGCGTCTAAGCTTTCATAATCCACTTGTATGTCAAATGTTTATGCTTCATAATGGTTTTTGGTGAAGCCTATCCTCCTAACTACATTGTAGGGAGTGACACCAAAGTCTTTAGAATGGATTATGGATTATGGATAGCGGATGCACAAATCATATGACTGGTGATCAAAATCTTGTCATGGACTCAACCTTACGTCCATCTAACAAGAGTCACATCACATTTGCTGATACTGGTAAAAGCAAAGTGTTGGGTCTAGGTAGAGTTGCAATCTCAAGAGATCAGCACATGGATAAAGTCATGCTTGTTGAATCTCTTGGCTTTAACTTAATGTCTGTCTCAATGCTTTGTGACTTAAACATGATTGTGATCTTTGGTAAATTTCCTTGCCTTGTACTAATGGAATCTGACAAGTCTTTAGTATTTGAAGGATACAGAAAAGGTGATCTGTATATGGTAGATTTCTCAGCTGGACTGCAGATGGCCGTATGTCTTCTAGCAAAAGCTTCAGAGTGTTGGCTCTGGCGTCGGAGGCTAGGACATGCTGGCATGAGGAACTTGCACACTCTCGCAAAGAAGAAGCATGTCATAGGCATCGAGGAAGTCAAGTTCAAGAAAGATCATCTATGTGGTGCCTGTGAAGCTGGGAAGATGACTAGAGCCAAGCACCCCTCGAAGACAATCATGATGACATCCAAACCCTTTGAGGTGCTTCACATGGACTTATTTGGCCCTACTCACTACTCCACATTCTCTACCACAGCCTGTCTCTACGGTTTCGTCATTGTTGATGATTATTCAAGATACACATGGGTGCACATAATACTCTACAAGACTGAAATGCAAGATGTCTTCAGACGCTTCGCCAACCGTGCCATGAACAACTATGGCATCAAGATCAAGCATATCAGAAGTGACAATGGCACTAAGTTCAAGAACACTAGCCTTGATCTTTATCTGGATGAAATGGGAATCACTCATGAATTCTCAGCCCCGTATACACCTTAGCAAAATGGGATCGTTGAGCGCAAGAATAGAACTATAATTGAGATGGCTCGAACGATGCTCGATGAATACAAGACACCAAGAAGGTTCTGACCCGAATCTATTGATACTGCATGCCATATCATCAACCGTGTTTATCTTCACAAGCTTCTGAAGAAAACATCCTATGAACTCCTCACTGGAAAGAAGCCTAACGTAAGTTACTTGAGAGTATTTGGAGCTAGGTGCTGGATCAAGGATCCTCATCACAAGTCAAAATTTGCACCAAAAGCACATGAAGGCTTCATGCTCGGATATGGAAAGTATTCACACTCCTACAGAGCCTTCAACATCTTTCTCTATAAAACTGTTGAAACTGTGGATGTGCGATTTGATGAGACAAATGGTTCACAAAGAGAGACCCTACCAACTGTGCTAGATGAAGCTTCACTAAATGAATCTATCAAGCTAATGGGAACCGGTGAGATCATTCCTTCAGAAGCACAACCTGCCGAGGAACTCATCATCTCTGCAACAAATCAACCTGACGACAATGCTCAACCTGAAGACAACACTCCTGACGATGACAATGTACAGCAAGAGCAAAATCTTCATCCAGCTCATCCTCGTGTTGCAAATGAAGTACAAGTTGAAAAGATAATTGATAGCATAAATGCTCCTGGTCCACTGACTCGCTCAAGAGCAACCCAACTTGCAAATTTCTGTGGGTACTTTGCTTTTGTCTCAATATCTGAACCCAAGAAAGTTGTTGAAGCTTTTATGGAACCTGAATGGATTCAAGCAATGCAAGAAGAGCTTCAACAGTTTGAGCTGAACAATGTATGGGAACTTGTCAAGTGTCCTGATCCTCGCAAGCACAACATAATAGGCACAAAATGGATCTATCGCAACAAGCAAGATGAGCATGGTCAAGTGGTCAGAAACAAAGCTCGTCTCGTTGCTCAAGGATACACTCAAGTCGAAGGGATTGACTTCGATGAAACATTTGCTCCTGTGGCTAGACTTGAAGCCATTCGTATACTGCTAGCCTATGCAAATCATCACAACATACTTCTATATCAAATGGATGTAAAGAGTGCCTTTCTCAATGGAAGGATTGAAGAAGAAGTGTATGTTGCACAACCACCTGGCTTTGAAGATCCAAAACGTCCTGATATGGTATACAAGCTCAACAAGGCACTGTATGGCCTCAAACAAGCGCCTCGTGCGTGGTATGACACTCTCAAATACTTCCTGAAGAGCAAAGGCTTCAAACCTGGATCCCTAGACCCCACACTCTTCACGAAGACATATGATGATGAGCTATTTGTCTGCCAAATCTATGTGGACGATATTATCTTCGGCTGCACGGACAAGAAATACAGTGATGAGTTTGGTCACATGATGCAAGAGCAATATCAAATGTCCATGATGGGTGAGCTAAAGTTCTTCCTTGGTCTTCAAATTCGTCAACAAAGAAACGTCATCTTCATATCTCAAGAGAAGTACCTTAAAGATTGCCTGAAAAAGTTTGGAATGCAAGACTGCAAAGGGTACTCGACGCCAATGCCTGCTAAACATCATCTGGGTCCCGACGCCAATGGTAAAGAGTTTGATCAACAGGTATACCGCTCCATGATTGGTTCTTTGCTTTATTTATGTGCATCTAGGCCATATATTATGCTTAGTGTTTGCATGTGTGCTCGATATCAAGAGGCACCAAAGGAGTCGCATCACTTAGCTGTGAAGCGAATACTTCGATATTTGGCTTACACCCCAACACTAGGATTATGGTGTCCAAAGGGCTCAGAGTTTGATCTAGTTGGATTTTCAGATGCTGATTATGCTGGTGACAAAGTTGATCGCAAGTCTACATCAGGAACATGTCACTTTCTGGGATGATCACTTGTCTGTTTGTCTTCAAAGAAGCAGAACTATGTATCACTCCCCACTGCTGAATCTGAATACATTGCTGCTGGATCTTGCTGCGCTCAGCTTCTCTGGATGAAGGAAACACTCAAGGACTATGGAGTCCATCTGAAGCATGTGCCACTCTACTGTGATAATGAAAGCGTCATCAAGATTGCCAACAACCCAGTTCAGCACTCGAAGACAAAGCACATTGAAATTTGTCATCACTTTCTCAGAGATCATGTCATGAAGGAAGATATTGATATCATACACGTCAACACTGAAGAGCAACTGGCAGATATCTTCACAAAGCTCTTGGATGAGAAAAGGTTTTGCAAGTTGCGGTGTGAGCTAAATATCTTAGAATCCTCAAATGTCATGTAATTAGGCACACACCCTAACACTTATGCATGTTGATGACTTAGATGTGCAACACACGAAGTAAAGTATATCTTCAATCAATGAAGACTTACATTCTAAGTGTGAATACATTAACATGGAATTTGACTTCGGAGCGGCACGATAATTGTGCGCCGTGTCTGGGTCTAATACTTCCTGTACGGTGGGTAACGCCACCACCAAATTCTTGTTTGAAGTGTTTCTCGTGGCGTTACATTTGCAAAATCTTCGCACTTGGTTTATTTTCATATAGGATATATATATATATATATATATATATATATATATATATATATATATATATATATATATATATATATATATAGTTGTGTTCAGTCCTCAACAGCATTCACTTATAGCTATGTCTTCATATTTAAATCATTTGGACTAAGTGAATGTGATCGGACCCTAACCTCTCTATGCTTTCTCATCTCACACTCTGTCTGTCCAAATCATATGCATTCTGTTGAAACTGTCGAATATCTTCTCTGCGTCCTTGTCAGCAGAAGATATGGAGACAAACTTTAAATCTGATTTTAATGCTCCATCCTTTATGCCTGAAACCCGGAGAAGCCGGAACGACCACTCCGACAGTCGTGGTGAACGTGGGATCGTGGGACAACTCCCAATGCGTTACGTGACCGCCACGTGTCACTCGTACATGAACCATCAGGGGCACCTGTGTAATTGCGCTGTGCCGTCTCCCAAGCCTATAAATGCACGTCCCATCATGGTCAAAAGTTCTTCTAGCACCTCTCCACCTCGACCAACCCTAGCGCCTCTGCTAGCTTTCGACGACGCCGGCGACGAAGCGCTTCGCTGCCGCAACCTCGTCGACGCCGTCCTCCTGCCGGCCGCGGACATCTTCTACTCCGTCGTCGCCGTAGCTGTCCTCCGTCGCCAAGTTAGGGCATGGAAGACCTAACTGCTGGGCATCCAACTCCTCTCCGACTAAGCAGTTCATCGTGTGGTAAATAAAACTTGCCTTTTACCATCTTCTTGATCCATAAAGATTCATCTATTTTACCACAAGAGGTTTCTGCCTACTTAGATATACAGATCTATCCTGTCTGCATCTCATATCTTGCCTAGTACATTCACATATGCTTCAACCATAGTTAGATTCCTCACTTGTACCTATTCATGGATTCGTACAAATCTGGAACCAACTCTCATGAGTGAATGTCTTCGCGCTATGAGGTCAAAGTCTTCAAAACTGTTTTAATCTTCAAAACTTCTGAGAATGCATATGACCTCTTCCCCTTCCCTCGCATCTCTAATGTTGTCACAGGTACATGTCCGTGGGAGAATCCCTTGGTTCTCATAGTCTGCATTCATTTGCAGAATTTTTGCAGCATCACATTCACTCCCCTGAAGACAGTTCCTGTCTGACCAGCAGATCGAAGCATTTGCCTGTTTTGAAGCCATTCAGTTTGAAGCCCTTCAGGTTGAAGCAAATGGCAACTGACAAGACAGTTAGAAAGGGTGGCAGACAGCGCCGTGGCAACACCTCTATTGATTTGCCTCCTGATCTCATTGAGATATACAAGACTGATCCAGAGGAGGATTATAATCAGAGGAAGACACAAATCCAATGGATTCGAAGATACTGGGCTGAACAGTGGTTTAAGTACAGGTTCGTGACCCAAGAGTATGCAGAGAAGAACGCCATCAAGCATCCATTGGGAGATATCACCAATAAAAATCTTCCCCCCAAGACTCGTGCTGAAGCCATTGCTCAAGGCTTCTATCCTTGCATGGTCAGAGGGCCTCAGCCTGCTGATGCTGATCCTAGCTCTCTGCCCTGGTGTCGCGACGACAATCTGTTCAAGCGAAATCTTCAATACGCCAAGAACTCGACCAAAGAGAACAAGAAGCATTGGGGATTAGACTTCAATCCTGGCCCCTCTGCGCCCCGCGCTGATGGCACGCACGAAGCTGAACCAAACCTGGTTGGGCCCTTCTACAACATAGAAGGCCTCATCAGTCACATCAGGGTTCAAGGGGGATGTGGATCAGCCTGCGGCAGATGCCGATTCTGAAGAAGCGCCTGCAACGCCGAAGCCCAAGAAGAAGAAATCAAAGGCTTCGAATACCACTCCTCCAATGGCTTCTAGAGTGAAGCCTTTAGCCACTGCTCCACCTGCACCAAGTGTGCAATCTGAGGAACACTCTCGTATCTCCAAGAGCAGACAGCTGAAGAGGAAGCCATCACGCAACCCCACTCCAGCTCTCAGTCCTGATGCTGTTCTGAAAACTTCCAATGATGCCCTTGATCTCTCAAGTGATGAAGATCTTGGTGACGATGCTCTGGAGCTACTAATCAAGAGCAAGCAAGATGCTGAAATCTTCAATGATTTGCCACTCTTTGACGTGGAAGTGCTCAATAACTTCATTGATGAATGGTTTGACACCCCCAACCTCAGCTTCGACGATCTTCAACTTCCAGTTGGCATCAGCGTCTCCTTCCATGGCGCCATTGCTTCTGAGCTGGCTCTAGCTCAGAGAATTGTTGAGCTGAAGCAAAAGATCGACTATGAAAAGGCTCAGTTCAAGAAGCATGTGGACAAGCTCAGCGTACAAGAAATTCAAAACTTCAAGGTAATGATGCATGAGCTCAAGGAAGCCTTTCGCCAGAGGCGTGATGAAGCCAAAGGTTCTCGTGAGCGAATCAAGGACTTGGCTGCCAAATGCGTTCAAGCGTTCAATGAAGCTGAAAAGCACAAGGCCCTTGGGCGTCCAGGCATTGACCCAAGAATGGCTGCCAAGAAAAAGAAGAAGCAACCTGTGCCCGAAGCTGAAGAATCAGGGCAGGAAATGCCTCGCATAGTCTTCCCTACTAGCATGACTGGCATGAAGCCTAAGGCAACCCCAAGCGCTTCAAAGCTCAAGAAGATAAAGGTGGCTGAAGCTGAAGCTCGCAAGCGCAAGCAAACTACTGATGAAGCTCCACCCACCAAGAAGCGCAAAACCAAGAAGGATAAGGCTGCTTCCAAAGAGCCTATCTTTGTCGAGCCAATCTCAGTTGCTCGCCCTGCATCTGCCCAAAGAGAATGTCGAATGACTGTTCATGAGCCTGCTCCCACAGAGGCTGAAGACATTCCAGCTGTTGACCCCACCGCAGCTGAAGACATTGGTCCTCATGACAATGTTGAAGATGATGAAGTCCTTCCTCAGATCGAGTACAACGTTGAATCTTCGCCTGTTCTTACAAATAGCGAACGCATCAGCATTGGTCGTCCATTGACGCCAATTGCATAGGATGACTCGTGGGCTGATCACCCACAAGATACACCAGCCACACCTCAGCCAACTCAAGACACCAGTTCGGTGCTTGAAGATGAAGACTTTGAGGCCCAACAACCTCCATCTCCTCGGGCATCACTAGCTTTTCGCAGGCTTCGCAAAGGACCAAGGCCTCAAGTCGTCGCCCCAAGTGTTCCATAAGGAGTAGAGCAACCATCTGTACCTGACGCTGCTCCTACTATGAACCCCTCAGAATCTGAAGCCAAAGCGGGTGAAGATATTCCGGCTGCATCAGCCGAAGAAGAACCACCCCAAGGAGAAGAACAACCCCAAGCTAAAAATGAACGTACTGCCACACACCCTGTTCTCGAGGAGAATGTGTCCGACCCTTCAGCTCCTGAAGTTGAGGCTACAAATTCAGAGGCTGCCACCACCAACACTGAAGCCAATGATGTGGCCATGGCTGAAGCTAATGTGGCACCTGAAGACACAGTGGCGCCTGAAGTGACTGCGCCTGAAGCCAGTGCAGCGCCTGAAGCCAATGCTGCACCTGAAGCAAATCTGCAGCTTGAAGACAGTGCCTCTGCTCCTGTTCTGCCTCCAAGGACCCATACCATTGAGCAAGCATACAACAAAGATGATCAGCTTGTTACTGTCCGGTGGCCCATTCTGACTCCACCACCTACCACTGGACCGCGTGCTGCTGGTCCTCAGTTTGATCATCATGTTGAGCATAGGCCCCAAGTTCAGAAGCCTAAGCCAAGACTGCCAAGGTTTCCAGGTATTGCAACATCTCAAGGGTCATTCAATGCCAATAGCTTCACTGCGCACAACACCTTCTTTGACAGCGCCAAGAACCCATATTCCAAACCAAGAATATCATCAGATAGGTTCTGGAGCCATCAGCAGCGCAGCTACTACTCAAGAGTACTCTATGATCAAGGGCGCATTTTCCCTCATATGCGTCTTGACACTGAAGCTATTGCTGGTCTGCCTTGCCTGGAGGAAGCTCTTGACTGCTTCCGTGATGCTGGCCTGCTCAATTTTGTAACAGACAAAGAGCATTGGAATGAAGACCTGCTTCTGCAATTCTATGCAACCCTCCACATTCGAGACTACAACAGGGATCCAAAGACATGGGTCCATGAGTGGATGACAGGCAATGTCCATCATGAAACTAAAGCCTTTGATCTCATTGAGCTTACTGGCCTGCCCACTCCAGGATATCTGTATGAACCTAGCTGTCAATTGCACACTGAAGCCTTGGAGAGTATATTTCAGAAGCGCCGGCCCAACATGAGCCAAATGCTAAGCATGATGAAGCCTCTGCCAAGTGATGCTGAATATCCTAAGGAATTCTTTGTTGAAGACCTAGAGTACCTGCCGCGCACCATCTATCATATCATCAGACGTACTCTATGGTCCGTCAAAGGACATTCTTCATCAGCCAAGCTTGAAGGCACTATGAAGACTTTGGTCTTCTATATCTTCAATGGCATCAGCTTCAATGCTCAAGATTTCTTCATTAGGCAAATGGCTATGTTTGGGTCTGATCTATTTGGTCTGAAATTCTAGGCCCCTTGGATTATGCGCCTCATCAAGCTGCATTCAGCTGTCACCTATCAGCCCTCTGCTCGCAACCATCACATCTTCTTGCCTGAGGTTGATATGTCAACTGAAGCTATCTACGAAGAGCCTGCCAAAGAGCCTGTTAGTCTTCACAACGCTGATCACCAGAGCTTCACTCATTAGATTGAAGGAGTTCCAGCAGTCTCACGCATTTATCCTCTGGCTGGCCGTACTCGTCTACCTCGACACGCTGAAACCAAAGCCACTGAAAGCACCATCGCCCAAAGGCCTCAGAAGCGATCTCGTGTCCTGAATAATCGAGAGCTTCTGGTTGCCCTTCATCCGAAACAGGATAAGCATCACCTCTGGCTAAAGCGTCAGATGCAAAGCCTCTTGGTGGATGTCAATCGCATTCACAATCTTGCCACCAAGAATGCCTTTGTTGCTCATGAAACCAGTCGGAGGTCTTGGAAGAGTTTGACCTTGCTGAGTGCTGAAGCAGATCGTCAAGACGATGGCTTCACAGAGAGATTCAAGTTTGACCACACTCCTCCAAGGACTGCTGTTATGCGTCGAACTCCATCTCTTGAAGATTCTGAATACTCCTTCGCTGCAACAATTGACGCCAGGGTGATCGATGATCAACATGATGCTACCCCACCTCCTCCTACTTCAACGCGCATCGACACTGCACCAACTACTTCTGCACCGCCAAACACCAACACCGACCCTGCTTCCTCTCCTGCTCCAACTGGGAACGAGTAGAGGCTCTATGTCTTCAAACCTTTTTGGTCCTTACTGACAAAAGGGGGAGAAGCATATGAGTTGATAGTCTTCAAGCGGGTCCATATGGGCGGGTGCTTTATAATTTGCCTAGTGTTTACAACTCTCGTTTTGCTACATTAGGTTCTTTGAGTTGTAATACTTAAACTGATGGTCGTCTGCTACATTTTTATGCTACTCTGTAATGCGATGATAAATTCCGCATCTGCTATCTTATATTCTGCACTTAGTCATTATTGCAGACATCCATTTCTCATTATGCATGCCATTAACTTCGACATATCAATCGTGCATGATGAATTGTCTTCATAAGTTGAAGAGGATCTCCACAAGTACAACCTGCCATGTGCATTTGCATTCAAAGGCAAATCAACTATATGCACATCTTCAGGGGGAGCCTTTTTCTACTTACGAAGACAATACCTTTATCCTTTACAATTTCACATATCTTTTTCCCCGTTGAAAACTTCAACCAGTTTGTCATCAATCACCAAAAAGGGGGAGACTGTAAGTGCATCTAATGCCACCCCAAGTTGGTTTTGGAGTATTGACGACAAACCTGGTTGAGGGACTAATGTGTTTGTGAGAATTGCAGGATAACACTGGTAGTAGTCCCTCATTGATTTGGTTTACCTACCAGAGATGACCCCTAAAAATGTATGAAGACATTGATATCAGTTGTGGTATATGAAGATAATCATATTGAAGACTATGACATGAGAAGACATTGTGTGAAGACTATGGAAGGCGAAGACGTAGATGTTTCGTTGTTTCCTTTTCTTCTTTGTTGAGTCATAGGAACCACCGTACTGTTAAGTGGGGTCCAAGTGAACTAAGTCAGAGTGACTGAAGTGATGCTCAACCAAAATCCTATGTCTTCGAGCCAAGACTATGAGAGCAAATCTTATCCAGAGTCGGATGAGTCAGCTTTACTTCTGGCTCAAGTAAAGTTGCCGTGTGTGTTTGAAATCTGACCGTTGGAACACGTGTCAGTTCCTTAGTGACCCAGGGTCACTTCGGACAAATCAGGTCGGGTTGCCCAGTGGCTATAAATAGCCCACCCCCTACACCATAAATTGGTGGCTGCTCAGAGTTATTGCACGGCTTTTGTCGTTTGAGAGCAACCCACCTCCGAAGCATTTGAGAGAGAAATCCTTGCGAGGACAAAGCCCAAACACCCAGAGCCAAAGAGTGTTAGGCATCACTGAAGTCTTTCTGTCTGTGTGACCTGAAGACTTATTACACTTGAGGACTGTGTTTCCTCCAGCCGGTTAGGCGTCGCGTTCTGAGCATCCAAGAGTCATTGTGGATCGCCGGTGAACGAAGTCTGTGAAGGTTTGGAAGTCTACCTTGAAGACTTACCAGAGTGATTGGGTGACGACTAGGTGTCCTTAGCTCAAGGGCAACATGGTGAAGACACGGTCTTCTGAGTTAAATCTCAGCCTCCCTAACCAGACGTACAGTTGTCACAGCAACTAGAACTGGTCTAACAAATCACTGTCTTCCCCAAACTACTGGTTCTATCCTTTCCTTCCCTTTACTTACTGCTCTATGTTGTGAAGTCATTGCATGCTTGCCTTATCTGATTGACTTCATTGAGTATCTACTTGTTGGATTGGCTTCATTCCTTCTTCCATCATGATCCATACTGCCTAGCTGCTATTAGTCTTCGTGCTTTCACTTCATTGAATACATGACTATGGCTTATCTAGTGTAGTCCACTTTCCGCTGCATACTAATAGGATTGAGTTTATCTTTTGTCTTCGAAACTACCATGTTTTGAAGCATTTCATAAAATCGCCTATTCACCCCCCCTCAAGTCGCTATACTGCACTTTCAATTAGCAGTTACGTCCCCATCGACTGCCCCATAAGGTGATATCATACGTACCTCGTGTACATAATTATGCCCTCAAAATCCCTTGGGTGGCACTGGGGGCACACTGCATACACATAGTCCATAGTTCGGCTCGACCCTATTCGGACTCTAAAATTATCTTTCAAGGTTCACTAAACGAACCAGTTTTGTTTATGGCCACACTAGATCTCTTTTCTTAGCCAGGTTTTTTCCTTTTTTCTCCTTTTTAGAGATGGCCATCACACTCCCCCCTTCATGGACACATCACAGAGGAGGAAACAGCGCAGACGTGCAGCAGGGACCCACGCTAAGGTTTCTTTTTAGATTAAGACCTTGTGTAAACTTTTTTTTTTCTTTTTGTTTTATACTTTTCTGGCATGTAAAATGTCCAAGAAAGTTATCAGCATTATCTGTAAGCTTACGGCTCACCGTACTATAACGGGATATTATAAGAACATCTTGGTTCATATTATGTTTGGAATTTTATTCTCTCACCACCTATGTTCTCTCCACACGTCAGATTGCCACATGTGCCTTGTCAACAGGGTCCATTACAATGGGCTCTATTCAGCCCGGTATATGTCGAAAAGTCCGAACACCTATAAGGAATATTCAGCGTCCTGGATTTTTGCTCTATATGCATCAGTTCCGAATCATGTCTTGGGTCAATAGTTTGGTTGCCCGGCTCCTCTGCGTACCCCTACGTTCCCGATTGTTCGGCTAGGGTGTAAAGGGAGAACTACTGCGATTGTACTTCTGGCTCGTCCGGTCAAGTACCTCAGCAGAGAAAGCCGAAAACTGACTGTCATGATATGTGCGAACCTGGTCCGCAATCCGGTGACTTCGTGATACACTATGATTGATGGAGATCTACCCCATGTTATACGAAGGGTTGGTTTTTTCGCCCGGTCGCGTGCTAATGGATACCTTAATTCGGAAACATCATATCTGCACCAGGGGCTAGTACCTAGCCCCACTTGTCAAATTCCTATGGCTAAGTGAAAGCAATAACGCCGCATAGTCTCATTGCCTGGTTCGCTCCGCATACACCTCCTACACGGACCAAGACGTCGGATAAAGAGTGTATACGCATATGAACAAACACCCCAATACTATGTACATGGGGGCTAAAGCCGACGACTGGAAAACTTTCAGATTTAAATAAACAACCACACATGAGGTAAAAGTCACTCACATTATAATAGCACAAAAGTTATCTACATCGGTTCATAAGCTCAAGTCTTTACAACCAGATACAATTACTCAAAGATAACATCCTTTGAGCACTGGCCTTCTACAAGGCGGGTGCCTTCTATGACATCCTCGAAGTATTTCTCCGGCTTGTGGTGCTCCTTGCCTACGGGCGGGCCAGCAGTAGCTATATACTGCGCCTTCATCTTGGCACAGTGCACTTTTACACGAGCGAAGGCCATCCGAGCACCCTCTATGCAGCCGAACGCTTCAATGTGCCTACCCACGGACTCGCTTCGATGAGCCGCTTCACCAATCCGAAGTAGCTACTTGGGATTGGATCAGCGGGCCATAGCCGGACTATCCAGTCCTTCATGGCCAAACCGGCCATATTGTACAGCTCGACCAGCTGCTTCATCTGGTCGTTGAGGGGCACCGGATGTTTTAGCGCATAGAAATGCGACGAAAACATCTTCTCCGTGTCGTTTCCCTCCTGGGCTCGGAAGTATTGGGCGGCGTCAGCACTGCTCCTCGAAAGATCAGCAAACACGCCTGGAGAACTCCATAACCGTGTCAGCCTAAGATATTTCCACCCTCCGAAGATGCACTATAATAGAAAAGTCTTACCAGATGCTATATCCCGCGCTTGCTGATTTCTTCACAGTCGTTGCGCGACTCGCTTCGCGCATCCTGGGCAGCCTTAACTGCCGCATTCAGCTCGGACGCTTGTTTCGAAGCCTTCAACCCCAACGCTTCGCAGTTGCGAATATCATCTTTGAGTTCGTCCTCGACTTTGGACACCCGAGCCACATGTTGTTGCCACGCAGCCTTTTCAGCCTCTAGTTCAGCGACCGCTTTGTCAGCGATTGCCTTGCTCGCCTCGGCCTCCTTCTTGGCCTTTGCGAGCTCGCCCTAGGGGGCCCTGAGCTCAGTGGCCCCAACTATGTAATACAGAATATCATAAAGAGTCTATACTCATTCCCAATTAATTAGTCTTCTTGACATCTTAATTTTTTAAATACACATACCTTGCATTTCATCTAAACGCTGGTTGACGCGGTCGAGGTCCACGTTGGCCAACAAAACATTCCGATTTAGTTCAGCAACCTCTGCATCTCGTGCAGTTGCCGTAACTAGTGAAGCCTATTCAAATAATAGAAGCATAACAGTTCAGCTCTATAACATGCTATACTATGGATACTTCGTCCGATTATGTTCAGAATCACACAAAGCATCAGGGGCTAGTGGCTATATATGTGCATATAAAACAAATAAAAGTTCCATAAAGAACATTACATTGCTTACCTCAAAGCCTGTTAACAGGCTGTTAAAGGCTTCATTCAGTCCGCCTTTGACGGATTGAATCTTCTTGATCACCGCACCCATCATGGTGCGGTGCTCCTCCATGACGAAAGCCCTCTGTAGTGCTCCCTCTTTAGGGTTTGGCGCCTCCGGATTGACTCCGGGCGCCGTAGTATCCTCCCCCGCCTTGGGGATCTAGTCTTCGGATC
Organism: Secale cereale; assembly: GCA_902687465.1. Lineage (NCBI taxonomy): Eukaryota > Viridiplantae > Streptophyta > Magnoliopsida > Poales > Poaceae > Secale > Secale cereale. The sequence goes on from LR738715.1 coordinate 143,503,558, forward strand.
CCGGAGCTGCGCTAGGCTCCGCATCAGTATTCGATAGGGCCCCGGACTGTCTGGGCCCCCCATCTTCGGTTTCCATGGGGATTGTTTCCCCATGGTCAGCGGCGGCCGAGGTGTTACCCTCGGTCACCCTGTCACTTGCCCCGCCCCCATCTCCTTGAGCGGAAGACACCCGCTGGGAGGACAGTTCGGTGTCCCCGCCGATCACGGGCGATGGCTCGGACCAGCGGGTCACTCTCCGTCTCTCCAGGCGCTAGAGAGTTCCCCTCCGATAAGGAGGCATTGGGGTGTGCTCGAGGAGGGTTGTAGGTCAGCAGGTGAGAAATACTAAGTAAGCATCAAAATGTTAAACAAACAAGGTGCATCAATTAATATATCCAGACAAACTTATGTTTTGGTCAGGGGTTTCTCCCTGGGCTTCACCACAAAGCTATGTTCGGACGATGAGTCCGAACGAGCATAGAGGTTCAGCCTCCTCTAGGGTGCGGCCGTGCCCGCATCAGCGGCAGCCGCCCTCTTCTTCCCCTGCCTTGCGCAGGGTGCTCTTCTTCTTCCTCTTCATCATCATCCTCCTCCTCTTCGGAGGAGAGGATGTTGATCTCTTCAGACTTCCCATCCATAGGGCGGAGGCCCCCCTCGGCCTCCTTGATCTTCTTCTTGGACTTATTGACCAGCGCCTTGTACGGCGCCGGGACCAGCATCGCCGTCAGTCGAGGCATCGCTGGGTCTTCGGGCAAAGGCGCCGGACACTTAATCCGGATTGCCTTCTTCGTATAGCCCTATATATCACGCAAAAACTCCAATTCCTATTATCATTAAATAAGAAAGGGGATATATGTTCGGCAGAACTTTTTATTACCTCTTGAGCAGTGAACGCGGTACTATAGCCCGCGTCCTCGGTTTCCTTCGGCCACTCCTTCTGGCTTTTAAAGAGATTCTTCCAGATCTCTTTGTGCGTGAAGCCAAAGAGATGCTTCATGGGACGATCTCCTGCCGGATCGAACTCCCGTAGGGAGGAGTCCCGTCTTTGGCAAGGAAGGACAAGCCGGGCCAGCATTACCTAGACCACGATCGAGAGCTGATAGCCCTTGGAAATCACGTTGGACACACGGCCCTGGAGTGCCGTCACCTCAACCTGAGACCCCCTGTTCGGACTCTTATCGGCCCAGGAGATCAACCTCTTCGGGGGTCCAGATCTGAAAGCAGGTTCCGCTGCCCATTTGGTGTCGCGGGGTTCAGTGATATAGAGCCACTCCTGCTGCCAGACCTTGTTCGTCTCCATGAAACGATCCTTTTGGCCAAGTTGCATTTGGGAGCTTGCTTATCATAGCACCCCCGCACTCCGTGTGTTGCCCCTCCACCACCTTTGGCTTCACATTGATGGTTTTAAGCCATAGGCCGAAGTGTGGGGGAACACGGAGGGAAGCTTCACATAACACTATAAAAGCGGAGATGTGGAGAATTAAGTTCGGGGCTAGATCGTGGAAATCTAGTCCGTGGAAAAACAGCAAACCCGAACAAAGGGGTGGAGCGGAAACCCTAGCCCCCCTAACAAAGTGCGAAAGAAACACGACTCTCTCACCCGCCTCTGCGACAGGAACCACCTGCCCTTGGCGGGAACTCGGTGCGCAAAGTCAGCAGCGAGATAGCCCACGCTCCGAAGATCCTCCACGGTTTTCTCGGCAGCCATAGAGGCCTCCCACTTGCCCCTGGTGCCGGATCCAGCCATTGCTGGGGAAGGAAGTAGTGGTTGAGGAACGAAGAATGGCAGGAACAAGAGATGAGGGTGCTGGGGCTAGGAAGATTGCAGAAGTCGAGCTTGAGGGAAGCGTGTGGCTGATGAAAGGGATTGGTATCCTTTTATAATGCTGTGAATACAGAACGTCCCCCCACTTTAGCCATAAACCTCACCGGTTCCCAAAGCGGTCATGCGTAATGCGGAGTTTGGATGCTCATGTCACGTTGATAAGGATCCCATAATAAGCGGGCACGATCTTTGCTCTGATAAGACGTGTCAATGGGCTTGTACCTCGAAACGCGAAACTAGGACCAACTAAAACGGTTCAGTATGTTAATGGGATGGACGTGATGCTTCAGCAAAAAGTTTTCAGTAAAGACACAATATTCAATTTCTTTCGATGCCTTGCCATCGAGGCTAAGGGTTGTACTAAGCATGCATAGGCGAACACAATACACCTTTTGCAGAAGATATATTCGGAAGAAGGAACCAGCCTTGCAATGTCGAAGACAATATGGAAGCCGAGCTCATCGTCATCGAAGACAGGTTCAGGGGCTACTGAGGGAGTCCTAGATTGAGGGGTCCTCGGGTGGCCGGATAACTTGTGGTGGGTTGGACTGGTGGGCCGTGAAGAGCATTGTTGAAGATCGTCTCTCATATCCGGATAGGACTCATGTATTCGTATAATGGTAGGTTTTAGGTTCGGGTGTAATATTTCCTTCCTCTACAAGATGGTTATTTACAAACCCTAGGCCCCTCCGGTGCATATATAAACTAGAGGGTTTAGTCCGTAGAGGCTAGAGAATCATAACATCCTCATAGGCTAGGCTTTATGGTTTAGCCATTACGATCTCGAGGTAGATCAACTCTTGTAATCATATTCATCCAGATTAATATAGCAGAAAGTAGGGTATTACCTCGATCAAGAGGGCCTGAACCTGGGTAAACATCGTGTCCCCAGTCTCCTGTTACCATCGATCCTCAGACGCATAGTTCGGGACCCCCTACCCGAGATCCGCCGGTTTTGATACCGACAACCTGCAGTTGTTGTGGCTGTCACAGTAGGGCACACACATTCGATGCAGGGAACTATTGAGTGGGGACTATAGCTCCCTTCTGGTGTATGCTTCCCCTGTTGGAGCAGTTGCGGTGAGAAGGAAGACGGTGTGGCTGAAGATGCAGAAAAAGCAAAATGTTAAGAATGACACATATCTGTGATCTGAAGAAATACCCTAAGAGATCAACAATAAGGTACGAGAGTGGTCACACGTCTGTTGATTGAAAACTAAAATGGGGTCACACGATTTTATTTTATTTTGGTATTGTCCGATCTACGCCGGACGGCTTGATGGCCGTCTTATGCCTCCCACCTGAGGCAGCGAGCACCGGCAGAGCAGCCTGCCTTCGTCGTCCCTAGCCGCGATAGCTCCGACCAAAACCTCGCTCCTCGCCCGACCGCAATGCCGTAGTTGCACCGCCCCCGGCTAATCTAGAAAGACTCTCTGTCTTCCAGATCCGGCGGCGATAGTACCTTCAACCCACGCAACTCTAAGATAGCCACCTAAGCGCTGCTTCCACGGCAAACTTGCACCCCCGCACCCTTACGTTAGACACCAGCCAACCGACAACCTAGGAGCTCCGCCGCCTCGAGGGGTGCTGCTTCCCACTTGGACCCGATTGGCCCAGAATAATAATTCAAACAACTGACGCCTAAATAAAGTGATTTGAGAAGAGTGTACGACCTATCTTGCGGCCCGGTGAAGTAGGCAGCTGCAGCTGTCGAGTCGGTGAGGCCGGCGCGGTTGCGGTGGCTACCAGCAGTAGGAAACCAGAGCCGTTGCGATGGTCTATGGCTACGGGGAAGCAGCGTCGGGGCCCTGGACGCATCCGAAGTTGGAGCCGCTCCGGCGCCATGCACAACAACGGGGGTGTATCGGCTCCGGTATGGTTCATGCGACCGTCGTCGAGGCAGCTCCCACAGCACGGAGGAATAGGCCCACGGGCCCGTGCACGACGGCGAGCAAAGAGCGTCTTCAGCATTGGGTAGGAGGGCGGCTGTGAATTTGGTGCAGTGGGTGGCGCCATGGAGGCGGGGATGAGGTTTCATGGCTGGGGAGATGGGAGCTTCCGAGGAGATGGTGATTTGGCGCCCACAATGTATGTATGGGGAATTGGGAGGGGGAACCATGTCTTACGGATGCATTTGTCTGAAATGTGGGGGGAGTAACAGTTCTACCCCTGCCTTTAGGTTCTTGGCTTGGGTCTGTGTACTGAGGGTCGGGGATAGTAGAGTAACTTTGCTTCTCCCAAATAGTGGGCACGAGCGATTTCGGGCGAGGAGGGCGTGTTTTGAAATGGTGGGCGCGAGCGATTTCGGGCGAGGAGGGCGTGTTTTGAAATAGTGGGCGCGAGCAATTTTGGGCAAGGAGGGTGTGTTTTGAAATAGTCGACGCGAGCGATTTCGGCCGAGGAGAGGTTGTTTTGCGGCCCATGGTTTATGAATTATTTGGCACCTGTCATTTTGGCCGAGGAGAAGCCGCGCTTGGATGAAGTTACGAACCTACCCTCGATGTACAATGGGCCAATTGATGTGTGTCCCCACATAGGCCGGTAATTTCGTGTCTCCCATTTATTTGCTCGGGTGAATTCTATGGAGCAGAGGGTGTTTAGTGTCTCGTTCAAATTTTGGGAGAATGAGCATCCACGTCTACCTTATGAGGTCGATTTGAATCAAATTTTGAAATATTAGCTTGCCACTTCTTTTTTAGATGGTGAGATGATGCTCAGGACTAATGTGTTTTTACATGCTCGTTGCTAACGATTCAATATATGACAAATAGTTTACCCACTCAAAAACGGGAATCAAACCCAAAATGAAATATCTTGATTCAATGAAATAGCTCGTTCACCAAGTCAAAATAGTGAACTAAATCCAAATTGAACACCTCAATTGAGTAGCATGTTGTACAGTATTATAGTACTCCATGAACATGTTGAAACTGAAATTAATGAACTTGTTTGATACGCATATCTCCATTCATGTGTGGATTGCATACAACATGTTCTCCAATTCAAGTATTTGATGCATAAATGCAACCATCCCCTCTCCCAGGTTCGTGTTATCTCTCTCGCCGACAATCTTCAATTCTACCGCACGCATCCAAACACAAACCTTGTAGGTCCCTCTCCCTCTCTCTTTTTCTCTCTCCGTGTGTGTGTGGGGGTGTCTTTCCAGTTCGCATGCACACTCCATGTATAGGTCTCTCTGGCACACTATGTATGGTTCTCTAGTCCAAGCTAAATATCTGGGGCACTCATCGTACGCACACAAATTCCCTGGCTCGTTGCCCGTAACTCTCCCACGCACCACTTTGCCATCTCGGAGTTCTTCCCTCTCTCTCTCTCTCTCTCTCTCTCTCTCTCACTCACTCTCCATCTCACTGGGTCACACATACACATGCATATCTCACAAGTACTTGATAGACCCATCTAAAACTCTCCCTCATTCTCTATCCATCTCACACGCACACACACACAATTTAAAGCATAGCCAAGTATGATTGTCTCTCACTCAATTGTAGGAACACGCGGTCCCCCTATATTTATATGACTAATTCTTAGTCTCCATCACAAACATGTGCATTGTCTCTTTCCCTCACTTGGTCTATCTTGATTTCTCTCGGGGCATCTTTTTATCGCACACACACACCTCGTCCCTTGATTTCCCATTCATATAGTCCCCTCACGATCTCGAGTGGATCTCTCTATCACAGACACACCTTCTCTCCCTCCCCATGCGTCCATCTTCTCCATGCGTCCCTCTCGACCTTTGTCCCTTGTTGGACAAACCTCTATTGGACATGTGCTCTAGGGGTGTCTCTCTCAGTTGCAAACAATCACGCACTAGCTATCTTCAAGTATCTCCTTACCTCGCTTTTCTATCTCGGAGATGCATGCGTATTATGTTTGCACAAGAAACAAACTCTCTCTCTCTCTCTCTCTCTCTATCTCTCTGATTTATCATTTGTTGTCCCTTTCTCTTTCACACACACACTCTCTTTGCACACTCACTCATTCTCCTTCACACACACTTTATATCTCTCGACATAGGCACTCTCGTCGGTCCATTTCATATAGATTTATTGAAAAGTCAAACAACACAAAGTTTGACCATGTACGTGGAGGAAAACATTTACATCTAGAACGGCAAACATATATCATTAGTTTCATCTAGAACGGCAAACTCTGATTTATCGTTTGTTGTCCCTTTCTCTTTCACACGCACACTCTCTTTTCACACTCACTCATTCTCCTTCACACACACTTGATCTCTCTCGACTTAGGCACTCTCATCAGTCCATTTCATATAGATTTATTGAAAAGTAACATCAGAAATGTCGGCGTTCTAGGAACCAGTGTACCCAGACTTGCCTGCCTGCGGTCCACGACGCGCTCCTACTACGGCCTAGTACGGCCCAGCTGATCGACCGGCTGCTCAAGACCCTCGCGAGGGGGCTAGGCCTCGCAAGGAGAACGACAGCAACACCCCCTCAGGAGCGGCCTCGGCTAGGCTGCTCCGGAGGGGCGGAGAACCCAAGGACAAGCCTGCCTCAGGAGGAGGCAGTGACACAAGTAGTGACGCACCACGCCAGCGGGTGCCAGCACGTGCCAGCGGCGCAGTTGCCATTTTGGTGCAAAGGAGACAGCGCAGGCGCAGGTTCCCGAGGGGCAAGACAAAGGTTACCCCTTTGGTGCAACAAGACTGAAGACCGCAAGGACGACAGGGAGGATGTCACCACTGAGCCCACCACCACATCATCACCTGATCTCTTTGCACGCGAAGACCGCTTTTGTCGGGATAGGAGCGTCCTTGTGTTCCCGCTCAAAATGGCCGTTGTGGGATCCCTTCCCGCCTAAACATTTCGGGGGAAGAGGACCCTGGCCGCCTATATAAGTAGCTAGGATTCCCACTGTGGGGGGACGGATGGACCTCATCTTGAACACCCCACCCACGCATCAAGGAGCAAGAACACTTGCCTCTTGACCCTCTTGGGCTCTCCTCCTGAGCTCAAGAACCACTGTACTTGTTCACACTCAAGCCCTCTAAGGCTAATCCACCAAAGCAGGACATAGGGTTTTACACCGCAAGGTGGCATGAACCTGGGTAAACTCGTGTGTGCTTTTACTTGTTGCTAGCCTGAATCTCACCACCTGGCGAGGGCGAGGCGCTAGGTAGACGTGAGTGGGAGAGATCTTCGTTCACGCCCCTGTGTTTGAACTTCTTGGGTTTACGGAGCCCATAATCTGACATTTGGCACGCCAGGTAGGGGGCGTGTCGAAATCTCGCCTCTCCAATGACCTCGCCTCTCCTCTCCTGCTCCACGCCGCCATGATGGTCGCAGCCTGCCGCATCCGCGTGGAGGCTGGTGTTGTCCCCGTCGTCCGGGCGGTGTCGGCGGGCCGCGCCACACATGGGCACTCCGCCCCCTCCCCCGATGACGTTTTCGCTGGCCAGGCCTCCGAGGAGCGGCCTGCTTCGCCATTTTCGCCCCCCGTGGCCTCGCTGTCGGCACTCTTAGCGGCGCCGAAGCTGCTCCGGCACCGGCCACCCACGGAGGAGCTAGATGCTTGGGTGGCCCGTGTCGACGAGCTGCTGGGCACTGCCAGTGAGGGGTTGCCCTGCCGCGGGGTCGCCTGCATCGTCGGAGGATCTCAAGCACGGGCGTCAGCCCGGCACGTCAAGTCACACTTTCGACGGATCGGGGCCGCCGCCCAGCCACAAGAGGTTCCGCCGGGGCCCGACGCACAGGGGTACACCATCGCTTTCGGCCCCGGCGACCGCACCATAGCTGCAGCCGGCACGAACGTCCTCCCTACGGTATGTACCCCCACCATCTGCGGGGTGACTGTCACAAGGACCCTCATCGACGGCGGCGCGGGGCTCAACATCCTCTCCGCGGAGGCTTTTGGTCATCCACCCGTGTCCTACAGGCAGCTCCTCCCCACCAAGCCCTTCTCGGGGGTCGCGGGCTCGGCCGTCCCGCTCGGCGAGATCCACCTCTCGGTCACCTGCGGCACACCCGTTAACTACCAGACCGAGTTCATCGACTTCCACATCGCGCCCATCCACCTACCCTACAACGCCATCCTTGGTTCCCAGTCTTAGCAAAGTTCATGGCGGTGACCCACCCGGGCTACAACGCCTTCAAGATGCCAGGGAGCAGCGGCGTCATCACTGTCGAAGGGGACCCCAAGGACGCCCTTCAGGTCCTTGGGCACCTTTCCAGGGCTGCAGCCACGGCCCATTCAGGTCAAAAGGGGTTCCGGAGACATCGGAAGCCGCGCCGGCCAAGAAGAAGCAACTCTTCTCTCAGGACCCGGCCGAGACGAAGCAGGTGCCTGTTGACGAGGAGGGCTCAGGAGCCACTTTCAGCATCGGCATGGGCATGGACCCAGAGCAAGAGGCAGCGTAGGTTAGCTTCCTCAGGGCTAACAAGGATGTGTTCGCTTGGAAAGCCATTGACTTGGTCGGGGTGCCTAGGCACATCATCGAGCACCACCTTACGGTGTGCCCCAACGCGTGCCCTATCAAGCAGAAAGCACGCAGGTAGGCCTCGGAGAAGCAGACCTTCATCGTTCAGGAGGTTCGGAAGCTAGAGGAAGCAGGCATCGTACGGGAGGTACGGCACCCGGAGTGGCTGGCCAACCCCGTCATCATCTCGAAGAAAGGAGGCCAGGAGCGCTTGTGCGTCGACTTCACGAGCCTCAACAAGTTCTGCCATCAGGACCCGTTCCCTCTCCCATGCATCGACCAGATCGTGGATTCAACGGCTGAGTGCGACCTGCTCTGCTTCCTCGACGCCTTCTCGGGCTACCACCAGATCAAGATGGCGGTGGAGGATGTGGAGAAGACAACGTTCCTGACCCCATGCGGGGTCTACTGCTACACCTACATGCCTTTCGGGCTGAGGAACGCCAGCGCCACCTTTCAGCGCCTGATGCACATCACCCTCGGCCCTCAGCTCGGGGGGAATGCGGAGGCCTACGTCGACGACATCGTGGTCAAGTCCAGAGAGGCCAAGACTCTCATCCAGGACCTAGAAGAAACATTGGCCAATCTGCGCAAGGTGAAGCTGTGCCTCAACCCGGAGAAGTGCGTGTTTGGCGTACCCTCCGGCAAGTTGCTATGGTTCCTAGTTTCACACCGGGGCATTGACGCTAACCCGAAGAAGATCAAAGCCATCGGAAGAATGAAGCCGCCTACGACCCTCAAGGAGATGCAGAAGCTTGCGGGATGCGTGACGTCCTTGGGGCGCTTCATCTCTAAGCTTGCCGAACGTGCCCTCCCGTTCTTCAAGCTCATGAAGACGATGGGGCCCTTCGAGTGGACTCCGGAGGCCGACGCCGCCTTCCGGGGTCTCAAGGAAGAACTCACCAGCTCACCGGTTATGGTGGCGCCAAGAACACTGGAGCCCATGATTCTCTATCTCGCCGCTACGCCTCACACTGCCAGTGCGGCGTTGGTGGTGGAGCGCGAGGAGAGGCCCAGAGGTGCGAGGCCGCGGGGCAAGTTGGTATCCTCAGGAGCTCCGTCGCCCCCCAACGCAGCTCCGGAGGTAGAATCGACCACGGTTACTGATGACCCCGCCGTCCAGCAAGAAGCACCCAAGACTCCTGAGGCGCCTGAAGATCCTGCGGCACCGACCCTCGTGGAGTACCCTGTGTACTTCGTCAGCACCGTACTGCGTGACGTGCGCTCGCGTTACCCGATGCCTCAAAAGCTGCTCCTAGCGCTCCCTGTTGCCTCCAGGAAGCTGCACCATTACTTCCAGGGCCACCCCATCAAGGTTGTCTCGTCGTACCCTCTCGAGAAGGTGCTCCGGGGCTCTAACGTCGTCGGGAGGGTCACTGAGTGGAACATCAAGCTACACGCATTCCAGTTGGAGTTCAGCACCATGCGGGCGATCAAAGGAGCGGCTCTGGCAGACTTTGTGGCAGAATGGACCGACGCGCTGGAACAGGGGGCTGGCGAGGATCGCTCGCTGGCCCCCGGTGATGAAGCCCTAGACGGATGGGTGGTGTACTTTGACGGCGCCTTCTCGCGCCTTGGCGCAGGAGCTGGCACCGTGTTAGTATCTCCCACTCAGGACAAGTTGTACTACGCCATGCAGCTTTGCTTCCAGCAAGGCGAGAAGGTCTCCAAAAACATAGCAGAGTATGAGGGCCTAATTGCTGGGCTCAAGGCCGCAGCTGCACTAGGGGTCAAGCGCCTCACCATTAAAGGCGATTCTCAACTCCTCGTCAACTTTTGTAACAAGAGATACAAGCCCAAGGACGAGCACATGGAGGCATATCTAGAGGAGGTGCGCAACATGGAAAAGCGATTCGAAGGGCTGGAGGTGCAGCACGTCCCTAGGGGCATGAACAAGGAGGCGGACGACATCGCCAAACGAGCCTCCAGGCGTGAACCACAGAGGCCGGGCGTCTTCGAGGAGCGGTTGCTCAGGCCGTCGGCAGCACCGCCTGCTCCTGAGCCGACATCCCCTCGGGAGGGGTTCCTGCGGCACCCGCAGTCGGAGCTCCGCCTTGTGGGCTGACCTCCGGAGCCCGCCTGCTACTCGCTGCGGAGCCCGAGGAGGGTTGCTGGACCAAAGAGCTCAAGATGTACCTGCTACACGACACCTTGCCAAACAAGGAGGAAGACGCGGAGCACGTGGCTCGACAGGCCTCGGCTTACTGCATCCAAGACGTCGAGCTCTACAGGAGGCGCCCCAATGACGTCTCACTAAAGTGCATCTCGAGGAAGCAAGGACACGAGTTGTTGGCCGACATCCACGGCGGAGACTGCGGCCACCATTCGTCGTCCCGCACCATCGTGGGCAAGGCCTTCCGCATCGGCTTTTACTCGCCCAAAACACTTAACAACACCATGGAGCTTGTGCAGACTTGCGAGGCGTGCTAGTTTCATGCCATACAGATCCACCAACCAGCACAGGGCCTCCAGATGATCCCGCTCTCCTGGCCCTCCGCGGTCTGGGGATTGGACATCTTGGGTCCATTTCCTCGGGCGGCGGGGGGCTACCGTTTCCAGTACGTCGCCATCGACAAGTTCACCAAGTGGGCGGAGGTGGAGCCTGTTCGCGCGATCCCTACCGGGTCGGCAGCCAAGTTCATCCAGGGCCTCGTGAGGCAATTCGGTGTCCCCAACCGCATCATCACGGATAACGTTTCGCGGTTTACAAGCAATCTCTTCAGGTCATATTGTGCTAACCTTGGAAGGCAGATCTGCTACGCCTCGGTGGCTCACCCCAGGAGCAACGGTCAGGCCGAACGCGCCAGCGCAGAAGTCTTGCGTGGCCTCAAGACACGCAGCTTTAAGAAAAAGCTCGAGGCTTGCAGCAGGGGCTGGATCAACGAGCTCCAGTCCGTGATGTGGTCAATCCGTACCACCGCAACTAGACCCATGGGAGAAACACCTTTCTTCCTCGTTTACGGGGCGGAGGCGGTCCTCCCTCACGAGGTCAAGCATCGCTCCCCATGGGTCTTGGCTTTCAATGAGGAACGCCAGGACACCGCATGGCGGATGGACCTCGTGCTCGGCGAGGAGGGCCACCGCCGAGCTGCACACAGAGCAGCGCGATATCAGTAGGCGCTGCGGCGGTGCCACTGCCGTAGTGTCCGCACAAGAACACTTGAAGTTGGTGACTTGGTCCTGAGGCGGGTCCTCTCCAGGGAGGGGTTACACAAGCTCTCGCCCATGTGGGAGGGCCCGTTCAGAATCACCTATGTCTCTAGGCCTGGTGCTGTGCACCTGGAGACGTAGGATGGGGTACCTATCCAGAATTCCTGGAACATTAAGCACCTTAGGAGGTTCTATCCGTAATCAAGGCTCCGTGCCCGTAAAGGTCTCCGCTCGTGACACGCTCACGTAATAATGAGTTGGGGCTGTACACGCCTCGGAGTCTCCTGAGCGTTGCCTACGGGTCATCAGACGGGGCTCCCACCCACGTCCCAGTGGCAGTCCTCAGCTCCGCGCTGGGAAGAAGACGTAGTGTAGGGGTCGAACACGACCTTTTTTCTTTTTTGGCTTGGTGTTTGGCTGTCAGCCTTTTCTACTTCCTTGGCTATCAGCCCTTCCTCTACCCCGTGCTATGAAGTTCTCGTGTTTCTTGCGTTTGGTTGGGAGTCTTGCTTGGAGTTTTTCTCACAGGTTTTAAGTTCAGCTTTTCAGGCAGGGGGCCGTTTGTTCTCCTTCGTGCGCCTCGCGCGTGGGGGCTAGGACACGGTCGGTCTCGGCTCTCAGCTGCCGCGATCTCGTGACCTCACCTAGCCAAGCCTGCTCAGGCTCTGGCATCGGGCTCCTCAGTCCACACGACCCATTCTGCCGAGCATGCCCAGGGCTTGGCACCATAATCCACGCTCAGCACTGTCAAGCGAGCCCAAGGGCTCAAGCCCTCAGCAGCCGCAGCGGCGTACTCATGCTCGGGAGCTCCTCAGGTCAGGACCCCCCGAACTCAGCCACCACTCATGACCCGTCGGGCGCTAATGACGCCATTAAGTTAGGAGCACTTTGCCTCAAGATGTCGCAACACATAAGCTAAGTAATCTCATCCATACCAAAAACATAATAGCAAGTTCTCATTTCATACATATGGCATAGTCCATTACACGCCTTCTCGAGGCAACCTGAAATTTCGATGCAGGAAGGAAATGAAGGAAAAAGGAAGAAGCGGAGGTTGACCCGCTAAGCCGCAGCTCGGCACCGTTGCCCCCGCTCAGTCGGAGTCTTCTAGCTCCTCTCGCTTCACCGGAGCGCATCGGCGCGACGACTCTCCCCCATCGCCGAGCCGAGCTCGGTGGCGCGGTGGCTCAGTGTATCCGCCGTTGCTGGAGGAGCTACTGCTGCCACAAAGGGGGTGATACGTCCAAAACATATCTATAATTTCTGCTTGCTCCATGCCTCTTTTGTGTGATATTGCTATGATATTTATACACTTCCATACACTTTTGATCATATTTGGACTAACCTATTAACTCAGTGTACCCCAGTGCCAGTTTCTGTTTTCTGCTGTTTTTGTATTTCAGGTTTTCCCATTACGTAAACTGCCAGAAAAATTCCGGGAAAAATATATAAAAAATCAGCGTTCCGGAAGCTTCCATGCGGCCAAAGTAGGGCCGGAGGGGGGCCACCGGGGCTCCAGGCGGCCTGCCCACGCGGCCCCCCTCCTGGCTGTGCCGGGGGGGCGCCTGGGCCCCCCAGGCCTCCGCTGATGCCCCCCTTTGGCATATATTTAACACCCGTCGAGGAAACCCTGATTCCGGACCCCTTTTCTCCAGACGCAATTCCGATCTCCGCCGCCATCGCCATCAAGCTTCGGCGGACCAGAATTCCTGTGCCGACACCCTGCCGGGACGGGGAAGTGCCCCCGGATTCATCTCCATCGACGTTGCTTCCTCCCTCCATGATGCGGGAGTAGTTCCTCCTCGGGGCTGAGGTTTCTACCAGTAGCTATGTGGTTATCTCTCTCTACCATGATGCGATCTTCATTGTGATCATAGGCTATGTTAATCTAGGGTGATCCCATGATGTTTCCCCTTCCTCTATGTATTGGATTGATGTACTCACTTGTCTTTATCTAGTATAATCCCCGAGACCAAGGTGACAGCGGTCTATTGGACATGGATTAGAAAAATATTTTCATGAGTGATTTCCTCTCTTGTGGGTTGATTGAAGATTGAGAGTCTCTTGGTGCTTATCTTTGACTATCTTTTAGATATGTTATGGTGATTGTGGGACTCTCTTTGGATGGCCGCAGTGACATTGGGAAATCCTTAGATTAAGAACTACGAACTTTGAGGTGTGCTTTTGTAGCCCTACATAATTCTCGTCCTCTCTTGACCACGGAGGAATTACCTCCGGGTGCGTCTCCATTGCATGTTTTATGGGAAATATCATGAGATTCGATTATGTTAATGTTGTTGGGAGTTGCCACTAGTGAAAGTATGAAGCCTAGGCCTTGTTTCCACCATTGCAATACCATTTGTGCTCACGTTTACCACTTGTTTGCTTGCTGCACGTTTTATTACAGATTTATATTACTTTGTTTTGCCATCCATATCACTTGCCATTTAACATCTCTTCGCCGAACTAGTGCACCTATACATCTAACAAGTATATTAGGTGTGTTGGGGACACAAGAGACTTCTTGTATCTTAGTTGCAGGGTTGCTTGAGAGAGACCATCTTCAACCTCTACTTCCCTGAGTTCGATAAACCTTAGGTCATCCACTTGAGGGAAATTGCTGCTGTCCTACAAACCTCTGCGCTTGGAGGCCCAACATAGTCTACAAGAGTAGAAGCGTGTGTAGACATCAAGCTATTTCTGGCGCCGTTGCCGGGGAAGTGGGTGCTTGAAGGTATATCTTTAGATCTTGCAATTAAATCTTTTTGTTTCTTGTTTTTATTTCACTAGTTATGTTTATGGAAAACCTTGCTATTGGATCGTTGCTTATGGGAAGACGCCCCACACCTGTGGTGGTTGCTCCTCCCCCTACTGAAATTGTGCCCTATAAAATACCAGCTGGTATTATCGATTATGTTTTGGCTAATCATTATGCAGAAGACAGACATCCCGGTGAACACTTGCTATATCTGTCACAATTATGTTCATTATTTAAGCTTGCAGGTGTATCAAGGGAGTTTGTCATGAGGAAATTGTTCGCCGTATCACTTATAGATAAAGCTTCAGATTGGTATAAGCTTCTCGATAACTCGCACTTGCTTGATTGGCAAGAGCTTATGTCTCTCTTTTACTCCAAGTTTTATCCTCTTCATGAAGTCCATGAGAATAGGAATTATGTTTATAATTTCTATCCTCATGACGGAGAGAGCGTAGCTCAAGCTTGGGGGAGACTGAAAACGTTAATGCTAAAAAGTCCTAACCATGGGCTCCCCAAAGATATGATTATTACTAATTTCTATGCGAGGCTCTCTCGACAGGATAAAGATTTGCTCGATGCTTCCTCTATGGGTTCTTTCACAAACAAAAAGACTGATGCTAAATGGGAACTCCTTGAAAGAATTCAACGCAACACTGAAGATTGGGAGATCGACAAAGGTAAAGAGTCAGGTATAATTTATGAGTATGATTGCATTAAGTCCTTTGTTGAAACTACAAGTTTTAATAAGTTTAGTGCTAAGTTTGGACTTGATTCTCGACTCCTTGTTGATTTCCTCAAATCTTTTGCTTCACATCTTAATATGCCTAAGGAGGATTGGATCAAGTATCATAAACCTTTTAAAGAGACCTGCAAAAAAAATGAAATTGTTCATGATGATTGCAACATGCATGATCCAATTCCTAAAAATGAAGTTTTATATAAGCATGTTAATTTTTGTGGAGTGGATAGACCTTGTGAAAGGCCTATGATTGAAGAAGAGAAGTATTGTAAGCAACATAAGCATGAAAGAACAATCACTTGGGTCAGAGATTTAAATGAAATTGCTAGAGAATTGTGTGACCTTTATCCTTTTACTTGTGAACTTTGCCGTATAGGGGGTCACTTTAATTTTCAACGCATGAACTTTCAAAACATAGGTGTTAACCGGTTGTGCGATAACACGATCACCTCTGATCTTTATGATGATCTTATGTTATTTTTGATGTGTGAAGAGTTATCAAAAAAGACTTCTTGGCTAGATGTTAATGCCATAGGAATAAAAAACACTTTGCAAAATTGCCATCTCTATTGTGTTGTTAATTGCCATGAAAATGATTACATAAGTAATATTAGAAAGGAGGGAACTTTACCAAAGTATAAAAATGTCTCTTATATTTTTACTAATAAAAAGGAGAGTTTCTCCCAAGTTTCCCCTATTGTTTCTAATGATAAACCAGGATATGTGGAGAAGCTTCATCTCCAACCACTCCATCCTAAGGTGAAGAAGAAGAAAAAGAAGAGAAGGAGGAAGAGGAGCAAGAAGGAAGAAGAATGGGTATCAACCTGGCCTGAGCATATCCCTTCCATCAACTTTTATCCTAACGGTTGTAAGTTTAAAGAAGAAGGTGAAGTTTATTGCCTTAATTATCATCTTGATGATACGTCTGTCGGAACTATTGAAGATGATTTTGATTATGATATGCATGTTACTTATTGTGATTGGGAAAATGATGATAATGCTACTTATGATCTTGAAAATCTTTTTGGTACCAACTCTGAAAGTGATGATATGGAAAGCTCTAAGCTTGGGGATGATAGGATTGCAAATCCTTTACCCACTAGTGATGTCATAATTGATAATTCTTTTGCTAGTAAGAATAAAGACAACATGATTACAAATATAGTTGCTAGCAATGATAATGCTCTTCTCTACTATGATGATGTTATAACTCCAATCTATAGTGATTATAAAGGTACGTATGACATAAGGAGAAATTATCCTTATGAAACTTGTCATAATCACGGAGGGAATTACTCCCTTGTTGAACACCACCCTCCTAATACACAATTAATCTATAGTGTTCAAGTTGTTTATGATAGTCCTACTCCCACTATTACCAATGAGAAAGATTATGCTTATGTGGAGAGTAAGAGTACCTTTTTGCATGTGGATCATGGTAACAATGCTTTATGTGATGCTTATATTGTTGAGTTTATTCGTGATCCCACTGAAAATTATTATGAGAAGGGAACATATGCTTATAGATATTTCAATAATATTAAGTTCCCTCTCTTTATGTTGAAGGTTTTGAAGCTGCACTTGTTTTGTCTTCTTATGCTTATTGCTTTGTGCTTCAATGAATTATTGTATTGCAATGTTCCTATGCATAGGAAGCATGTTAGGCTTAAATGTGTTTGGTATTTGCTTCTTGATGCTCTCTTTTGTTCTTCAACTCTTATTCCTACGAGAGCATCATTAAAGTCTTAAGCCTATCTTTATGGCTATAAAGAAAGAGCTCTAGGGAGACAACCCTTGTTATCTTTGCTTTTCAGTTTTGTGCCAAGTGTAGCCTCTGATTGCAAGAAAGTTCAAAAGTTGTGACGTGCTGTCCAGGAAACAGATTCTGTCCTTGGATAGAAAAAATCGTATAAAATCACCACATCATCTTTTTGGTCTGAATTTTTTCTACAGCGTGCTCGATACAATTGTCTTTCGGGCGTCTGTTCTGGGTTTTTTTATTAGAGTTGCAGAAGTGCCCCGAAAAAAATCATTTACTACCTGCTGTTCTGTTTTTCACAGATTCTGTCCTGTTTTGCCTTTCCTTCATTTTGCAAACCTTGAGCTTGATTTTTCTTTGCAAAAACCTTTTGGCAATCTTGAGAAACAGTAGACCTTCAAGAATATACTTAATTCCAGCAAGGAACAATTATTTTATTAAGGGTACTAAGCTCGCTAATCAGATTATGATGAGTTATGTATGAAGGGAGTTTTCAAGTGTGCGAGGGAAGATGATAAAAAGATTCAGGAGTGTCAAACGCTCAAGCTTGGGGATGCCCCCATGCACCCCCAAGAAATATTCAAGAAGACTCAAGCGTCTAAGCTTGGGGATGCCCCCGTGCATCCCCTTCTCCATCAACATTATCAGTTCGTCTTTCGTTCCACTATATTTTTATCACTTCATGTGTTATGTGCTATGCTTGGAGCGTCTTGCTTTTAGTTTCCTTTTTAGTTTTCTTTAGCTTTGCTTGTTGTTCATAACGAGTTGGAACTCAGCTTTCTTTATGTGGGAGAGAGACACGCTCCACTTCAACCTAGAACATAACATAGAATTTTCATGTCTATCTTTGCTGTGTGTGGTCTTGGTCTTTCAATAGCTACTATCATGTTCAGCTCTTAGTTTTCATGCTTATCTTTTCAAAGAGCTTTTGTTTAGTTGGTCGCTTGAACTCTCTTTAGTTATCATGCTTATCTTATTATGAGAGTTTGCTTCTGTTGCATTGGTTGATATGTCTATGATAAAGATGCTACGTGCATAATGGCGCTTAGTAGTTCATGTTTTCTTATGGTTAGTCTCAAATAGCTGGTGGGGTTCCCAATGTGTTATTGGAGTACCAACATGATTTGTTTGCCTATGATGTGGTATGGTTTAGTAATATCTTCCTTCGAGAATTTATTTTGATTGACTAGGCATATGCTCACGCATATTTAAGACTGTAAAGAAAGTCTGTCAAGCCTTGATGATCTTTTGTTTTTGAGCAGCGATATAACTTCCATGCCTGATTCAATGTTGCTTTGTCGCTCTGCATGATTATGACCGTTATTGCTCTCTTAGTTGGTCTCTCCCAGTCTTTTGCTAACCTCCACCTGTACTAAGCGGACTGACTGCTTGTGCATCCAAAATCCTTTAAACCAGTTATGCCATATGAGTCCACCATACCTTCCTATACATGGTATTTACCTGCCATTCCTAACGAAGACTTTCATGTACCATCTCGAAATTATTCAAAAAAAAGCATTTCTTTTTTGTGCCTCTGTTATAGTACATGAGGAAGTACTAGTTAATTCATGATCTTTTTAAGTTGGACAAGCTTCACCCCGGTATTGCATGTCTAATGTGCAAACCCATAATACGAGAAGGAACTGGCAAAGAGTGCGCCTCGCTCAAAAATAATATAACAAACAAACCCTCCTTCATGCTTTGTTCATGAGAAATCAGAAAACTTTGGCAGTGATAAACAAAGGAGATTAAGAGAATGTGATCGTCCTCATTTGGGAGCCGTTCCTCGAAACTTGTCCATCTCAAGAAGTGATTGAGTTGTCTGCTAGCATTCGTTGACGAAACATGCATAATCTAGAAAAATAATTTTTATTTCTGTTTTTAAAACCAAGAGCTCTGGTACATGCTTTGTCTTTGTTTCCGACCACGGGTTTTCAACCTTGCCAACAAAAGCCACGGTTCGAGAGTCTCCGCCTTCTTTAAGCACCAACTACTGAGAGCATGATTGTCATTCTGAGTGTAATGTGCATTGTTCCAAAGTACCATTGTCTTTTGCATGATTATGATATCGTTTATTCTGAAATCATTGTATCTAGTCATCACTTAAACCTTGGAGGTGCCCCTGCATTTATGTTTTGCTTCACTAAAGGGGGCAAGCGAGATATCACTTTATCATATTTGCACACCATGCTCATTACAAATCTATTTGATGTTTCAGTATCATATTGTAAAACTTTCAGTTCTTTGTGATTTTCTCATGAGGCAACTTAACTACTACAGATTCATTGTCTCATTAAGCACTTGTCATGTGACAGTAAAAAGTCCTTATATGGTTAATAGCATGTCACCACAGAAATTATGCTTGTTATCATTTACCTACTCGAGGACGAGCAGGAATTAAGCTTGGGAATGTTGATACGTCCAAAACGTATCTATAATTTCTGCTTGCTCCATGCCTCTTTTGTGTGATATTGCTATGATATTTATACACTTCCATACACTTTTGATCATATTTGGACTAACCTATTAACTCAGTGCACCCCAGTGCCAGAATCTGTTTTCTACTGTTTTTGTATTTCAGGTTTTCCCATTACGTAAACTGCCAGAAAAATTCCGGGAAAAATATATAAAAAATCAGCGTTCCAGAAGCTTCCATGCGGCCAAAGTAGGGCCGGAGGGGGGCCACCAGGGCTCCAGGCGGCCTGCCCACGCGGCCCCCCTCCTGGCCGCGCCGGGGGGGGGCGCCTGGGCCCCCCAGGCCTCCGCTGATGCCCCCCTTTGGCATATATTTAACACCCGTCGAGGAAACCCTGATTCCGGACACCTTTTCTCCAGACGCAATTCCGATCTCCGCCGCCATCGCCATCAAGCTTCGGGGGACCAGAATTCCTGTGCCGGCACCCTGCCGGGACGGGGAAGTGCCCCCGGATTCATCTCCATCGACGTTGCTTCCTCCCTCCATGATGCGGGAGTAGTTCCTCCTCGGGGCTGAGGTTTCTTGTAGGATCGAAGAAGTATGTCTAGAGGGGGGGGGGGTGATTAGACTACTTGACAATATAAAAAATCTGCCTTTTGGTTGAACAAAGTTTTAGGCAGTTTTACAATTAAGATCAATTCAAGTAGCACACTACACATGCAATTCTAGAGTATGGGCAGCGGAAAGTAAATTGCATATATAGTAAAGAGAGGTGGAGAAGATCAAACACAGTTTGGTGACACGGAGATTTTTGTCGTGGTTCCGATAGGTGGTGCTATCGTACATCCACGTTGATGGAGACTTCAACCCACGGAGGGTAACGGCTGCGCGAGTCCACGGAGGGCTCCACCCACGAAGGGTCCACGAAGAAGCAACCTTGTCTATTCCATCATGGCCTACGCCCACGGAGGACTAGCCTTACTCGGGGTAGATCTTCACGAAGTAGGCGATCTCCTTGCCCTTACAAACTTCTTGGTTCAACTCCACATCTCAAAGACGGAGGCTCCCAAGCGACACCTAACCAATCTAGGAGGCACCACCCTCCAAAAGGTAATAGACGGTGTTGATGATGATGAACTCCTTGCTCTTGTGCTTCAAATGATAATCTCCCCAACACTCAACTCTCCTCACTGATATGGATGTGGTGGAAGAAAGGTTTGAGTGGAAAGCAACTTGGGAAGGCTAGAAATCAAGTTTCATATGGTAGGAATGGAATGGCTTGATCTCAACACAAGGGTAGGTGGTTCACTTCTCAGAAAGTGTATGGTAGGAGTGGTAGACTTTCTGATGGCTCTCTCCACGAATGAAGAGGGGGTGGAGGGGTATATATAGCCTCCACACAAAATCCAACCGTTACACACACATTTGACCAATCTCGGTGAGACCGAAGTTAAAACTCGGTCAGACCGAAAGTTCAAATATAGTGAACGTTGGGATTTTCGGTGGGACCGAAAATACCATCTCGGTGTGTCCGAAGTGAGTCAAAGGTTGGAGCTTGCCATCTCGGTGAGACCGAAAGTAACAACTCGGAAATTCCGAAGTGATGTCACATGGTTACAGAAGGTTGGCAGTCCATTTTCGGTGAGACCGAAACTCAGAATCGGATGGACCGAGAAATTAGGGTTTGGTAGAAAAACTGAGGTGGTTCATCTCGGTGGGACTGAGTTTGCAGAATCGGTTTGTCCGAGATTACTTATGAGTGTGTTAAGTAGTGAAGAATGCTGATAGTTGAGGGAGCTAGATCACCAAGCACTTGAGCAACTAGATCATTAACACAACCTCATCCCCTTTTAATAGTATTGGCTTTTCCTATGGACTCAATGTGATCTTTGATCACTAAACCAAAAATAGAGTCTTGAGCTTTTGCCAATGCTTGTCTTAGCATTTGAGGGGTCCACTTCTTCAGTCATCTTGCCATTCCAATGTGATTGAATTTCCTGAAACATACTTGATAAAAGTATTAGTCCAACCACAAAGTATGTTGTCATTAATTACCAAAACCACCCAGGGAGCAAATGTGCTTTCAATCTCCCCCTTTTTGGTAATTGATGGCAACACACTGAAATCATACTAAGCTAGACATCAAAGCTTATTGAAAGAAAGACAGGATTATCATGAAAGCTTTGACAAGCATGTAGTACACAGGCTCCCCCTACAAGTGTGCAAGATTTTCATAGATTATGGTTTTGGACTACCACAAGCACACAGGAGAGATAAGCAAGATGTGCTACATGCAGCTTGGCTATATGCATCAGAGCAGAAGAAAAGGAATTGAGTGATAATGCATATGTGCATGGTGATTTCTTGCAAACAAGTATTTACAAGCAAGTCACCATCATGCACACTCTGCAAGATGCATATACTTACCTTGAGGTTCCTTGGCACTTGTACCTGAAGGGATAAACTTGGGAAAACAAGGTTAGATAACACAAGAGTATTCCTTCAACCAACTGCAAGAACATCAAGAGTACCAAGCCAGGGAGGACATGTATAAAGAGTGTCTCATATTGAGCACAGGCTTGAATCAGCAAACATGTCTCCGAAACTAAAAGATTTTCAATGAACTCTGAGAGATTTTGTTATGGAAAGCAAAATCAAAAGAATGATGCCAATTGTAATGTCCAATGTAAAACACGACAAAGCTTTGATGTGATTCTCTTCCCCTTAAGATAAGATTGTTTTTCTTCTTCCCCTAAGTCTTCTCTTCTCCCCTACTCCCCCTACCCCCCCTAAGTCCTCTCCCCCTTTGACATCAAGTGCCGAAAAGGACAGCACTAGGTAGGGCAGGAAAGATGGAAAGAAAGAAAGAAAGAAGGAAGTGGGATCCTTAAGAATCACAACAGGATAAATAAGAACATGCATAGAGAAACATTGAGTCTGCTCCCCCTTAAGATTAAATTTGAGTGGAGCTGCAGAAGATGATATTCTGGAAGATAAATCAGTGACACCAAATTAGATGGATCGGTGGGTCCGAATCCTTTTCGGTTAGACCGAAAATTTCAAATCGGTTACGCCGAGTTTATTCCAAGGAAATACAGAAATAATTCAGCTCACTTTGCGAGGAATGTTTGAAAAGATTTGCAAAGAATTTGTAAAAGATTTTCGGGGAATTGATCAGAGCCATAAAAAGATTTCCAGAAGGATATTCACAAAGAAACATAAGAAAAGAAATAAAAAGATTCCTAGATGAAGTTTTTTTTTTTAAGAAAACTCAATGAGAGAACATAAGAGAAAACAGAAAAACTCCAAAAGCATATGTACTTCATCTAGATAAAGGTCGGCGACAAAGTCACCTATGTTTGAGTATATTGACTTAGGAGTCAAATGAGGACATTTGATCATAGGTCATACTCATCGTTTAAGCTCAAAATGGGGTTGCCATTTTTCGATTAAGCATTTGATGTGATCACATCTTATGAAGCTGCTTGTACTCATGACTTTGAGCAAAGCTCCTCAAAGATGTGAAGAACATACCTTGGGCTTGTTGATGCTTTGCTCATGTAGGTAAGCTCGATGTAGGTGCTCATTGAATGTGAAGTTGGAGCGCCATTTCTACTTGTGTAGTTCATCTTCCTACATGGGTTAGGCAAGCAAGGAAATACTCAAGAATATCCAAGATGACAAGAGTGAAATACTAGATGTATAAGGTGTCAAAAAGGATATGTGGAATTTTGTTCCTTGAACTCAACATCCCAAAGGGCTAGATACTTGGGCAATGACAAGATTACTCATGATTTGAATGTGTGGTAATCTTGTGGAAAGTAGATCATCCAAGTACCTGCAAGGAGTTAGATGCAATACAAGGAGGCAAATGTGTCCAAGACATATGATCATCATCATAAGAGAAATATCAAGGATTAGTCAAGAGGCTCATGCCTTGCATGCATCAAAGGAGTTATCACTCCAAGTTTGAAGCATCAATGATGTTCAACTCACTCCTTAAGCGACAAAACACTTTCTCATCAAGAGGTTTTGTAAACATATCAGCAAGTTGTTTGTCAGTACGAACATGCTTAAGATTAATGTCACCCTTGGCAATATGATCACGAATAAAATGGTGACGAACTTCAATATGCTTTGTTCGAGAGTGTTGCACTGGATTGTGTCCAATTTTAATTGCACTCTCATTGTCACAAAGCAAGGGAACACGTCTCACATGTATCCCATAATCTTTAAGCGTTTGTGTCATCCATAGTAATTGAGCACAACACGAACCAGCAGCAATATATTCTGCTTCGGCAGTGGATAAAGATACCGAATTTTGTTTCTTGGAGGACCAAGATACAAGGGATCGACCAAGGAATTGACATGTACCCGAAGTTGACTTTCTATCAACCTTGTCACCGGCATAGTCCGAGTCGGAATAGCCAACAAGATCGAAAGAGGCTCTCTTAGGATACCAAATGCCAAAGTTTGGTGTGTGTATCAAGTATCTCACTATCCTTTTAACAGCTTTAAGATGACATTCTTTAGGGGCTGCTTGATTTCGTGCACACATGCATACACTCAACATTATGTCAGGACGAGAAGCACAAAGATATAGTAGAGAACCAATCATAGAACGATAAACCCTTTGATCAACGGGTTCTCCATCTTTAGTCAAGTCATTATGTCCACTAGTAGGCATGGGGGTACTCATACCTTTGCTTTCTTGCATGTTGAACTTCTTGAAGAGATCCTTGGTTTACTTTGTTTGTGAGACAAAAGTACCCTCCTTAGATTGCTTGATTTGCAACCCAAGGAAGAATTTGAGTTCACACATCATGGACATATCATACTTCTCCGACATGAGCTGTCCAAACTTCTTGCTAAAATGGGGGTTAGTTGAACCAAAGATAATATCATCAACATATATTTGGCACACAAATAGTTCACCGTTAACCCTTTTTGTGAACAGCATTGAGTCTATCTTTCCAATCTCAAACCCTTTTTCAAGAAGAAAGCTAGTTAAGCATTTGTACCAAGCTCTAGGTGCTTGTTTAAGACCATAAAGAGCTTTGTGCAACTTGTAAACATGATTAGGCTTTTTGGGATTCACAAAACCGGGAGGTTGTTTCACAAAAACTTCCTCCTCAATTTCACCATTTAAGAAAGCACTTTTGATGTCCATTTGATAGAGAGTAATATCATGATGATTGGCATAAGCAAGAAGAATGTGAATGGACTCAAGTCTAGCAACGGGGGCATAGGTCTCACCATAGTCCATACCTTCGACTTGTGTGTAACCTTGAGCTACGAGACGAGCCTTGTTGCGGATGACTTGTCCATCTTCATCTTGCTTGTTCCGAAACACCCATTTGGTTCCAATGATGTTTTGATCATCGTTGGCCTTCTCTACCAATGTCCACACCTTGTTCCTCTCGAAGTTGTGTAGTTCTTCGTGCATAGCGTTCACCCAATCCGGGTCTTTAAGTGCTTCTTCTACCTTCATAGGTTCAATACTAGAGATAAATGAGTAATGCTCACAAAAGTTAGCTAAGCGAGTTTTAGAGCGAGTAATTCTCCCGGAGTTGATGTCGTTCATCATTTGTTCCACGGGATGATTCTTCTTGACTCTTGCTCGAACTCGGGATAGCTTTTGTTGATGTTGTGGCTCAGCTTCCTCATCATCTTCATCTTCTTCTTCTTCTTCTTCATTGTTGTTGGTGTTGTCTTGAGGCGGTGGAGAAGGAGGTTGTGGTGGATCTTCTTGTTGCATTTCCTCATCTTGGTGAGTTCCACTTGTGGAGGCCTCCATGTTGCCTTGAGGTTCATCTCGCCGTGAGGTAGGTGGCTCCACATATGTAGATGAGGTACTCTCCTTCACTTCCATGGGACGAATCTTTCCAATAGATAAATCTTGGATTGCTTCCGATGGGTCCTTGTCTCCTACATCAATAGGCATTTGCTCTACTTGCGAGCCATTAGATTCATCAAACTTCACATCTACCGTCTCTTCAACCTTTCGGGTGAAATTATTGTAGACACGGTAGGTGTGGGAGTTTGATCCATAACCAAGAAGAAAGCCTTCATGAGATTTAGGAGCAAATTTAGACCGACGATGCTTATCAAGGATATAGCATTTTGAACCAAAGATACGAAAGTATCCCACTTGGGGTTTGTTACCGGTGAGGAGCTCGTATGATGTCTTGCCGAGGAGCTTATGAAGATAAAGCATGTTGATAGCATGACAAGCTGTCTCGACTGCTTCTCCCCAAAAATGTTTCGGTGTCTTGTATTCATCAAGCATCGTTCTTGCCATCTCAATGAGTGTTCGGTTCTTCCTCTCAACAACTCCATTTTGTTGAGGAGTGTACGTAGCCGAGAACTCATGTAGAATTCCTTCCTCATCGAGAAAAGAGTCTACATTGGCGTTCTTGAACTCCGTTCCATTGTCGCTCCGAACTTTCTTGATCTTCACCTCAAATTGATTTTGGGCCTTTCTGGCAAAGGTCTTGAAGATCCTCTGAACCTGCGATTTATCATCAAGGAAAAATACCCACGTAAATCTGGAATAATCATCAACTATAACTAGACCAAAGGAGTTACCACCAAGGCTTTTGTAAGCATTGGGACCGAAGAGATCCATATGAAGAAGCTCAAGCGGTCTCCTAGTGGTCATGATGTTTTTCACGGGATGACTTCCACCAACTTGTTTTCCTGCTTGACAAGCACTACAAAGTCTATCTTTGTCAAAGAAAACATCTTTAACACCAAGAATATGATCACCTTTGATTAGCTTGTCTAGGTTACGCATACCAACATGTCCTAGCCTTCTATGCCATAACCAACCTTTAGAGGATTTAGCAATGAAACAAGCTCTAGGTTGGGCTTTCTTAGTGAAATCAACAATATATAGATCACCTCTACGGATACCAGTAAAAGCCATGTTTTGATTATCACGACGAAAGACTTGGCAATCTACTTTGGTGAATAGCACATTGAATCCAAAGTCAGCTAATCTAGACACGGAAAGTAAATTGTATCCAAGAGATTCTACAAGCATGACATTTTGAATAGAGCTATCATGAGATATGGCCACCTTACCAAGGCCAAGTACCTTACCCTTGGAGTTGTCTCCAAAAGTCACATACTTGCGTGGACCATCGTTCTTTGCAAGCTCTCGAAACATGTCTTTATCTCCGGTCATGTGATCGGTGCATCCACTATCAAGAATCCACTCTTTTCCGCCGGACATGTAGTCTCTCATATTTGCCATAAGATTGAGACTCTTCATGACTTTGTCTAGCTCGGTGTCTGAATCGGAGTAATCATCATCATGCTCATGCTCATCATCATATTGACCCATAGATTGTTCATCATCAACACCTAGGTCAATTTGATAAGTACTTGCATTAGTTTGGTCAATGGAACAATAATCTTCGGAATGCAATGCAAGAGCATTTCTAATTATGATATTGATAAGACCGGGATCACCCTTCTTTTTCATAAGATCACGAAGCTCAAAAAAGCATTTATCAAAGTTGGGATCATTGGGGTGCAACCTATCAAATTCAATAGTCTTGTGTAGAATTTCATCAAGACTTCTCAAAGAGTAGTCCGGATAAAGTTCTTCCAAGAATTTCCACATAGCATAGGCACACTCAAAGTTTGTAACAAGATTAAGCAAGTCATCGGGTAACCCTCTAATGATAAGATTTACAGTTCTAAGGTTACGAAGCAAATCAAGCTCTTCATCCATGGTAGGGTGCAAGGGATCAAATGGAGGCACATATGGGGTCTCAATATATTTGCACAAATTGTACATTTTAAAGATACTAAGCATTTCAGACCTCCAAGAGTTACAAAACCTTCCATTAAGAACAGGCACTCTATCGCTAACACTCCCATCCGTAGACACGTCCATCTTCCTCCAATGGTGTGTAAACCAAAGCAATGGAGACCAAAGCTCTGATACCAATTGTAGGATCGAAGAAGTATGTCTAGAGGGGGGGTGATTAGACTACTTGACAATATAAAAAATCTGCCTTTTGGTTGAACAAAGTTTTAGGCAGTTTTACAATTAAGATCAATTCAAGTAGCACACTACACATGCAATTCTAGAGTATGGGCAGCGGAAAGTAAATTGCATATATAGTAAAGAGAGGTGGAGAAGATCAAACGCAGTTTGGTGACACGGAGATTTTTGTCGTGGTTCCGATAGGTGGTGCTATCGTACATCCACGTTGATGGAGACTTCAACCCACGGAGGGTAACGGCTGCGCGAGTCCACGGAGGGCTCCACCCACGAAGGGTCCACGAAGAAGCAACCTTGTCTATTCCATCATGGCCTACGCCCACGGAGGACTAGCCTTACTCGGGGTAGATCTTCATGAAGTAGGCGATCTCCTTGCCCTTACAAACTTCTTGGTTCAACTCCACATCTCAAAGACGGAGGCTCCCAAGCGACACCTAACCAATCTAGGAGGCACCACCCTCCAAAAGGTAATAGACGGTGTTGATGATGATGAACTCCTTGCTCTTGTGCTTCAAATGATAGTCTCCCCTACACTCAACTCTCCTCACTGATATGGCTGTGGTGGAAGAAAGGTTTGAGTGGAAAGCAACTTGGGAAGGCTAGAAATCAAGTTTCATATGGTAGGAATGGAATGGCTTGATCTCAACACAAGGGTAGGTGGTTCACTTCTCAGAAAGTGTATGGTAGGAGTGGTAGACTTTCTGATGGCTCTCTCCACGAATGAAGAGGGGGTGGAGGGGTATATATAGCCTCCACACAAAATCCAACCGTTACACACACATTTGACCAATCTCGGTGAGACCGAAGTTAAAACTCGGTCAGACCGAAAGTTCAAATATAGTGAACGTTGGGATTTTCGGTGGGACCGAAAATACCATCTCGGTGTGTCCGAAGTGAGTCAAAGGTTGGAGCTTGCCATCTCGGTGAGACCGAAAGTAACAACTCGGAAATTCCGAAGTGATGTCACATGGTTACAGAAGGTTGGCAGTCCATTTTCGGTGAGACCGAAACTCAGAATCGGATGGACCGAGAAATTAGGGTTTGGTAGAAAAACTGAGGTGGTTCATCTCGGTGGGACTGAGTTTGCAGAATCGGTTTGTCCGAGATTACTTATGAGTGTGTTAAGTAGTGAAGAATGCTGATAGTTGAGGGAGCTAGATCACCAAGCACTTGAGCAACTAGATCATTAACACAACCTCATCCCCTTTTAATAGTATTGGCTTTTCCTATGGACTCAATGTGATCTTTGATCACTAAACCAAAAATAGAGTCTTGAGCTTTTGCCAATGCTTGTCTTAGCATTTGAGGGGTCCACTTCTTAAGTCATCTTGCCATTCCAATGTAATTGAATTTCCTGAAACATACTTGATAAAAGTATTAGTCCAACCACAAAGTATGTTGTCATTAATTACCAAAACCACCCAGGGAGCAAATGTGCTTTCATTTCTACCAGTAGCTATGTGGTTATCTCTCTCTACCATGATGCGATCTTCGTTGTGATCATAGGCTATGTTAATCTAGGGTGATCCCATGATGTTTCCCCTTCCTCTATGTATTGGATTGATGTACTCACTTGTCTTTATCTAGTATAATCCCTGAGACCAAGGTGACAGCGGTCTATTGGACATGGATTAGAAAAATATTTTCATGAGTGATTTCCTCTCTTGTGTGTTGATTGAAGATTGAGAGTCTCTTGGTGCTTGTCTTTGACTATCCTTTAGATATGTTTTTTTTTTGACTATGTACTGCAAGGCAACAGCCTCACAGTGTTTTATTACCTTAAAATCCCAGAGAGGGAAAAGAGTACAAAGGTCCTAAGTATATACAGAGAAAAGGGGAAAGGGACTTACAGCTAGGCTACTGGAGAGAGGCTATCCAGGAGAGGAGTCTATCTCTATATTTACATTTAATTCTATGTGCAAGTAAGGAGATATCATACACAAAGTTTCTTCTCCAGGATCTGAAGCTAGGTTGTTCATTCCTGAAAACTTTGCCATTTCTCTGGGTCCAGATATTCCAAGCAGCAGTGAAGACTACCTCAGTGAAGAATGGTTGTCCGAAGTCTTGACGTGCTGCTAGAGCCATGGAATACGTGGAGGAGTGTCCTGCAGATGTCCAAGAAATACCAAGAAAGTTCCAAACTCGCTGACTGAAATTGCAGACGAAGAAGAGGTGTGCCCGGTCTTCAAGATGTGGCAAAAGACATATAGAACAATTAGCATCTTCTACATGCCAATGTCTTCGCTGCATCATATCTCTGGTGTTGAGTCGATCCATTAGAAGAAGCCATCCGAAAACTTTGATCTTCAGCGTGCAAGAGCATTTCCATATCCATTTAAATATGGGGTCCACCGCAATATGAGAAAACCGGAAATCATAGTACACCTTGGAGATGAAGGTGCCAGATTTGGAGGGCCATTTCCAGCTGTCATGTGCCAGATTTGGAGGGCCATAACATATCCTTTAGATATGTTATGGTGATTGTGGGACTCTCTTTGGATGGCCGCGGTAACATTGGGAAATCCTTAGATTGAGAACTACGAACTTTGAGGTGTGCTTTTGTAGCCCTACATAATTCTCGTCCTCTCTTGACCACGGAGGAATGACCTCCGGGTGCGTCTCCATTGCATGTTTTATGGGAAATATCATGAGATTCTATTATGTTAATGTTGTTGGGAGTTGCCACTAGTGAAAGTATGAAGCCTAGGCCTTGTTTCCACCATTGCAATACCATTTGTGCTCACGTTTACCACTTGTTTGCTTGCTGCACTTTTTATTATAGATTTATATTACTTTGTTTTGCCATCCATATCACTTGCCATTTAACATCTCTTCGCCGAACTAGTGCACCTATACATCTAACAAGTGTATTAGGTGTGTTGGGGACACAAGAGACTTCTTGTATCTTAGTTGCAGGGTTGCTTGAGAGAGACCATCTTCAACCTCTACTTCCCTGAGTTCGATAAACCTTAGGTCATCCACTTGAGGGAAATTGCTGCTGTCCTACAAACCTCTCCGCTTGGAGGCCCAACATAGTCTACAAGAGTAGAAGCGTGTGTAGACATCAGGGGGACCCGCGGTGCCCACCAAGGCCAAGCTCGTCTCGAGAGGAAGAGTTGCTCCTCCGGACACATCGCCACCCTCCTCGTCGTCATCAGCCTCAGGACAGCACCCAAGGCGCCTCCCTTCCTCTGGGAAGACCCTGACGAACAGTGTTGAGACACTGTCGTACCTGAAGTGGAGCGTGCACCTCCCCCGCAGCCGATGCACGCGCGCAAACGACTGCCAACCACGCTCCAGGAACACGTTGCCTGAGGGGCAACGTCGACCTCCATCCAGGAAGCACCACTGCAGCCATCGGTCTACAGCCAGAGGCCACCAAGGCCTCCGGCTGGCAGCACGTCGCCGAACGAGCGGGGGAGCCGTAGTCATAAGCCACCAGGCCTCTCCGCCCACACCACGAACTCCAACGACACATCGAAGGAGTGGAGCTGTGGGCGCGGAGGACGCGCAACCGCCAGATGCTGTCTCGCGCCCCCTCGCCCATCACAACTACGGCCACCTCCGCCACGAGAAGAGGCACCGCGCCTCTCGTCGGCGACCACGTCGGAACCCGGAAGGTCGCGCCCACTTCCTCGAGGAGCCGCCGCGGGCGTAGAGATATACTTGCGGGGGCGGCCACGGCCCCTCTTCGGCGGCGGCGAGCCATCTCCTTCGAGGCCTTCCCCTTGTCCGCGGCGGACGACTTCCTCAGTGGCGCCATGGAGACCTCGCAAGGAGAAGAAGAATAGGGAGCAAACAAGAAAGAAGACGGCGCTGGCTTGAAGATGGCTTGGGGGCTCGCTGCCCCCTAGTCCCATTTATAGGGCGGAGGAGCCCAACCGCCAGTCACTGGCGTCACAGCCATTGTGACCCCGTCATCCACGATGGGGAGTTGTCAAGTCGCACGATCACCAAAGCTGCCTGGGGAAGTGGAGACGCCACATCCCATCCAACCGTCACACGCCGGCCTGGCCCGCAGTCTTTGGGGCCCGCGACGCTTCATCCTCGACTAAGGCTTCGCCCCGAAGCCGACTCCGTGCACGCCTTGGGCCCGGGGGCTACTGTCGGCATCCTGGGAACCAGGGTACCCAGACTTGCCTGCCTGCGGGACGCGACGCGCTCCTACTACGTCCTGGTAAGGCCCAGCTGATCGACCAGCTGCTCAATACCCTTGCGAGGAGAACGACACCAAGACACCCTCAGGAGCGGCCTCGGCTAGGCTACTCCGGAGGGGCGGAGAACCCAAGGACAAGCCTGCCTCAGGAGGAGGCAGTGACACAAGCAGTGACACACCGCGCTAGCGGGTGCCAGCGTGTGCCAGCGGCGTAGTTGCCGGTTTGGTGCAAAGGAGACAACGTAGGCGCACGTTCCCGAGGGGCGAGACAAAGGTTTCCCCATTGGTGCAACAAGACTGGAGACCGCAGGGACGATAGGGAGGATGTCGTCACTGAGCCCACCACCGCGTCATCACCTGATCTCTTTGCAGGCGAAGACCGCTTTTGTCAGGATAGGAGCGTCCTTGTGTTCCCGCTCAAAATGGCCGTTGTGGGATCCCTTCCCGCCTAAACATTTCAGGGGAAGATGGCCCTGGCCGCCTATATAATTAGCTAGGATTCCCAATGTGGGGGGGGGGGGATGGACCTCATCTCGAACACCCCACCCACGCATCAAGGAGCAAGAACACTTGCCTCCTGACCCTCTTGGGCTCTCCTCCCGAGCTCAAGAACCACTATACTTGTTCATACTCAAGCCCTCCCGAGGCTAATTCACCAAAGCAGGACGTAGGGTTTTACACCGCAAGGTGGCCTGAACCTGGGTAAACTCGTGTGTGTTTTTACTTGTTGCTTGCTTGAATCTCACCACCGGGCGAGGGCAAGGCGCTAGGTAGACGTGAGTGGGAGAGATCTTCGTTCACGCCCCTGTGTTCGAACTTCTTGGGTTTGCGGAGCCCGTAATCCGACAAGAAAGTTTGACCGCGTACGTGGAGAAAAAACATTTACATCTAGAACGGCAAACATATATCATTATTTTCATCATGAGATGTAGTTTCGTGTGATGTATCTTTGGTACTGTAGATATAAATAATATTTGCGTAACCTGGTCAAACTTTCCAATGTTTGACTTCTAAAAAATTTATATGCACTGCATTACCGAACGGATGGAGTATCTCTTTCCCCCTCTCAGCTATCTGACGCACCACTAATCAGCCGTATTGGGGCTCCTCTATCTCTCTCAAACTTTATATCTCCCTGATTCACACATACACATATCTCGCTCACGCTACATAGACCCATCTAACACTCACGCACTCCCCCTTCAGGAACACACATATTGTCTCCTTCCATCCATACGTCTATCTCAACATCTCTCGGGGTATCTTCTATCACACACACACCTTGTCACTTGATCTCCCACCCATGTAGTCCCATCATGATCTCTAGGGGATCTCTCTGTCACAAACATACACTCTCTGCTCCCATTGTCAACATTTTAGCGATACATCTCTCTTGACCTGTCTCCCATGTTTGTCAGACCTCTCTTGCCCACGTGCTAGGGGTCTTTCTCTCTCGATTTCAAACAACCACACACTATCTCCTCACCTCACTTCCGTTGTCGAAGATGCATGTGTGATATGTTTGCATAAGACACACGCACCTTTTCTCTACTTTATCGTCTGTTGTCCATGTCTCTTTCACACACGCACACACACTTTTTTCACTCACTCTTTCTATTTCACACACACACTCTCTCTCCAGTTGGGTACTCTCTCATGTCCATAAACATATGGATGTTTTGAAAATTCAAACCTCAGAAAAGTTTGACTAAGTATATGTGGAGAAAGACTTTTACATCTGATAAGATCATTAGGTTCATCATAACATGTACTTACTTCATAATATCATGTATCTTTGGTATTGTAGATATAAGTAATTTCTTAATA
The DNA here is from genome assembly GCA_902687465.1 of Secale cereale. Taxonomy (NCBI): domain Eukaryota; kingdom Viridiplantae; phylum Streptophyta; class Magnoliopsida; order Poales; family Poaceae; genus Secale; species Secale cereale. Next base: position 143,536,647 of record LR738715.1, read on the forward strand.
AACTGGGTCAATGTCTCAAAAGTTTGACTTCAAAAAAATACAGGCACTACATTATCGAAGGGAGGGAGTAGCTCTTTCTCTCTCTACTATATCTCCCGGGCCTCCCCTCTCACTCGATCTCTCTATACCGAGGGATTATACCGTCAGTGTGTCAGTGAGAGCAGCATGTAATAATTTGACCAACGGGTAGTACAGTACTACTACATTGGTACTACTACTTGTACTAGCACCACCGTCTAGCTTTAGTAGTACTACCACGTTCGTCTATTTGACTAGCAATATCTAGTAATGCATGTTACAAAAAATATACCACTCCCTCTATAAATAAATACTACATGGAGTATTGTTTTATTCAGTTTTGAACGTAGTTCCGGTTCATATTATACACTGTCCCTTCTGGTAGAAGGCTGAAATCTGAAATCTCATCAATGAGACTAGTATACTACTATTGTACTCACCGAGCGGTAAGCTTGGTAAGCTACCAAAAAAATTGCAATCAAAGACTACTACTCTATCTATACTCCCTCCCTACTGGTGCATTACCGACGTTACGAAAACCAAATAATCCCAAAACTTTTAGGCGTGGTTCATTAACTACCCACCTCGTTCCCTGTTTTTTGCCACGAAAAAAGAAATCACCCAATAGGAGACGTGGGGTGCGTATGCATTCAATCACTTGAGAATACTTAGAGCATGGTTAATAATTTAGCCGACCAGTGGCTATACCATGTTGCCATGCCATCTATAGCAAACATGTACTAGTACATAATAGTGGTCATTTCATTGCATGCAATGCTATTAATTAACAAATACTATTCATTTCATGTATAATACAGTAAGCATTAAGTTCTCTCGTGTTCCACTCGGCCTTTGTTGCGGTGCACAAAATGACTATTCACCTAGACGGAGGGAGTAGTACTTTTTTTACAACCTGGACCATCATTCACTCACACATATCTTCTTGGAGCTCGTGCTACAGCCGGCTGTAAATCTACAGCCCGCTTATCTTCTCTCTCATCCGACTGAGCAAAGATACAGTACATTATTTTAAGCCCTACAGACAGCCTACGTCACCTTATGCAATGGCATTAATTACAAAATATGCACCCCATGTAGTGCTCAATTCTCTTTATGCAATGACATTAATTTCAACATATTCTCCCTCTCTCAATTTACAAGGCGTGCACGTACCCCCAAGTCGTCAATTTGACCAACCTAATAGAAGTCATATATTACAAAAAAACATACCATTGTAAAATTTAGATGTTCTATTTTCAAACGATTTCATTTTTCCATCTATAGAAGGCCAAACGAGCTAACCAATGCATCTCCCACTTTAATTCCCCATCGCAGGTCGTGTGTGGTCGTCCTCGTGAAAACGAGATGGCGGCAGCATTGATTTGCATGCATGCACAGACCGGTTATTAGGCGTGCTTTAGCTCACCTCCTCGTCCTTTTTCTCCAAAAAGGTATTTCTTTGGCCAGTGCATGCATGAGTGGAGGAGTTATTGTTGGGCTGCATGCAAAAAAAGGGCGAGAGGAAGTTGCATTAGAGGGAGTAATAGAGAGGGATGAGAGCGGGCCACACGGCCTACTACTATTCCCAATATTTGCTCCGCTTTTTATGCAACAGCCTTGGTACTACGAGAGATTCAAAACTTAGGCCATGTATAGATGGAAGGAGGGAGTAGTTTCCAATGATATTATTTTTGGTTACATGCATTAACATTTTATTATTTAAATCAAAGGTCACAACTTGGCGCAAAATGCAAAGGGGACCAATAAATCAGTAAACATCCAAGTTCTCTCATTTTTCCCCAACTTGGTCTCGGTGAGATGACTATACTGCACCGGCACGAAGGGAGGGCGGGGACGCCCGAGGAGTAGATGGCCAACACACACGTGAATACAACGCAGTCTGCACTTCTCATATAAAGGCTCCCCGCCAGTCCAATCTACGAAATCCTACACACCTACGCACCCTAACCAAGGGCAAGAGTGATCACTCCAATCGCAAGAACGGTTGACTAGTAGAAGATGTACCCATGGAGGCGATGAGCGCGAGCATCAACCGGCTATGCTAGATGGTCAACGACGCCGGCCTGCGACCCGACACCGAGGAACGTCTCCAGGTCGTGCTTGAGGCCTCTTGGACGACAACTTTGTCTCCTTGTTCGACGAGGTCCTCGTCGGCTTCCTCGACAAGTTCACTGTCATCAAGAAGCTCGCGGAGGACCTTGATGTATGCCTCTAGTCCACGCGCCTAGGCTCTACGATACCCGCCACCCTCAACGGCATCTATGGTGACAACCTCTTCGACACACTGGTGGCCTTGCGTCTGCCCGCCGTCGCGCCAGAGATTGTCCACCTCGAGGTCGCGCTCGCCATGCAGCGCCTAGCGCAGCAAGACACCATCGACATAATCACCCACATCTATGTGCAAATCGTACACAAGGACTACTACATGCCAGAGGAGGACGATAGGACACTGGCCTTCTTGGACCGCAGGGCAACCTTGGACGACATTGTTCAGAAGCACGTTGATCTCGCCGCCAACGCCGCTGCTCCTCACCCGTTGGTTGGTGACCAGGCGCACTAGGGCGTGAGGATGTCATTGGTGGATCCATATGTACCTTTCCTAAAAATACAAATATTTAGGAATGGAGGGACTATATTGTACTAGTAATAATCTTACCTTTCGCACCAACTTCATAATTTTTTTACGTACCATGCATGAATCACCCCACAGCCAAACTTCTCATTTTTGTTTGGCATCAACTTCTCATTACTATCTATCGGTCGGGCCAAGGAGCAGAACAAAATTGTACATGTTACAAGTTCAAAAGGAAAAGCCTGTCATGTTCGCGTTGCACCTCCACACGGTTGGTCCACACGTTGCTCAAGGGGGATGCATGATGTGTTGCATTTTCACTTACAAATGGGACTGCAGTTGAGCAAACCGACTATCGGCAAACCCCCACCCCTCCCATCGCGCGATGGCTGAGTTAGAGAAAACAGGAGGGAGAAGAGATAGTTGTAGCACGGGTTCCATGAAAATTGGTGTCAGATAGGACTCGTCTGGGTGGCTAGTGTTGTACTGCTAGACGTGAATGCTAGTTATGGCCCATGACACCCCACTATATCATGGTGCTGGTTATGTAGAGCGAACACATTATCTCTCCGGGAGTACGGTACACCACTAGTACTACTCACATTGTCGCGAAATTTCCTGCAGTCCGTGCTCAACCCTCCCCTCTCTTCTCAGCCAGCCAGCAAACATGCGGAGTGTGCCCATTGTTTGTTTGCTCACATTCGGTCCGACATATCAGTGAAAACGCAAGACGGTCCACTGAACCTGCACATCTTTCACCTCGAAATGATGGTGATGAAAAACAAATCCAATAAAGATCTTCGGTGGCCACTTTTGGAGTTACTCAAGAGTAAGATTTTATTTACAGTTTAACCCAAGATGCACATCACGTGCCTTCAACTAACACTCCATCTCCTTGCATGACACGACATGCTGGATGTCCCTCATGTCGTAAAAATGAGGAAGAACTCGACCAAATCTTCTCCACATTTAGACCGAAGGATTAAGAAACACGGCAAGCCCTGTGCCTAAATCACACATACGTACTGTACAAGCCCACCTCATGCTATCACCATATTTCTCGGCCTTCGTGCGACACCTAGCTCTAGTTGATGGTATACTGCTACTACTAGGACTAACTATTGTACTAGCATACTACTACTGGCTCTACGTGATGTGGCAACTTCATATAACTAGATGTTGGCTTTACTACTACGGTACTCACACTCCAAGCAGTGACTCACGAACCATTCATGAATTGAGTTTATCACATGCTTATGCAAATGTACCATTCATTACATACAACAAGTCATCAACACACAACGACAACAATGATACATGTTGGATTATATATTATATCCAACAAAAAGTCCTAGTAGAAAATACTAATGTTTTTATCACACAACAAATAACAAGCAATGAAATGAACTTCAGCTCAACCAATCCTCGGTGTTGGAAACACTTGCTTTGAACCATAGGTAAGCCTCTGTGAAGGGCCAACTATTGTCAATATCGAAACCAACGCAGGACTCATCATCCAGGTTGAGGCGGCCTATAGCAGGATGCATATTGTCATAGCCATGGTAGGGAACCATTGCAATGTCTGAGGTATAGATATAGATACCGTTGCTTCTCATAAATGGTAGTAACATTGTGGCAACATCATCTGGATCACCTTTCACCATCATTGGATGGTTTTTTCCAAGGAAGAGCGAGTTTCCTCCAAGACTATCAATACGGAACCAGGCAAAAGGTGTTGGCGCTAGCACACTAGTATCATTCCCGAATACCCTGCAACGGAAGTTGGAATAGGTCCGGAATGTGCGACCATGGGAGACAACACCTGGTTCCTTAGTAACATCAACAGTGCCTTGTATACAAACAAGAAGAGGTGATCCATCGGAATAAGTTGCCAGGCACCACTGAGTATGTAGGTCCTGCTCGTCCTCATGCTCGTGATCATCACCATCATCATCTCCCCCTTGGTTATAAAAAATTTCAAGCATAGGCGGTGGAATATTCACAAGACCTTGGAATCACAAGAAGGTTAATTAGTACGGGGATACTAACTAGCGTGCATGTGAATGAAACAATTCTAATTACGATGGAAGACAAACTGAAAGTGCAACTAATCCCCGGGTGGTTTTGGCAATTAATAACAACATATATATCATTGAACTAATAGTTACTTGAGAATCATTTCAGAGAAGTTCAGTGATATGGGTATGGCAAGGACTGAAGAAGTGGACCCCTCAAAATGCTAAGGCAAGCATTGGCAAAAGCTCAAGACTCCATTTTTGGTTTAGTGATCCAAGATCACATTGAGTCCATAGGAAAAGCCAATACTATTAAAAGGGGATGAGGTTATGTTGATGATCTGGTTGCTCAAGTGCTTAGTGATACATCTCCTAAACTATCAGCAACTTTCACTGCCATATACACTCATAAGTAATCTCGGTCCCACCGATTATCCAAACTCAGTCACACCGAGATGAACCACCTCAGCCATAAGCCAAACCCTAGTAATTTCGGATATTCCGATTCTGAACTCGGTTTCACCGAAACATGAGTTGCCAAGCTTCTGTAACCTTCTGTCATCAAATCGGTGGCACCGAGATGATGAAGTCGGTCCCACCGAAACTGGCATGCTCTTGTCTTTGCACGAATCGGACTAACCGAGATTGTATTTTCGGTCCCACCGAAAACCCCAACGTTCACATTATTTGAACTTTCGGTCTCACCGAGTTGTCCACTTTGGTCCCACCGAGATTGCTCAAATATGTGTGTAACGGTTGGATTTTGTGTGGAGGCTATTTATACCCCTCCACCCCCCTCTTCATTCGTGGCGAGAGCCATCAGAAAGAACTACCACTCCTACCTTACATTTCTGAGAAGAGAACTACCTACCCTTGTGTTGAGATCAAGTTGCTCCACTCCCACCATATGAAGCTTGATCTCTAGCCTTCCCAAGTTGCTTTCCACTCAATCCTTTCTTCCACCACAGCCAAATCAGTGAGGAGAGTTGAGTGTTGGGGAGATTATCATTTGAAGCACAAGAGCAAGGAGTTCATCATCATCTACAACATCTATTACCTTTTGGAGGGTGGTGCCTCCTAGATTGGTTAGGTGTCGCTTGGGAGCCTCCGTCATCGATGTGGAGTTGAACCAAGAAGTTTGTAAGGGCAAGGAGATCGCCTACTTCGTGAAGATCTACCCCGAGTAAGGCTAGCCCTCCGTGGGTGTAGGCCATGATGGAATAAACAAGGTTGTTTCTTCGTGGACCCTTCGTGGGTGGAGCCCTCCGTGGACTCGCGCAGCCGTTACCCTCCGTGGGTTGAAGTCTCCATCAACGTGGATGTACGATAGCACCACCTATCGGAACCACGGGAAAAATCACCGCGTCTCCAAAATTGCGTTTGCTCTTCTCCACCTCTCTTTACTACATGTGCAATTTACTTTCCGCTGCCTATACTCTAGAATTGCATGTGTAGGGTGATGCTTGACTTGATCATAATTGTGAATCTGCCAAAAACTGTTCTTTGTTAAAAGACAGAATTTTTATATTTACAAGTAGTCTAATCACCCCCCCTCTAGACATACTTTCGATCCTACAAGTGGTATCAGAGCTTTGGTCTCCATTGTATTGGTGTCCATTGCATTGGACTCCATAAGCTTGGTTTCACAACCTAGGAGAGTATGGCGACTAGTGAGGTTAATTTTCGTAGAGGTCCTTACTTTGATGGTACAAATTTTGCTAGTTGGAAGCATAAAATGAAAATGCATATTCTTGGTCATAACCCAGCCGCATGGGGCATTATTTGTGTTGGTATGCAAGGTGAATTCTTCGAGGAAGGAAAAGTTCCGGATCGCGAAGCTACACCAGAAGAATTGCGGATGTTGCAAAACAATGCTCAAGCTTGTGACATTCTCTTCAATGCCTTGTGTCCCGAGGAGTTCAACAAAATCAGCCGTCTTGAGAATGCTAAAGAGATTTGGGATACTTTGGTTGAAATGCACGAAGGTACCGAGTCTGTGAAGGAATCAAAGCTAGATATTCTTCAAGGTCAACTTGACAAGTTCAAGATGAAGGATGGTGAAGGAGTCGCCGAAATGTACTCTAGGCTAGCTCTCATCACAAATGAGATTGCCGGCTTAGGAAGCGAAGAAATGACCGACCGATTCATCATCAAGAAGATTCTAAGAGCTTTGGATGGAAAGTATGACACCGTGTGCACTTTGATCCAAATGATGCCAAACTACAAGACTCTCAAGCCAACCGAAGTCATTGGAAGAATTGTTGCTCATGAGATGACACTTAAGGATAAGGAAGAGCTTCACAACAAGTCGAGTGGTGCTTACAAAGCTACAAGTGATGCTCCCACAACCTCAAGTGACAAGTTAGTTTCCAATGAATAGATAAGCCTAATGGTTAAGAACTTCAACAAATTCTACAAGTATAGAGGCAAAGAGAGAAGCTCAAAGTCTAGATCATATGATGAAAAGAGATCTTCTAGTCGTGATCGAAACTGCTACAATTGTGGAAGACCCGGACACTACTCAAATGAGTGTACGGCTCCCCACAAAAGAAGAGAAGAATCTCCAAGAAGAAGAAGTTCAAGAGATGAGTCACCTCGGAAAGAGAGAAGGAGTAGAGATGATCGTTATGAACGAAGACCCTCTCGGAGAAGCAAGGATTCGGAGAGGAAAGACAAGTCATCAAGGAGCTACACAAGAATAAGACATCAAGCTCATGTAGGTGAATGGGTCTCCGGCTCCGACTCCGACAATCAATCCGATGGAAGCTATCACTCCGACTCCGACTATAGTCAAGATGAAGGTGTTGCCGGTCTTGCTCTCGTATCCTCCAACTCCTACGACTTATTTGATTCACCAAATGAGGGAATTGGAAGATGCTTCATGGCTAAAGGCCCCAAGATATCACACCCTGAATTCATTGACTTCAATAGTGATGAGGATGACTTGCTTAGTGAAGATGAGCTCTTGCATGATAAATCCAATGAGCCTAGTAACGATGAAAATGCTAGTAGTCTTTATAGTCGAGAAGAGTCGAATGACAATGCTATGAAGGAGATTGAGCGTCCAACTAAAGAACTAAACATTCTTAAGTTAGCTCATGAAACAACTCAAGAAGATCATAGAGAGCTCCTAAGATCTCATGAGAAGCTACGCTTCGAGAAGCTCACTCTAGAGCAAGAACATGAGTTTCTAAAAGCAATCAATGACGATCTTCGAAAGAAGAGTTCTTCATATCTTGCCAAACGACTTCTCTTGTCTAATTTCTTGCCACCCATTAAGACTAAGCATGACAAGAATAAGAAAAATTCTTCCTCTAGTAGTAACAATAACCATGCTAAATCCAATATTGTTGCTTCTAGTAGTTCTCTTGATTCCACTAACAATGTTTCAAGCCAAGTTACACTTGAGCAAGAGAATAGTTTATTGAAAGGGATCATAGAGAAAGGTGTCTACAAGAGCCTTGCCGGAAGCAAGAACTTTGAGGAAATTGTTCGCAAGAAAGGAAGGCACCGGAAGAATCAAGGGATTGGTTTTGAGCGAAAGTTCAACGCCGAAGGTGTTGAGTGGGAAGAAGGTCAATATCCTACTCCACAGTTTGTTTCTCAAAAGGAGAAGTATGATCCTACTTCTTCCAATGTGGAACAAGCTCAAGATGACCTTCCACCACAAGGCCACAAGCTAAAAGCCAAGGACAAGCTTCAAGAGGAGATTGATGCATTAGTTGAAGCACCTCAAGCCATGGTCAAGTGGGTTCCCAAGGAAACGTCAAGTTCTACTTCGTCTAGCTCAACTACAACCCCAAGGATTCCCATCAAGATGATGTGGATCCCGAAGAAGAAGAACTAGAAGGTTCTTGAGGGTGACTCCGCCAACATACTTCACTCACATTCATTTTGGCAAGAACTTGTGCAATCAACTTCCACATCATGCACTAGTTCATGGAGTCACAAACCCTCTTGTTGGTAAGTCAAGGGACAAGGTAATCATTGCTTTCATGGACATTATCTATTGTGAACTTCAATCTATGTCCATGGATATCCTTGTTTGTTCCTTGTGGGACTAACCCATGTAGGTATTGAAAGTGCCCGAATCCAAAGGATAGCTCCCAACTCTTGATGATCTCCATCAACATTGAGCATCCACATCTTCAACATCTACATGAAGTCTTCTACGACAACACAAGGTTAGTTTGACCCTTTAAAAGGGGTTCTCACATCTAGGGGGAGCTTTACTCTAAAAAATTGAGCTAAAGCATCTTCAAATGATGTGAACACATCAATGCTTTATGTAAAAGTGGTAACCCCACTTGTGCTTAAACGATGAGTATGACCTATGATCAAATGTTCTCATTTGGCTCCTAAGTCAAAATACTCATATAAAGATGACCTAGTCATCGACAAATTGTGTGTTAATTGCTAGAGTTTTGGTTGTGCATGTTTGACACATATTTCATTTGCTATCTTATTGTGTGAGCATGTTGGATGCATGATTTTATCCATTCGAGGACATCCATTTGTTGTTTTGGTTGTTTTGATTTTTCTGACCAAATGGATGGACAAGAATGCCTAAGTTCCTCCCCTAGCTATCTATGCTTTCTTGTCTCAAATTCTATTCATGCTTACATCACAAACTTTGAACAAGTCATTTTCGGACCCTCCGGGTGAGGAGCACTCGGAGCCACCGATCCGTCAAGGGCTAATCTCCAAAACCTTCTAATTGATTTCAGTCAGACCAACTCACTCAAACTCGGTCAAACCGAAAGCATTTAGACTGATCTAGGTTTTCATCTCGGTGAAACCGAGTTGTGAATCTCGGCGTGACCGAAGTGCATAACTGCCTAGCAGTTATCCATCTCGGTGCCACCGAGTTTTTCAACTCGGTCCCACCGACAGCAAAGGGGTATATAATCCAAGGGCCGCACGCGTTGATTTCTCCTTCAAACGTTTCGCCCCCACATCCCCTGCTGCCGTCGCCTTGGTCTCCGGATCGTCGCCGTCGTCGCCTGTGCGCCCTCGCCGCAGGTCTCCATCGTCGTCAACGGACATCTCCTCCGCGCCGTTGCCGCCGTAGAGAAACTCCACCAAGTTAGGGTGAGTTTTGATCCCACTCGTGCTCCCATCTCCGATTCAATGCACGTTTGGATTGCCTAGTATCTTTCCACGATTGAAATTCTCCTGTACACCAGATTGGTTCGTTTGAACTAGATTCGAGTAAAAGTTTTAGGGTTAGGTTTCCTCAGAACACATCTCGGTGAGACCGACTTTAAAATTTCGGTGTGACCGATTTGGCCTCTGGCAATTGCACTGCACCCTTCGGTCCAACCGAGTTGTGCAAATCGGTTTGACCGAAATGTAGTTTTTGTGAAACCCTAGTGTTTTCGGCAGGACCGAAACCCACTTCGGTCAAACCGAAAGTGGTGTGCCAAGCCCTGTTTAACACTTCGGATTCACCGAAACTGAAACTCGGTCTGACCGAAATGTCTTCTGTGAAAACTTAAAACTAGAATTTGAACTCATTTTTTTGCGAAAACTTTTGCAGTTTGTGATAACTCTTCTTATCTGCCTATACCTTATCTATTCACAGGTTGTCAGCCATGTCAGATGCCAGTGACAGTCAGAACAGGTCAGAGACACCCATTGCAGACATTCTAGAGGCAGACACTAGTCCTGATCCTAGTAGCCCATTTGATGATGGTGTGAGGAGTACACCAAGTGGCATGCCTCCTGCAGCCACCAGAGCTAGAAAGGAGAAGAATTCCGATGATGAGGATTCAGATTTCGTTGTTGAGGAAGAAGTGACCTCCAAGCCTAAGAGGAAGGTTGTTGCCAAAGAGCAACAAGGTCAGCAATCTAAGAAGGGCACCAGCAAAGTCAAGCAGTCAACTGTTGCCAAGAAGCTGAATTTGGGAGAGGCAGCTCCAAGCAAAGTGAAGAAAACCTCCAAGAGAAAAAGGGTAGTGTATACTGATTCTCATGCAGATGCAACAGTAGAGGATGAGGATGAGGAAGCACCCCAGCCTCCTCCTCAGAAGACGAAGCTCATGGGTGATGCCATTAAGGCCGGAGCCACTTCAAAGCCCAAGAAATCTGCTCAAGCTAAGGCAGCTCCAGCAAAGCTTGCTGCCAAGCCCAAGAGGACCACCAGAAACATTCCAGCGTCTGAAAAGAACAAGGATGATGTGCCACCAGCTGAGTCTGATGAGGAAGGACAAGTGTTGCTGAAACTTCGTCCAAAACTGCCACTTTACAATGATGCTCATCCTCAAGCCGAGGATATGAAAGCAAGGAAAGATAGAGGTCTCAGGCTATGGAGACAAGCTGACCCATATACCGTGAGGAGAAGAACTGCTGTAGATCCCAGATTTCACACCAGAGAGCAGCAGGACTTCTATGAGACCGTGCTGATGGACAAGAAGCCAATAGTCGCAGACACCAGATATGTTGACTGGGAATACATTGACAGCGAAGAGCACAGAGATTTCTTTCCACATGTGCATGAAAGCTTCACTGCATGTGGAGTTGCAGAGTTTGTAGGTCAGAAATTGACCAGTTGGAACGATGAGATGATAATGCAATTCTATGCCACAGCTCACTTCTATCCTGATGGAAAGATCACATGGATGACTGAAGGTCAAAGGTTCTCTTCTTCTGTTGAAGAATGGGCAGAAATTCTGAATGCTCCAGTGCAGCGAGAAGATGATATTGATGTCTATGGGATTCCAAAGAAGAATCATGATTCCATGAAGAACATGTACAAAGAGATTCCAGTAGAGGAACTGGAAATTTGGAAGCTCGGCTCAGTCTACCATATCCAGGCAGGCTTACCTACCACTAATACTATTTTGAGGCATACCTTGATGCCCAAGTCTGGAGATCATCGCATGATCAGAGGATATTCTATCAACATGCTGCATATACTTGATGAGAAAGCACCTTTCAAGGTGATGGACTTGATGGTAGAAACCATTAAGAGGACTGCAACTGACCAGAAAAGGTCATGTGGATTTGCCCCGCAGATTCAGATGCTTATCAATGCCAAGTTTGGCACGGGCAAATTCTTGTTGGATAGGAAACATTTACCGCTGCAGCCAGAGCATGAAGACAATGTTGTTGTGATGGATGAGGAGGATCCGACATCTGTTGAAGGTCAAGCCAAGATCGAAGCTGCTAAGAAAGCCAAAGCTGACAAGGAAGCAGCAGCAGCAGCAGCTAAACCAAAGAGTTTCGGAGAACAAATTCTTGAAGCTACTCAAAGGATTGAACAACGCCTGGCCAGCATTGAACAGTCTCAGGAGAGCTTAGAGAGGATTGTTGACGAGAAGATCCACGCTCTGGACGTGAAGCTGACTAAAATACAAGTGACCGTCAACAAGCTTGAGGCAGACTTTGAGGAAGCAAAGCAGGACAAGGAAGAGCTTATGCAGGATGACTTAGTCCAGGATTCTCATCGACAGACTGCTCCGGTTCCCAAAGGATCCCGATCAGCTGCTATTCCAGTGACTGACACCAGGACTACAGCTTCAGCACCTCCCACAGCTCCAGCAGTTACTCCAGCTACAGCTCCAGTGTCCACTCCTCCAGCACAGACATCAGCTGAAGTCTTCGCCAATGCCGTCATATCTACTCCGACATCAACCCAGACGGGAGCCGCCAGCAGAGTCCACAGTGACGTTTAGCTCTATGCTTTTTCGAACTTTTTGGTAACTTGTTGCCAAAGGGGGAGAAATTGTATAGATCATAGGGCTTCGAGAGAGAGAGTGTTGTTGTCTTTGCGCTTTTGCTCTTTCGTTCTTTTGCGGTTTCTTTGAGATACTTTTGGTTTTCGAGACATTCAGTGTGCTTGATACTCCGTCTGATGCTACTTTAATGAGTGCTTGGTCGTACTATGCTTTAATGTGTGCTTAATGCTTACCATATGCTATTCCTATCGTGTATGACTATTTACTCATGTCTTGGTGATTGGGTGCATGCTGTTCATTCTTATCATTTTGTGCGCTCCACCAAGATGTATGTGACATGGAAGAGTGACCCATGATCCTAATCGATTGTGCATTTGCATTCAAACGCAAATCTTAAATAATGCACAAATTTAGGGGGAGCTCTTGCTTATCACATACTTCTCAAAGCGACGATATTATTCATTGATTATATCCTTTGTCGAAGCTTTGATCTATATGTTGTCATCAATTACCAGAAAGGGGGAGATTGAATGTGCAACTAATCCCCGGGTGGTTTTGGCAATTAATAACAACATATATATCATTGAACTAATAGTTACTTGAGAATCACTTCAGAGAAGTTCAGCGATATGGGTATGGCAAGGACTGAAGAAGTGGACCCCTCAAAATGCTAAGGCAAGCATTGGCAAAAGCTCAAGACTCCATTTTTGGTTTAGTGATCCAAGATCACATTGAGTCCATAGGAAAAGCCAATACTATTAAAAGGGGATGAGGTTATGTTGATGATCTGGTTGCTCAAGTGCTTAGTGATACATCTCCTAAACTATCATCAACTTTCACTGCCATATACACTCATAAGTAATCTCAGTCCCACCGATTATCCAAACTCAGTCACACCGAGATGAACCACCTCAGCCATAAGCCAAACCCTAGTAATTTCGGATATTCCGATTCTGAACTCGGTTTCACCGAAACATGAGTTGCCAAGCTTCTGTAACCTTCTGTCATCAAATCGGTGTCACCGAGATGATGAAGTCGGTCCCACCGAAACTGGCATGCTCTTGTCTTTGCACGAATCGGACTAACCGAGATTGTATTTTCGGTCCCACCGAAAACCCCAACGTTCACATTATTTGAACTTTCGGTCTCACCGAGTCGTCCACTTCGGTCCCACCGAGATTGCTCAAATATGTGTGTAACGGTTGGATTTTGTGTGGAGGCTATTTATACCCCTCCACCCCCCTCTTCATTCGTGGAGAGAGCCATCAGAAAGAACTACCACTCCTACCTTACATTTCTGAGAAGAGAACTACCTACCCTTGTGTTGAGATCAAGTTGCTCCACTCCCACCATATGAAGCTTGATCTCTAGCCTTTCCCAAGTTGCTTTCCACTCAATCCTTTCTTCCACCACAGCCAAATCAGTGAGGAGAGTTGAGTGTTGGGGAGATTATCATTTGAAGCACAAGAGCAAGGAGTTCATCATCATCTACAACATCTATTACCTTTTGGAGGGTGGTGCCTCCTAGATTGGTTAGGTGTCGCTTGGGAGCCTCCGACATCGATGTGGAGTTGAACCAAGAAGTTTGTAAGGGCAAGGAGATCGCCTACTTCGTGAAGATCTACCCCGAGTAAGGCTAGCCCTCCGTGGGCGTAGGCCATGATGGAATAGACAAGGTTGCTTCTTCGTGGACCCTTCGTGGGTGGAGCCCTCCGTGGACTCGCGCAGCCGTTACCCTCCGTGGGTTGAAGTCTCCATCAACGTGGATGTACGATAGCACCACCTATCGGAACCACGGGAAAAATCACCGCGTCTCCAAAATTGCGTTTGCTCTTCTCCACCTCTCTTTACTACATGTGCAATTTACTTTCCGCTACCTATACTCTAGAATTGCATGTGTAGGGTGATGCTTGACTTGATCATAATTGTGAATCTGCCAAAAACTGTTCTTTGTTAAAAGACAGAATTTTTATATTTACATGTAGTCTAATCACCCCCCCTCTAGACATACTTTCGATCCTACACAAACGTACCAAAACCATAAGGATTCCATGCAAACACAGTGCCTCGAGTGGTGGCAGCAAACACAAGACCCTCGTATTGAATTGCATCACAGTACTCATTCATGTACATAAATTGATTTTTGAGCAATATCCATCGATCCGTGGAAGCAGGGACGGCAGCAAGTTTGTCGAAGATAGCAACAACATCATAGTTCTTGTAATCCCAAGAGCGATTGGGAACTCGACAAATTACTATCTTCCGTAGACGACAGTCATCATGATCGTATCTGAACGTACGTAGACCATCTGTGTGCTGAACCTCAGGGCAGTCTGAGATTTTTGGAAGTGGAACCCGGTGACGAGTGTACACATTCACAAGTTCCCACTCGCATTTGTTCCCAATATAAACAACCCAATCTCCATTTCCGCCTACCCAGGCCTTACCCTTAAGCGATGACATATTAACATCACATGTATCATTATCAAGCGGCTTCAACTTGCACAGGGCGAGGCTTCCGTCGTCCTCGCGATAGCGAGCAGGGTCACGACGAAGAAGATAGGGGAGGCCAAACCGCTCCTGGACCCTTGGGTTCTTTGTAATGATCCTATTTGTTGAGTCGAGAATGGTCTTGTACGAACCTGCCATGCTAGCCGAGCTGATGACTTCGCACCGATCAATGAATTCCTCCACCATGTCATCTTTCAGATTAGGGCAAGAATAACGGGGTCATTTCCGGCCAGTACCCTCCATGGAGAAGACGATCGAATAATGGCAGAAGGAAGGGTGAAGGCAAATGGAGGGAGGAAGAGCGGGCGATAGTAGTTCCAAATTGAGAGGGAAAGGAAAATAGGCGGTGGGCGGTTGCCATGGTACAGGAAGAGGTGCCCCGGCCTACATAGACGTCCATTCAGAAATTGTACAAAAGGAATCGTCGTCGTCTCACTGACATGTTGGAACGAGACCACATGTCAACGAAAGATGGTGCGAAATTTCTCGTGCTAAATGGGATCTGGCCGCGTTGGCCCGAGGTGCCGCATTATTTCTTGACTTTATTTTTTTAATGGTGTGTCGTTCAGTTTTGAAGCACCACTAATTGGTACTGTATGCAGAGAAAATATGAAACTACTCTACCACAGTACCACTCCTCCACCTCGTACTAGTATCAAAAATAAATATAGGCCGGAGCTTCAACGCCTGCTTGCTAAGGGCTGCCCACTTGCTTCTCACACTATCACCCTCTCTCCAGATCTAAAAAGGACGACTGTGGTCCCTCTCTCTCCCTTCTCACCCTCACCAGTGGTCATAGATCCGCCGGGGAAGAAAAGGACGTGCTGCGTTGACGCACTCGTCGGTGGCGAGCGAGGTCACACACTGACGACAATGCCGCCCTCTCAGACCTAGCGCCCGCGTGGGATGGCCTCCGTCCCCAAGCTCACTGTCGTAGTGTGTGCGGAGGAGGACGACCACGAACGAAGACACTTGCCGCCGACCCTCAGGTATGCTACCTCTTTTCAAACCATACTCTTGTTCTATTTCCCCCATCTGCCACGTCGTTGCATGTGGATCTTTTCCCACTACACCATCTCCCCAATTTGCTACCGTCTGCTCTGCTGGTCACGTAGACGAAAACCTTAATTTGCACTATTAAAGGAAACCCTATTTCATGTAGACTAATCCATGTCTCGGTTGAATAAGGAAAGTAAGGAAGAAAGTACTGTCGAAGATACTAGGTATCGAACTTGCATCTAGGTTGAAAAGGGGAAAAATCAGTAGCTAAGGAACGAGTCTCGTGTCTCTTTTTGTTGACATGGTTGCGTCTCTTGGTTGAAAAAGGGTAGAAAGGCATGACAACGGAATAGAGAATGACCGGGTCAATCGGTTTGTTTTCCTCACATAGGAAAAAGGTGTCTAAAGAGAACAAAAATGGGACGTAATCCACATATGCTGCCTGGATATTTGTTGCTCTGGGCAACCATCCGTCCCTCACCACTCTATGCGTCCGTGGAGGTACATACTGATTGTCGGTGTATTAATAAAAAAAATCAGCTAAGGCATCCTAATGATGTTGCACAACCATTATACCAACGATGAAACTTGTTACTACCTTCAAATTTTTGGACTGTTAATGCTTATAAATTACATATCTCACTTTCATGGGATAAGTCTAATTTTTTTGTACAGTGTCACCAATATGCCAAGGCACTGATGTCATTTTATTTTGGTTAAACTGCACAAAAAATTATGAAGAGAAGAGGAAAGCTCAAGAGTGGGCACCTCCTTCTCCGTCTGTTTTCTTTGATTCGATTGATCAAGTTTTACATTTAATCGACTATCAAGATGGGGATATCAATTTTCCAGTCCTCTCGAGTTCGAAATGATATATACCTTCAAGGTACATGGTTTGCAATAAAAATATACTATCATTAGTTCATAATGCTAGTTACCTTGAGACTTTTGTATTTGGTTTAATGTTGTTGCACAGCTAGTATACCAATGATGAAACTTGTTACCTTTACATTTTGTATTGTTATTAATGCTTATAGAAACCTTCAAGTGCTAGCTTATGTAGATCAATTCAGTAAAACCATTATATTGTACCCTGTAATAAAGAAAAACTACTCCACTGTTGCACTAGCCACTGGATTAGTGTATATTTGTACTATTCGAATAGTGTTGCATTAGCGTATGGACATGTATAAGGTAAGGTAAGCTTTCCCAGAGCAACAAGTTTCAGCATAGGTATACTAGCTGTGCAACAAGTTTCAGCATTGGTACAGAGGGTGTAGAGTTCACTCAATTACTGCCAGTAACGCTAGTCACTCCTTTGTTAAAATTATTGTTCATTATGTTATCGGAGGAGGTCTGCATATTTGTCTCTAATGCATGTCGATTACATACTTGACATCATGATGTAATGGTAAGTCATTTCTTTTTGTACAGTGTCACTGAATTGTCAAGGCGGTGATGGCATTTTATTTTAGTTGAACTGCACAAAAAGTCCAAATGGTTCAACATTATGAGCATGTTTTCTTCCAAACCGTTATATCCAATTGGTGGCACTATGAGTTGTTCATTACAAAGGTACATGATTTGCTATTATCTTGCTACTCTTTCTGTAATGTCATTAGATAATAATATTAGTGGTTTGCATGTGAATTTATTGCCAGGGTGTACATACATTTAAGGTGCAGGACATAAGTCAATGATTGGATGCTCAATTTCGGTTGTATCGATTTCACCTCTTCCATCACTGCGAACATGGATATCCTTGGTCTGATGAAGAATAGGCGCTATATTTCTGCTCTGTACCAGAAAATCAATTCAGTACGAGATTGTCCAGGGCATAACATGATAGTATCAAATTGTCCAGTGCAAAACATGACAGATGCTAAGCAGAAATGACTAGCAGAGGCTTGTTTAAACCAAAAATACAAGGTGGGGTATATGTTAAATAGTTGGTTGATATTTGTGCAAAGAAATGTATGACCATTCCTATTTGGCGAGCAAACAAAGTGAGTTCAATTTTTGTGGAACTGCACAAGAGAATAGTATAGTCACTGCATGAAGTGCCATTTGAAAATAGACACAGAAAGATTGGATAGTCACTTCATGGACTGCACAAAAGTAGTATTGTACTATTTATTGGCCAACACTAGATGCTTCATTGCTTTGTTCTGGTTGTCCAATGGGCATCATTTTGCCAACATTAAAGTTCTAGTCCGAAAATAGTCTTGTCATGTGATCGATTGATGACCAACTCATATTTCAGTGGATGTTCCTCCATCATGTGTGGTTCACTCTTATGGTTCCATCTATTGGTGAAACCACTTACATTTGCAAGTGGAAATGTAAACTTCACAATCAGATTTGTCTTTCACTTTGTACAGAATGTTGGCCCAGAGAATTATCCATGTCAATAGCAAGAACAAATGTTTTTTCTTGATCTTTGCTTTAGGAGCTACATATTGTATATGATATGTGAATCATTGAGATGCATTAACATGTTTATCTTATGGATGGGAATGGTACTAGTTGGTTGTGAATATGGGCTATTAATGGGAACATAATACAAAGCCAGGCATGTGAGTCTCGCGTGAACATTTCAAACGGATCGGCTCTTTTAGTGTGCACAACATGATTCTTATTTCTGTGTGCTCAGTGTTTACAAGTTACTAGAAGTTCCTTATGTCTGTTCTCTCAGCGTTTACAAGTTACTGATCGATCACTAGCTAGCCTACCAATACACTCCTGGCAATTTTAGTTGCGACGCAAGATCCAAAGGTGGCAGTTTTTTGAATAAAAATTCCTACCTCTGAAGGAACTGACAAGCTGTTCTGAAGAAAATGCCTTGAATATGAACATATTGCCAGCAAAAACGTTCGCAAATGCCTTATCTCCCAACGAACATTCATCGGCTAATGCGATCCTACACATACACTATCCGACCTACTCGATCCTACATGAATAAATAGTGGATCACGCATATACTACCTCCTTTCCGGTTTGCAGAGCTCAATTCAAAAATCTCACCAACCAAGGTAGATGGTGAGTGGTGGATTAATTTTTGACAGGGAGGGATTACCTCATCTGGATGATTGAGTGCACTCGTTTGACCTTCATGCCGCTGTCCGACCCAGCACAGACGGGACGCACCACTGACGGGACGGGACGACACACACGTAATTTCAGTTTTTCTAGTTTTCCACGGTAAGCTGGCTCGCAAAGCCATGTCTGCTTATGCATTGAATTGCGATGACTGTCCCGTTTCCCGTGACACGCTGCTTCACCTACCTTCCGACTATAATTACCGGTTCCCGGCCTTCTCCGGTAGCACCGTCACCCAACTCGCCCTATCGGCTCCCCTCACAACCCCCACCGGCCCAACGTCATTCGCCACTTGCCCTCGCTCTCGCCATGTCCATCATGCCCCCGACCGTCTGCAATAGGCGACGCCAGAGGCACTTAACGCCAGAGCTAGTGTTCGGTTATTAACCGGAAGGAAGAAGAAGGGAGGAGGCATTCTATTGATCTTTAGATGGCAATGCGGAGTACGATGACTTGTTGGAGCGCGACCGTTTGGCGGAGGAGCAACGCATTGCCGATTTCCATCACAGGCGGGGCATGGAGCAGCAGCGCACCGCCGCTCTGAGTCGCGAGCAGAGCGCCCGCAACTCGGCCGACTACGTGGAGGTCGGCGCCTGGCAAATAGCCCTACAGGCTGTTGGGCTCGCACGCTTGTGCGACACTGAATTTTACTACCAGCTCGTCAAGTGGGTTTCCCTCTTAGAAGCCGAAGCTTTGGTGGAGCACATCGGAATGGAAATGGCCAACACGCCCTACCACACCTCCGGCACGTCCGAGGCGAGGAGGAGGACGTCGGTGCCGGCATTTAGCGTGTACCGTAGATGGCGGCCGGCATCGTCTAGTTAGCTAGGAGCAAGTTAGTACTTGTACACTAGAGTATTAGTGGGAGTAGATAGTTAACTTGGCTATTATGGTTGTCGGCATGGAAGTTCAGTACTCTATATCTGATCAGACCTGCTACTTTAATCTGAATGTTGAAGTTTCCGTGTGAACGTATAGAATGGGTTGTTGTCTTTTAAAATGGGTTGTATTTGTCCTCCACGGGTTTAGAGGTTGAATTGTGGGCCTACTAGGTTGATGCGTACACAATCAGGAGATGATTGTAGATGGGGAGGATCACAACAAGGAGCCACCTGGCCACCTGGGTCATGGCAGTACACAAGCAACTGCCTCGTTATTTCAAGCCAAAAAAATTGCTTCCTCCTAATGGATTTCTGACATCTGGGTCCCATGCCATTGTCAATGTAGTTAATAAATGAGATAATTGCACAACAAGCGGCTTCCACTTCTCGAGCTTGTGTTGTATTCCCTCGAAGAGGAAAGGGTGATGCAGCACAGTAGCGTAAGTATTTCCCTTAGTTTTTTAGAACCAAGGTATCAATCCAGTAGGAGACCATGCGCGAGTCCCTTGCACCTGCACAAACAAATAAGAACTTCGCAGCCAACGCGATAAGGGGTTGCCAATCCCTTTACAGTCACTTACAAAAGTGAGATCTGATAGATATGATAGTTTGATATTTTTGGTATTTTTGGATATAAGAACAGAAAGTAAAAACGACATAGTAAAGTAGATTGTAGATTGATATGTTGATAATAGACCCGGGGGCCATAGGTTTCACTAGTGGCTTCTCTCATGATAGTAGAATTCTATGGTGGGTGAACGAATTACTGTCGAGCAATTGATAGAAAAGCGAATAATTATGAGAATATCTAGGCATGATCATTAAATATAGGCATCTCGTAGTAGACCGAAATGATTATGCATCTACTACTATTACTCCACACATCGACCGCTATCTAGCATGCATCTAGAGTATTAAGTTCATAAGAACAGAGTAACGCCTTAAGCAAGATGACATGATGTAGAGGGATAAACTCAAGCAATATGATATAAACCCCATCTTTTTATCCTCGATGGCAACAATACAATATGTGCCTTGCTGCCCCTACTGTCACTGGGAAAGGACACTGCAAGATTGAACCCAAAGCCAAGCACTTCTCCCATTGCAAGAACTATAGATCTAGTACGCCAAACCAAACCAATAATTCGAAGAGACTTGCAAGGATATTATAATCATACATAAAAGAATTCAGAAAAGAACCAAATATTTCTCATAGATAATCTTGATCATAAACCCACAATTCATCGGATCTCGACAAACACACTGCAAAAAGAGACTCCTCGAAGACCGAGGAGAACTTGGTGTTGAGATCCAAAGAGAGAGAAGAAGCCATCTATGTACTAACTGTGGACCCAAAGGTCTATGGTAAACTACTCACAACTCATGGTGAGGCGATTGTGTTGATGTAAAAGCACTCTGTGGTAGATCCCCTCTCCGGCGGAGCTCCAGAACAGGCCCCAAGATGGGATCTCACGGGAACAAAAGGTTGCGGCGGTGGAATTAGGATTTTCTCTCCTCTACTGATGTTTTCGGGGTACATGGGTATATATAGGAGAAAGGAGGGTATCAGGGTACCAACGTGGGGCCCACGAGGCAGGGGCGCGCCCTATAGGGGGGCACTCCCCCCACCCTTGTGGACGCCACGGGTGCCCTATTCTTTGGTTCTCAAGTCTTCCGTGAAAATTTCGCTCCCAAAATATCTCTCCCGAAGGTTTCATTCCGTTTGGACTCCGTTTGATATTCCTTTTCTGTAAAATCCTGAAATAGGCAAAAAACAGCAATCTAGACTCGGCCTTTGGGTTAATAGGTTAGTCCCAAAAATAATATAAAAGTGTATAACAAAGCCCATTAAACATCCAAAACATCATAAATAATAGCATGGGACAATAAAAAATTATAGATACGTTGGAGACGTATCAGCGGCTGACACCAGGGACCCAGCAGCTTGCCTAGTTATTTTTGTTTTTGAGACGGAAGCAGGGTGTCAATTGGGCTGTGCGGGGCACTCTCGCCTGTCTAGCCAGCCTTTTCTTTTATGTTTACCACAAAACCAGCCTAGTACTTTTTTTCTTTCTGAAAATGGCTAGCACAGTTTTTTTGTTCTTTTGCAGAATACCCAACCGAGGCCTACTTGCTTTGTCAGCCCTGCTGGGCTGCAAATCTTTCAACGTGGAGAGCTTCATTCCGCTTGCCCAGAAAATGGGCTATCAGTAATGAGAAATGGGTTGTACATTTTTAAAACACATCAAACGGCACTTAGTTTCAAATTTCTTTTTTTATTTCAATATTTTAAATTCCATTGATTTTTATGCGTGGACAATTATTTGGATTTTATATTGATATGAATTTATTTTTCAAATTAGTTTGAATGTGACTCAAAATTTCGAGATTAAAAACAGTTTCGACTGCACCGAAATATGCACAATTTTCTATAATATTTTAACCGTGGCCACATGGGCTGTAATGCTAACAAAAATAATATGGACTCCAAAGAATTAGCAAATGGGCTGTAAATTATTAGACAAAATGGCGGATGGGATGTATGTTGTTTTCCACACATTTGAGGCTGACTTGTACGACTACTATAGGTTGACGCGTACACTTTCCTAAAAAAAGGTTGACGCACACGCAACGTCGTGTCAACTTAGTCAACACATGAGAGCAGTGACTGTTGGATGTCAATCCTACGGCTGTCGTGCTTCTTCAATCTCTGCTCTTCCTGCTCTATCCGCTCAAACTAGCGCAGGCGGGACTGCCTACTCCGTCCTCACACTACAAAAAAAATACACTTCTGTGATGATACGTGTTTGTCACAGTCGGTCACATTTTCTGTCATGCATGTAAATCCATGAAAATTTTATGACAGAATCAAGATAGTCATACTTGTGTTGTCGTAGAAGTGTTCCATGACATTACCAAAAGGATCATCACGGAAGTGTCCACTTCCATGATGATAAATCGTGCGTCACAGAAGTGCTTTCGTCAAGGGTGACCGACACGTGGCATCCACCGTAATGGAACGCCGTTAAGCTATCGAGTCTGGTTTTGGATCCGATAACCCGTTAACAGCCCCGACCAATGGGGATTTTCCACATGTAAAATCATCATTGGCCGGAGGAAACACGTGTCAGCTCACCGTTGGGACAGATGTCATCCACTCATTGCACCAAAAGCGCCTATGATACGTCGACACGTGGCACGGCCCAACAGAGGCCCATTCCTGTGAAAAGGTCGGCACGTTTGACTTGGTCAAAAGATAGCGAGCCGGCCCACGGTAAGCCTGTTAACGACATGTTCGTATATAGCCTTACAGGCCGCTAACCCTGGGCCCGTTTACGGCCTATCCGAATTAGGCCTAGTAGCGTCATCTGGGTCGTCCAATATAATTCCAGACCATTTTAACTTCCGGCCCGTGTATGGCCCATAACGTCTTTCGGCCCATATGGGGCCATTAGTAACCCTCGGCCCATTAACGACATGTGGTAAAACTGGCCCGTAATGAACAGTGCCCAACAGAGGCCCATTCCTGTGAAAAGGACGACATGTTTGACTTTGTCAAAAGGTGATGGGCCGGCCCACGGCAAGCCTGTTAACGGCATGTTCGCATATAGCCCATTTAGAGACCGCTAACCCAGGGCCCGTTTATAGCCTATCCGAATTAGGCCCAATAGCGTCATCTGGGCCGTCCAATATAATTCCATCCCGTTTTAACTTTCAGCCCATGTATGGCCCATGATGTCTTTTGGCCCATATGAGGTCCTTAGTAACCCTCGGCCCATTAATTGCCCGTGGTAAAACTGGCCCATATTGAATAGTGTTTCACTTTATACCCATTAACGGCCCATTATTCCGTTGGGCCGTTTCCAGCCCATGTTATCTTTCGGACTTCTCAGGGCCCATTTGTTCTTGTGCTCATTTCCAGCATTCGTTTACTTTCGGCCCGTTACTGTCATTTTCTGCTTGTGGGCCAAATTCAGCCCGTGGTTATAGTCGGCCTGTTTGTAGCCCGTTAATACGTTGGCCCATTTTATTAGCGTCATCAAATACGACCCGTTATGGTGAGCCCGTTATGGTCGTCCCATGAATGGATAATTTCAACTCTAGCCCATTTACGGCCATAATGTGGTCTGTTATTGGCCCATTGTGTCTACGGACCGTATAAGGCCCATTGTTTCTAAGCCCCGTAGAAGGCCCGTTGTTTCTATGGCCCTTAGAAGGCCCATTGTTTCTACAGCTTGTAAGAGGCCCATGTTAACTACAGTAAATATGTAGCCCATGGTTAATGTGGCCTAGTTTTAAAAAATAGGCTATTGCGGCCACTAGCAAACCGTGGAAAAAGAACTGCACTAACTACAAGAAAACAAATAAACAAGATAATAAGGAAATAAATAGGCAAGCAATTTACGCTACGCTATCACGGCTATTACACATATTACATCCACTCGAAATCAAAGTTCGCCTGTCACACCCTGATTTTCATGTCACTCTGCTTAAGCTAATTACCATGTTAAAAATGTGGATTTACAAAAAACTTTTGAGTGTTTTTGGCTTTGCTTGATTGATTTTCTGTCTGCTGATTGCTAGTGCTCTAAAAATCAAATAAATCCTCCAACTCTTATACTTCATCTCCTTGATCCAAAACCTTCTCCCAATGATCATGCCATGTGTATAGAACAATATAGAATTTTCTTATAAAAATATTTTGGCCAAATAGTATTTTCTAAAATTAGTTTTCCAAAAACCCCTGAATTGAGGTTTGCACTGCAAGTACCTTATTTAGGGTGTGAAAAATCTTTCAAAAAGTATATTTGAATCCTATTAGGTATAGGACTCCCAGAAACCACAAAATTATAATTTTAAAAATTATTTTTATATTTTATTTAAAAGCTTTTTCTTAAGGCCAGAAATGGTCTTTAATAGGGAAAAATTATTTAATTATTTCAAAAATATTTGCCAAAATTCAGGGAGACACATGGGACATATATTGTCCATATATAAGAGTTTCAACACATGGTCATGTTCAAAATATTGGGCAAATCCTTCCAAAACCCTTTCTGGATATTTCAAGCTTTTGAAATATTTACAAAGGATATATTCTCCAAAAATTCCAGGGAAATTCTATCATGTCAAATATGACATATTTGATGATCTTGCAAAGCCTCATGCCTTGAAGATCAAGGAAACATCATCCAATCCCCTCAAAACCATTTCTGTCCATTTTGAAGTTTGAGCAACTTTACATTGCCAAACTTGTCCAAATGCTCTCAAACTTGGTGCACATGCTAAAATGATGTAATTATGCATCTATGCCAAATGGCACAAGTTTTGGAGAAGCATGACTTGATCTAAGTGCCCCAAAACCATTTCTGTTCAAATTCAAATTTGAACAACTTTACATTACCAACTTTTTACCTGGAGCTTCAAACTTTGTCGGCATGATCAGTACCCCAAATGATGAAACTACACCAAGTGGTGCATCACGGGGAGATGATTAGCTTGACTTAAACAAGATGAAGCCATTCTGTTGATTTTTAGGGTTCACCAAAGTTACATTGGCTAGTTTCTTCAAATGAGCTCAAATTTGGTGAAGCACCCTATTTTCTTATAACATTCCATCCTGTTGAGTCCCATGTCAATTGGAAGTCATTTTCTTTCCCAAAACATGATCAAACACCTTCTGCAAGTTTGCCAAAACCATTGTTTGGACCCCTTTTACTATTTCCCTTTACCTCAAATTCTTACCACAACTTCTCCTGATTATCTCCTACCTCCAGTAACTCTCCCTTGCCTCAGCTCAATCATTGGAGGGGGGTAAAACCCCAACTTACTCTTCTGGACAGCAGTTTTCACCTGCTTCTTCGCCTCCCTCCCAATTCCAGTGGCTTCCCAGAGCATCCAAGGCCACAGCGCATTTGTTTACTTCTCCCTCGACCCCCTAGACAACGTTAGGCAAGATGGACACGACCAGAGCGGTGAGGGCACAGCCGTGCCAGCCATTCGGGCGCTCTGGAGCGCGCTACAGTGCGCTCCGCACTGTAGCCGCCTCCAATCGGCTACACCCGACAGCCTGGGGCCTCCCCCTCGTGTCCCCCGAGGCTGCCTCGGCGTCCGGGACACGCTGGACGGTCGGCCCTCTCCTCTCTCCCCCTCTCTCACCTCTGCTCGCACGCGCACCGGCCGACCACGAGCTCCAGTGAGCAAGCTCGCACGCGCGACCCCTCTGGCACCTCCCCGCTCTCCCTCTCTCTTCCTCTAGATATAGACCAGCCCCACGAACACCCTGGACACACCCACAGGCGCCCTCGTGGCTTGCAGCGACGAGAACAAGCTCGCCGGCGCACGGCGCCTCGGTGGACCGTCGCCCACCTACTTATAGGGCACCCAGGCTCTCATGGCGGCTTCCTTGGCTATCTCTCTCTCTCTCGTGGAACCCCTGGACCATCCCACTGTCACCCCCGTGCCCAACAGCCACCTCCCTAGCCAGAGCAGAGCCGCCGGCCGCCGCAGGAATTCAATCAACTCCGAGCCTCTCTCCCTCCTGGACACTCCGGTGCCACCTTACGACCTCCAGGAATCTCCCCACCGCCGCCAAACCTCCCCAGGATGCCCGTGCGCTCGAAGCCAAGATGACCAAAGCCCTCCTCCGCCGCGGTTGAACCCCTGCTCGCCTTGGTCCTCCCCGGCAGGCGTGCTACCCATGGTTGGATGCGCCTCTCCGCGCTGGTCACTCCGATGGCCGGGGCGTCGCCGGAGACGGCTCGAGCCGACGGGGCCACGCCGGCGAGCGCTCGATCGTGCCTCCCCTGCTTCTGCTCTGTTCGAGCGGGAGGTGGGGGAAGGACCTGCCGCTGGGGCCCGCACGTCAGCGACCAGGAGGCTGGGCCCCGTCGTTTAAGTGGAAGCGGCTTTGGCCGAAACCGCCTAGCCGCCACAAAGACGTAATCCCCCGCGGGCGCCTTCGACGTGGCCGGGCCCCCTGCGCATGGCTGTGCAGTTGGGCCAGCCCAGTGCACTACGGCGTTATACTGCGCCCAAAACACAGTATAGGTATAAACCCCTTCCCTTTTTCCTTTTTCTTTATCCAGTCAACTTCAAAAACCCACAAATAATTCAAATGAACTCCAAACTTGATGATTCAAATTTCTTATGGCTCCATAAATCATACTCTATCACATGGTGCAACATGCACATTTTTCCAGAGACATTTCCTTCACACATAATTATCAAATACCCATATTCCATTTTCTGTGATGAACTTTAGAAAATCACAGAGGGCTCAAATTTGATCCAAATGCAATGGTTCAAATTCCTAGGTGCTTGTCAAATCCAAACTTAGTTTTGGAACATTTTTATTAATACTTTCTGTACCCCACCAAATATTGAGCCATTTCTTCATATTTATCAGCTTTGCAAAATCCTAGGAAGTTCATTTGAATTCCAAATCCAGAGAAACCAACTCCTAGATGCTTCTAAAATCATGAATTGTTGATGGGTGCCATTGCTCATCATTCAAGAAAATATTTCTGTATACTTCTTTCAAATCCATAAACCCCTTGGTTCCATCATATTGAAATGTGCCAAACCATCCATTGATCATACCCCAATGAAACAACCTTGGTTATTTTTCATATGACCAAAGGTATCCTAGAAAAGTCCAACTCCTATTTTTAGAGCACTTTTATTTTTGCTTTGATTGTGTTGCTTATTATGATTGTTTCCATCGTTAGTAGACGAAATAAACGAAGTACTCGGAGATGGACCAGAAGGTTTGAAGACTTGGAAGAATAAGGCAAGCAGCCCTTTGACCATGTTCGAGAAACCTTTTTATGCATGTCTCATACCACCTTATTATCAATGCATCGGAATCATGTTGAGGTGGAGACCACTTTGGTTGCTACCTTTGTTACTTACTATTGAAACTTGCATCAAACATGACCCTACCTCCCTATGAGGGTTATGCGGGTGGGAGTAGATAGATTTATGCTATAGTAGTTGGCTACGCAAAATGGGTCAGGGTTATGCATTGAGTGAAACAAGTGTAGTATGACATACTTGCAAATGACCCAGTGGGTGCCATTAATGCCCCTGGGAGATGATGAGAAACTAGGGCACTACTTGGAGAAGAAGTAGTGTACCGAGGCTTGATGAGAGTGTTGTTGACAGAGATGGATTAGATTTATGTGTGACTACCGTCCCAACCAAACATGCGCAACCACTCTACCCTTGTATGGGAAAGGGCATTATTGATTACCTAGGTCGATACTAGCATGGTGCCCGCATTACTAGTGACGGGGGTGACATGAGGTCACTCTCGGGACGGGGTCGTGCTTGGATAGGCAGCCATGACTATTTTCACAGGGCACCGAACACACCGTTGGTACCCCGTGTCAGTGGTATGTGATGAATATGGGAGCAAGGCTCCACAATCTTTAAGATGTGAAATGTTTGGCACGGGGCTCTTACCAATCGAGTGGACTCTATGTTAGTGTCGTCTAGGGAAAGATAGTGATCAGGTGCTTACCCCGGGTACTTGAGGTACCACGGGTCATGGATGACACGAAAGTTCCCCGGATCTTGTGGGTAAAGTGTGCAACCTCTGCAGAGTGTCAAACTATTCGAATAGCCGTGTCCGCGGTCAAGGACAGTTGGGTGGTGCTACTTAGACTATGTCCATAAGTTTCTGCAAAACAACACGGTATGGAGGATCTGTTAATGTGATTGTGAGAAAGTCACAATGAGCTTGAGCATGAGTTGATTACAACTCTTTCTCGATAATGATGTATGTGACCTCCTGATACTTGTTGCAGACACATGCATGTCCATGTTATATGTTGATCATACTTGCATATGAAAAACTGGATTTCCGCAAAACTGCCAATCTAGCAGTAGAGCCTTGCATAATTATCCTGTCATCACACTTGGGTTGCTTGCGAGTACATTCAAAGTACTCATTGGCTTGCCATTGGTTATTTTATTGGCCAGGCATGAGAGAGCAGGTTATGGTGAAGATTTCTTGGTGACGAGCATGCGAGCTAGGACGCTTCCCAGTCAGAATGCCTGTAGGGTTAAGGCAGATGGCATGGGTCCAAGTTGTTATTGCAGATTTCCGCTGCGATGATATACTCAAGACTTGACCTTAATGGTCATATTTGTGTAATACGGTATGTATGGATGTAAGACTCTTGTTATTCAGCTTCTGTGTGTTCAGTGAGCATTGATCTCTGGGATCACTGTACACGTCCACTCGGTGATCACGACTTATGAGTCGGGGTCCCCACAGAGCTGGTATCAGAGCCATCCTGACTGTAAGAAGCCTTAGTTAGCATGGTCGTTAGTTAGGGTAAAACTATTTTCAAAACTATTACTAGTTTTCAAAACTATCTATATTTCTCTTCCCTTCTCAGTTTTTCGAAAACTAGTCTGTACCTAATCTCTTTCCCCTTCAAAAATGTTGGTCGCTAGATCCCCTAAGCCCCTGACCACTAGATTTTCTGTAATCCTCTTGGAGTGCACCTTGCCAAACACTCACCCACCACTTCTGCACACGAGATTGGCGACACCACGACAAGACGATACCAACATAAAATCCATCCTCGAGGAATGAGGACATGAAGACCCAGAAGATGGTGACACCCTTGACAGTGCCCCAAGAAGATGCAATATTGGCCTATGATGACCAGGGTATGGGTTATGCAAAATCATGATATGCATCGCTAATAGAGTAATCATGTCACTACCGTTGTTGTATCGGCAACCACCGGTGGATGAGAACCTCACCATTTGGTCCGCCTCACTATAGTGAGCAGGAAAACGGTTCTCTTCGTCCCCCGCTCTTGGTGTCGATGTTTTCATCAACAAAACCGACATGTTGGACCTCTATTATGCCTTGTCATTGTCATTGCATACGGATCGCCTACCTGGTACCCTCGACGTCCCAGGAAGCACAAGGGGTCGTCATGATTAAAGAGATAAGAAAAGCTACAAGGAGGCACCTTCACCACATCACCTCATCAGGCGAGAAGTTGTTGAAGATTCTTCAGGCTCAACCCGGATTGTTCATCAAGCAACTACAAGGGACATAGCAACACCCGAGGAAGCTCAGAAGACTGCACGAGGCACAAGTCACGACACTGAATCCGAGAACCCCTAGGGTAGGATGAGTCGTGTACCCGCTATGTGCAGTCGAGTCCGTATGATGGTTCGAATAGAACCATGATTGTGTGTTGTTTGCTTTTATTTGTTTGTGTTTTGATATAAGTCGCACTTTTGCCCTAGGCAACAAGTGCATGGCTATATCACCTTCCTTGCCTTGTTTCTTTTGTTTCAACCTTTTTGCACCTGTTTGTTGCACCTGCACTATAGAACCCCCTTTAGGCGTTTCCCTCCTCTACGCTACTTTTTCCCTCTCTTCTCTCTCTCCCCAACTGAAGACCCGCAAGACAAAATGCACCAAGGATTTTCCCTCGGTAACCAACTGGCACTGAAGACTTCTGCTACAACCTCCGCGACCAAGTGCAACCCCGTAGAATTATGTTTAACCCTCCAGGCTGGAGACCCATTCCTAGACCCTTTGAGACTTCACGAGACACTCCAGCACGAACCCTTAACCATGTGCCTAACCTATAGTATTGCGAGAGAACCAGTTAAGCCTTTATAACCTTGCACAACACTGGGTTCGTAAAGGAGCTAGTGGACACAGTGAGTGAGCACATTTTCATCCTAATATAGCACAAGAACTGACGATGCCATAGATAGACCAATTTGTGGATATAAGATAGATGGCTTGGTGGCTTTATATCAGTGACTTCGAGGAACTATTTGAGACCTTGATGGATAGTGAGGTTTTCCTATTGGTAGGATCATGACTTTGGGGAAGCATGTAGAAGTACCCGTTGGGCATGAGATTTGGATTTATGTAGGTGATTCTGGTTGGTATAAGTGCCAGATATGTCTGCATGGTTCGGAGTAAATTGGATTTAGACCTATGATCCTGATCATGATACCATGCTTCTCGGTGGACAATAACCTAGGAGATTCGATTATTTGTCGGAGTTGATTTAGGGATCTATATAATCGTGATCTTGAAGTTTACTTGACCCGGATGATGAGAATTTGGTGGACTTACTATCATAATGCATAGCCCTTCCGAGTATTGGGTATACAGGGACTTGAGATCTTGCGGAACACCGTAGACATCGGATTTGTAGAATTGTTGGATTATGTGGTGATTGATGGAATTATCGGGCTATTGGAGTTGACCTATAGGAAGGAAACAAAATCTTGGAGTGGCATATGACGTGTTTCCTTAGAATAGAGATGCCTTATCGTGAGCCTTGCAAGAATAGGTTGAGCGCTTGGATTGTGGAGTTTAGTTTAAGCTTAGCAGCATGTGTGACCTACCCATGGATTTTAGGGGTAGACATACATGTGGATTTGGGGATCGTAGACAAGTATAATTTTGTTAGACCGTCTCTTGAGAGTCATGAGGATATGTATGGCATGAGTGGTGATTGAAGTTGGTCTATGCGAGAAGATGCTTTTTCGTTCGGAGTACTAGATAGAGCTATTGGCATCTCCGAAATCGTGCTTAAGGATAAGATGATAAACGTTCACTCACTCACTAGAATCCTTGAAACCCTTAAGCCCCACCAAGCCACAACCTGGTAAGATTCTGACCACGGGCCTTCGCTCTAAGTCAGGAAGGCCTCTGCAAATATTCAACGGAGACCACCCCCAATACCCCAGCCTACCTTGCGTACCCCCGTAGACCTCATGGAGTAATTGGATAGGTTGGGTAACATCATTATTTGATGGCCTACTTGTCTGCCCGAAGACAAAAGAAGAAGCGGACAGCTGGATAAAAGACATTTGAAGACCGCCCTATCAAAAAGGAAGAACTACACCGACCGCCGTCATCAAGAAGTAAACTTCTGCGTCCAAGACCAGGCGTATCTGCAGACGACTCCTCTTGAAGGGACGCTCATACCAAGATTTATCGACCCTTCTTCAAGACCACTGCAAATAGTAGACATCTACCAGCTAGATTTACCACCTGAGATACCCTCCGTGCACCAAATCTTCCACGAGTCCCCACTCTGGAAGTACTTCTTACCTCCTAACTAGCCCGGTGCCCGCAAGGACATCGATCACCGAGCCTTTGACAACTATCCCAACCTAACCTATGCAAGAGACCCCTCAGCAACCTGCATCAAAGGCAATAAGCAAGGAGCCACACCACCAAGTACTTCAAGATTCCATGGAGCACCATTCGGAAGCAGAACCGACAAGAAGAAGTGAAGACTACCCCGTATCCAAGACTCCGTATTTCTTTCCACGCCTAGTCTGGGAATCTCGGGGACGAGATTCTTGTAAGGGGGGTAGGTCTGTCACACCCTGATTTTCATGTCACTCTGCTTAAGCTAATTACCATGTTAAAAATGTGGATTTACAAAAAACTTTTGAGTGTTTTTGGCTTTGCTTGATTGATTTTCTGTCTGCTGATTGCTAGTGCTCTAAAAATCAAATAAATCCTCCAACTCTTATACTTCATCTCCTTGATCCAAAATCTTCTCCCAATGATCATGCCATGTGTATAGAACAATATAGAATTTTCTTATAAAAATATTTTGGCCAAATAGTATTTTCTAAAATTAGTTTTCCAAAAACCCCTGAATTGAGGTTTGCACTGCAAGTACCTTATTTAGGGTGTGAAAAATCTTTCAAAAAGTATATTTGAATCCTATTAGGTATAGGACTCCCAGAAACCACAAAATTATAATTTTAAAATTTATTTTTATATTTTATTTGAAAGCTTTTTCTTAAGGCCAGAAATGGTCTTTAATAGGGAAAAATTATTTAATAATTTCAAAAATATTTGCCAAAATTCAGGGAGACTCATGGGACATATACTGTCCATATATAAGAGTTTCAACACATGGTCATGTTCAAAATATTGGGCAAATCCTTCCAAAACCCTTTCTAGATATTTCAAGCTTTTGAAATATTTACAAAGGATATATTCTCCAAAAATTCCAGGGAAATTCTATCATGTCAAATATGACATATTTGATGATCTTGCAAAGCCTCATGCCTTGAAGATCAAGGAAACATCATCCAATCCCCTCAAAACCATTTCTGTCCATTTTGAAGTTTGAGCAACTTTACATTGCCAAACTTGTCCAAATTCTCTCAAACTTGGTGCACATGCTAAAATAATGTAATTATGCATCTATGACAAATGGCACAAGTTTTGGAGAAGCATAACTTGATCTAAGTGCCCCAAAACCATTTCAGTTCAAATTCAAATTTGAACAACTTTACATTACCAACTTTTTACCTGGAGCTTCAAACTTTGTGGGCATGATCAGTACCCCAAATGATGAAACTACACCAAGTGGTGCATCAAGGGGAGATGATTAGCTTGACTTAAACAAGATGAAGCCATTCTATTGATTTCTAGGGTTCACCAAAGTTACATTGGCTAGTTTCTTCAAATGATATCAAATTTGGTGAAACACCCTATTTTCTTATAACGTTCCATCCTGTTGAGTCCCATGTAAATTGGAAGTCATTTGCTTTCCCAAAACATGATCAAACACCTTCTGCAAGTTTGCCAAAACCATTGTTTGGACCCCTTTTACTATTTCCCTTTACCTCAAATTCTTACCACAACTTCTCCTAATCATCTCCTACCTCCAGTAACTCTCCCTTGCCTCAGCTCAATCATTGGAGGGGGGTAAAACCCCAACTTACTCTTCTGGACAGCAGTTTTCACCTTCTTCTTCACCTCCCTCCCCATTCCAATGGCTTCCCAGAGCATCCAAGGCCACATCGCATTTGTTTACTTCTCCCTCGACCCCCTAGACAACGTTAGGCAAGATGGACACGACCAGAGCGGCGAGGGCACAGCCGTGCCAGCCATTCGGGCGCTCTGGAGCGCGCTATAGTGCGCTCCCGCACTGTAGCCGCCTCCAATCGGCTGCACCCGACAGCCTGGGGCCTCCCCCTCATGTCCCTCGAGGCTGCCTCGACGTCCGGGACACGCTGGACGGTCGGCCCTCTCCTCTCTCCCCCTCTCTCACCTTTGCTCGCACGCGCACCGGCCGACCACGAGCTCCAGTGAGCAAGCTCGCACGCGCGACCCCTCTGGCACCTCCCCGCTCTCCCTTCCTCTTCCTCTAGACATAGACCAGCCCCACGAGCACCCTGGACACACCCACAGGCGCCCTCGTGGCTTGCAGGGATGAGAACAAGCTCGCCGGCGCACGGCGCCTCGGTGGACCGTCGCCCACCTACTTATAGGGCACCCCAGGCTCTCCTGGCGGCTTCCTTGGCTCTCTCTCTCTCTCTCGTGGAACCCCTGGACCATCCCACGGTCACCCCCGTGCCCAACAGCCACCTCCTTGGCCAGAGCAGAACCGCCGGCTGCCGCTCGAATTCAATCAACTCCGAGCCTCTCTATCCCTCCTGGACACTCCGGTGCCACCACACGACCTCCAGGAATCTCCCCACCGCCGCCAAACTTCCCCAGGATGCCCGTGCGCTGGAAGCCAAGATGACCGAAGCCCTTTTCCGCCGCGGTTGAACCCCTGCTCGCCCTGGTCCTCCCTGGCAGGCGTGCTACCCATGGTTGGATGTGCCTCTCCGCGCTGGTCACTCCGATGGCCGGGGCGTCGCCAGAGACGGCCCGAGCCGACGGGGCCACGCCGGTGAGCGCTCGGCCGTGCCTCCCCTGCCTCTGCTCTATTCGAGCGGGAGGTGGGGGAAGGACCTGCCGCTGGGGCCCGCACGTCAGCGACCTGGAGGCTGGGCCCCGTCGTATAAGTGGAAGCGGCTTCGGTCGAAACCGCCTAGCCACCGCAAGGACATAATCCCCCGCGGGCGCCTTCGACGTGGCCGGGCCCCCTACGCGTGGCTGTGCAGTTGGGCCGGCCCAGTGCACTACGGCGTTATACTGCGCCCAAAATGCAGTATAGGTATAAACCCCTTCCCTTTTTCCTTTTTCTTTATCCAGTCATCTTCAAAAACCCACAAATAATTCAAATGAACTCCAAACTTGATGATTCAAATTTCTTATGGCTCCATAAATCATACTCTATCACATGGTGCAACATGCACATTTTTCCAGAGACATTTCCTTCACACCTAATTATGAAATACCCATATTCCATTTTCTGTGATGAACTTTAGAAAATCACAAAGGGCTCAAATTTGATCCAAATGCAATGGTTCAAATTCCTAGGTGCTTGTCATATCCAAACTTAGTTTTGGAACATTTTTATTAATACTTTCTGTACCCCACCAAATATTGAACCATTTCTTTATATTTATCAGCTTTGCATTCATTTGAATTCCAAATCCAGAGAAACCAACTCCCAGATGCTTCTAAAATCATGACTTGTTGATGGGTGCCTTTGCTCATCATTCAAGAAAATATTTCTGTATACTTCTTTCAAATCCATAAACCCCTTGGTTCCATCATATTGAAATGTGCCAAACCATCCATTGATCATACCCCAATGGAACCACCTTGGTTATTTTTCATATGACCAGAGGTATCCTAGAAAAGTCCAACTCCTATTTTTAGATCACTTTTATTTTTGCTTTGATTGTGTTGCTTATTATGATTATTTCCATCGTTAGTTGACGAAATAAATGAAGTACTCGGAGATGGACCAGAAGGTTTGAAGACTCGGAAGAATAAGGCAAGCAGCCCTTTGACCATGTTCGAGAAACCTTTTTATGCATGTCTCATACCACCTTATTATCAATGCATCGGAATCATGTTGAGGTGGAGACCACTTTGGTTGCTACCTTTGTTACTTACTATTGAAACTTGCATCAAACATGACCCTACCTCCCTATGAGGGTTATGTGGGTGGGAGTAGATAGATTTATGCTATAGTAGTTGGCTACGCAAAATGGGTCAGGGTTATGCATTGAGTGAAACAAGTGTAGTATGACATACTTGCAAATGACCCAGTGGGTGCCATTAATGCCCCTGGGAGATGATGAGAAACTAGGGCACTACTTGGAGAAGAAGTAGTGTACCGAGGCTTGATGAGAGTGTTGTTGACAGAGATGGATTAGATTTATGTGTGACTACCGTCCCAACCAAACATGCGCAACCACTCTACCCTTATATGGGAAAGGGCATTATTGATTACCTAGGTCGATACTAGCATGGTGCCCGCATTACTAGTGACGGGGGTGACATGAGGTCACTCTCGGGACGGGGTCGTGCTTGGATAGGCGGCCATGACTGTTTTCACAGGGCACCGAACACACCGTTGGTACCCCGTGTCAGTGGTATGTGATGAATATGGGAGCAAGGCTCCACAATCTTTAAGATGTGAAATGTTTGGCACGGGGCTGTTACCAATCGAGTGGACTCTATGTTAGTGTCGTCTAGGGAAAGATAGTGATCGGGTGCTTACCCCGGGTACTTGAGGTACCGCGGGTCGTGGATGAAACGGAAGTTCCCCGGATCTTGTGGGTAAATTGTGCAACCTCTGCAGAGTGTCAAACTATTCGAATAGCCGTGTCCGCGGTCAAGGACAGTTGGGTGGTGCTACTTAGACTATGTCCATAAGTTTCTGCAAAACAACACGGTGTGGAGGATCTATTGATGTGATTGTGAGAAAGTCATAATGAGCTTGAGCATGAGTTGATTACAACTCTTTCTCGATAATGATGTCTGTGACCTCCTGATACTTGTTGCAGACACATGCATGTCCATGTTATATGTTGATCATACTTGCATATGAAAAACTGGCTTTCCGCAAAACTGCCAATCTAGCAGTAGAGCCTTGCATAATTATTCTGTCATCACACTTGGGTTGCTTGCGAGTACATTCAAAGTACTCATTGGCTTGCCACTAGTTATTTTATTGGCCAGGCATGAGAGAGCAGGTTATGATGAAGATTTCTTGGTGACAAGCATGCGAGCTAGGACGCTTCCCAGTCAGAATGCCTGTAGGGTTAAGGCAGATGGCATGGGTCCAAGTTGTTATTGAAGATTTCCGATGCGATGATATACTCAAGACTTGACCTTAATGGTCCTATTTGTGTAATACGGTATGTATGGATGTAAGACTGTTATTATTCAGCTTCTGTGTGTTCAGTGAGCATTGATCTCTGGGATCACTGTACACGTGCACTCGGTGAGCACGACTTATGAGTCGGGGTCCCCACATCGCCACCAGTGGAAATATAGGGAACAAAGCAGCATATAAACGGCATAGCAAAACAAGTCCATAACTGAAACCACTTCAGAAGAGCTCAAGAAACAATATCCTGGGTACCCACAATGCTGGCAAGATGCTTAGCAAGCTTATTAACTTCCTCTGTTTGGCGCTTAAATCCTCCAGCACTTGCTGTTGCACCAGAAAGTATGCATCTGAATTCTGCAGGGACTTCCTTAGTCCTTCGGCTTCCTGTCGCATAACATCTGATCGATGTCTTTCAACTTGAAGTTGAGACTCAAGAAGCCGAACTGATTCAGGCAGCGAGTTCGAAGAGCTGGTGCCAGTAGTAGTAGCCAGTAACTTGAACACTACATCAAGACAGGACTTTGGGGTTGTCTTAGTGTCTTCAATATAGTTTTATCAACTTTCTTGGAGAACAACAGGGATGTCTCACTATCTTGAACCTGATCTGCATTACTTCCTTTACCATTGCATAACAGGGTACTCTTCTCCAATATTTTATCTGCATTCTAAAGGAGAAACAAACAAATGCATCACAAATTTACAATGTAGTATATGAAACTCATTTTGGTAAACCAGTTCAGTAGTAAGGTGGACAGGATAACAGCATGAAACAAACATATATCTATGTAGTATGGTCACTGTATGGTCTATATCATTCTAGATTATGTTGCCAAATCAAGATAGATACAGTTCGAATCATATCTATTTAAGACAAAGCAGCATAGACAGAATATAAGTGTGGGAAACTACACAGCAATAACAACACTTCTAATGTGCATGGCATGAGAACATAACTGTTTATTCAATTGAAACTGAAATCAACATAGAGCAAGTTACAACAACAAACACGTTAAAGAAACATGTTTAAAACATACCTGTTGCGCCATCGGAGTTTCAATTGCATCCTTCAAATTTGAAATTAGTTGGTATGAGTAAATACATTGATGCAAGAGCAAAGTAGTATGAACCATAGCTACGGAACCTGACCTGAGAACAATTCTTCTTCTGCTTTAAGCGTTGACTTGGGGTTCGGAGTAGTGGTCCTCGTGCTTTGGGCACTGCAGTGGCCTTACTAACTGCTCGTGTTTGGGTGCTCTATGGTCGAGACGGTGTTGTGTCAACGGGAACTGGTTTACTATCTGCTGGGGTTGGGGTTAGAACGGGTGTAGCTGGTTCTTTGTCCAACTGGTTAGGGGTACAATCTGCGTCAGTCTGGGTTATGCATGGTGGGGCTGGTTCTTGGGCCAGTACAACCGTGGTTCTATCTCCATCGACAGGTAGCACGATCTTTTCTGAAGACCGTGTTTTTACTCCCACAGATACTGCCATCACCACCTCCAATTGAAATGGCTGATAAACAAGAAAAGTAATTGAATGTACAGACATTGTAAGATAGACAGGTGCAATGGATAGTAGGGAATAAAACAGGGCATGAAATAATTCATATTTATGTTGTCTAATCAAATAGAATAGCATGACATAATTTCAAATATATGATGGCTAATTAAACAGGATAGCATGACACAATTTCACATGTATGATGGCTAACTAAACAGGATAGAATGATATACTTCAAAATATGATGACTATGTAAACAGGATGACATGATATAACTATACGATGTGTCTATTAAAGTGGTCGGCATGCCATAAATCACAAACATGCCATCGATGGAAACATGATGGCATGATAATTCACGGATAGAATGACATAATTCAAAATATGATGACTATGTGAACAGGATGAGATGATATAACTATATTATGTCTTTAGAAAATGGGTTGGCATGTCATAATTCAGGTACATGCTATCTATGTAAACATCATGGCATGATATAATTCAAATATATGATTTATATACTAAGGAAGTGAGAAGAGGGCAATCACATATATGATGTGTCAACTAAGGAGATGGCATTCAATATCATGTATATGATGTAAAAAGTAAGCATTGCAATACAACATATGCATGATATGAGTAATATAACCCTACCAAGTTTGAGCATACACCTCAGGGGGATAATAGGACTGGTCATCTGCCTCTGAATCCTCCTCTGAAGAGCTATCTGTAACCAGCAACATATCTGCTTCACCAGGTAGAATTGTCTGCTCTGAAGACCTTGTTTTCACTCCAGATTTCTCCATCACCAATTCAAATGGCTGATGCACAGGAAGAGCAGTTGAATATACAAATATTGTCGACAAAAGCAATGATAAATACAAAAAAGGATGTCATGATATAATTCATATGACGCTTGGCTAAACAGCATGGCATTGCATAATTCAAATATATAATGCCTTGCAACAAGATAGCATTGCATAATTCACATATATAATGTCTTGCAAAAAGATGGCATTGCATAATTCACATATATGGTAATTAGACACTAAATAGGTGGCATTCACACAAATCATGTCTAAACTAAGCAAATGACATAGCAATGCAAGATACCATACGCACGATATGAGCAACCTAACCCTGCCAAGTTAGAGCATGCACCTCGAGGGGAATAGGACTGTTCATCTGTCTCTGAATCATCCTCTGAGGACTTATCTTCCTCTTCATTACGATCTGAAATGGGTGGAGGGGGGCTGCCTTTGCGCCCACCATGGAGCGACGTCTGCATGAAATTTTATTGCCACGCAAGGCTCGTCTCTTTTGCTCTACATGTTCAGTTCCATTGTGTACAATAACTGACATGCATAGGAATAAAACATTGTGAGATTATGTAAGGAGTGCATGCACAAATCCAGAGTGAAGGTAGCAAACTGTGGATAGACCCAAAACCAATGATAGTAGGCAGATAATTGCTTTAGTTAAAAAATACAGATAATGGCTCCTTTAATGTTTGTTTGCACCCAACATGAAACTCATAGTAGACACCCGAGATTAACCAGATAGTAGACAGATAGTACTGATTGCTGGCCCAATATGTACCCCACAACCATTTAAAAACTCAAGTTTCAGCATAAGTTTGGACCTGAGTCGGAGTCTAATAGGTGAACACGACGATAAAGTAGCATGTCATCATATTAAGCGATGCATAACGTAAGCAGACACGGAAGAGTGTGACCTCTCTTGCGGACCCGTGTAGTCCTCAAGGTCATCTGCTCAGTTGATGATGGTAATGCAGTTGTCGTGGCGGCCGGCGGCGAGGAAGAAGATCTGAGGCGGCGAAAGACACTCTGGAGAGCGGATCTCTGCTGTGGTGAACCCTTCCGTCGTTCGAGCAGCTGAGATGGGGTGGAACATAGCACCGCAGGAGCAGGACAAACCACACAAGGTTTTGTTTGACACATATCTGTAACGGAAGTAATTGTGTAAGGGCTTGTTTGAATTTGAGGATTCTAACAATGCAGGGATGGAAAATAGACAGGAATATGATAGGAATGCACGTGCAAAACAGAGAATTTAAAAACACAGGATTTCTGCCAATCTGGGTGTTTGGTTCACAACAATTGGAAGATCATAGGATGCAAAGAAGCATGGTGAGATTAAGTCAAACCACAAGAAGTGTATAACCTCTTTGCCGAAGCCATGTCGATCTCAGCGTGATTGGGTTGACCGGTGAGGATGCTCCGGCTGACTGGAGATGGAGCCTGAGGTACTGCTCCGCTGTGATGGAGGGTTTCGTCATTGGAGCAGCTCCGGTGAGTTGTACGACACCGAGGCTGAAGCAGGACAAGAGAGACAACGTTAACCTCAGTGGAATTCTAATAGCATCTCCAATAGATGACGTAAAATACGTAACCACAAAGTGCTAGATGTATACATCAGCCGCTCATCTCTAAACTTAACTGTCGAAACTGAATTTAACTGTCGAAACTGAACTTAACTGTTGAAACTAAATTTTTCTATCGAAACTGAATTTAACTGTCGAAACTGAACTTAACTGTCGAAACTGAATTTTGCTGTCGAAACTGTACGCACTAGAGGTGAGGCTACACATCAGTCGACTGGCTTTTTCATCTCTGGTTAGTCGATTTTGTAGCCGTTGGATACGAAATCAAGGGCCTGCAGTTCATCTTCAACCTCCACCCCCTGAGCCGCCAGCCACCATCGGCAACAGCCGCCACCCGCCGCCCGCGGCCGGCGTTGCGCCGCCCCGCCCGCCCCAAAAACACTCCCGACCGCCGGTCC
This sequence comes from Secale cereale, assembly GCA_902687465.1. NCBI lineage: Eukaryota > Viridiplantae > Streptophyta > Magnoliopsida > Poales > Poaceae > Secale > Secale cereale. The sequence continues at coordinate 143,577,792 of LR738715.1, forward strand.
GCC
>LR738715.1:143578115-143625108 GCA_902687465.1 Secale cereale
CTCTCCGGCAAGCCCCCCTCCCTATTGCGGCTGGTTCTTCCTTAACTCCGGCGAGCCCCCCACCCCCTGAAAATCGACTGACCCAAAAGTCGATTCAGTCGACTAAAGTGTAGCTAAATCAGAGCAGCATCGCAAGCAAGAGCAAGAGCGAGAGCAGCAGCGCGAGCAAGAGCAAGAACAAGAGAAGACTAGGCGGGGGACCGAGAGCAAGAGCAGAGCAGAAGCGCGAGCGAGAGCTAAAGCAGCAGCAGCTCCTACTGATGTGGACTTCGCCGCAGATGGAGCGACGCCGTGGAGGAAGTGGTCGGCGATGCCGCCGTGTATGGAGCCGCGCCGTGTCAGCTCGGGACCGAGCGCCGGCAGCACCGTGAGATCGAATCAAGAAGAAAATGTGTTGATTAATGTACAACCTCTTTGGTGGCGCCGATTAGGTCGCAGCTTCATCCGAGGAAACAGTGATGATGATGCGCTTCCGGTGGTGTAGGTGAAGACGGAGGTGTGGGAATGGAGGTGGCCAGAAAGACGAGGGGAACGTCGGGACAGCTCCTTGGAGGTGGAGGACGGGGTGGCTGAACCGGCGGGATGACCAGATCAACGACAGATCCTCATCCGGTACGGTGGATGAGGGACGTCGAGGTGTTGCTGTGGACGATGTCGTTGGGGAAGAGGCTCCGGCTGGGTGGCGGACGAAGGAGGGTGTGGGGCTTCACGGATTTTGCCGACCTCGGTGTACGAATGGGTGGGTCGATGGGATGGGAGTGGGGGAACCATGGCTTAGGGACGCGCTTGTCCAAAATGTGGGGTAAGTTATGAAAGTACCCCCACCGATTTGAGGCGGTTCTTTCGGTTCAGGGGTATCACGGGCATTTCGCCTGTCGGGATTTCACAGGAGGTGGGAGTTTTCGCGCGCGTTGAAATTTTGGAATAGCAAGGCGCAGGTTGAGATTGAGGGAGTTGTCGGAGCACTATGAGACAAAGATATATCTTAAATATTTCGGGCTAACAAGGCGCGGGTTGAAGAGGCGGGAGTTTCGCAGCACGATAGAGAGAGACGCTAGCTTGTAATTTCGGCATAACAAGGCGCGGCTTGAAATTTCGGGAGAACAAGCGTAACGTGTACCCAAAAAAAGACAATTTAGACTAGTATGATATACTACGTACAATGTGTTTAACACACGCAATGCAGACACAGACACCATTTAGACTAGTAAGGTACACGTGCATTGCACGCATGAGATTTGGCAACCAAATTATGAATAAATACCACATTATAGCATGTAAGCTTTGAGTCATATATGCATGATGTAGATGTTCGTTTAATTCTTATAGTTCATTTCATTCAAAATAATCTAGTTTTTATAAGAAAGCTAATAAATTTTAAGATTCATGGAATTGTGCGTTGTAAGGCACAAAGTAAAAACTAATCATGTAGAAAAACATTTCGACAATTCTGATACGGAAGATTCTAGAACAAAGAAGAAGTGCTTGTGTTTTGAGGTTTGTGCATTATGCTTAAGTTCAACCATAGAGTCTTCTAGATTATACATGTGGCAAAATCTGGTGGAATCTAGATGATATCCAACAGCAAGTAGTGCTCAAATTTCCAGCTCTGCACCATCGGATTGGCCTCATCAAACGACCATCTTTCAAAGTTAAATTTATTCGCACACTATATAAAAAATATAAAATTTAATATATATATATATATATATATATATATATATATATATATATATATATATATATATAGGGTTATAGATATAGATATGTGTTGCGAAAGCCACCCATCATCTCCAATTAGAATAGTGTGTCCATGCACGGATGCAATGTGGCCAAACAATGTCTGCCATCGGTATATCAGATTCAAACCAATCTGACTTTGTTCAATGTGTATACATTGCAACATGCTCGTTTCCAAACCACACCACGCAGATCTCCGTTATATTCATGCATGCATGGGTTTCAAACATCATGGTCTCTTATTCAAATATTTGAATTCAACTTTACATTGATTATGACCTCACCTAGTCTTTTACACCCACACATTGGTCTTCTCTTTATAATTGTACCACTAACTTTCTCTCGTGCATGCATGCACACACACTACCAGTCGGCATTATCCATCGCACACATGCAATCTTTTTCTTCAGGTCAGTCTCCCATGAAGGCACACACACACACACGCATCCCCATCTCCATCATATCGGGCATTCTTTATCTCTCACGTGCATGCACAACGATCGATGTTCCTCTATGTGTGTGTGTGTGTGTGTGTATAGCTAGGTCTTTCATAGTTTTCCACATAAACCGATCAATCTATATATCTAGTGAGCTCTCACCCTCTTTGCCACGTCCACATCGATCAATCTATACCTCTCTATATAGGATTACATATATAGCTAATACACCCACATTAATTATATATCCAACGCCCCCCTATCATCATCCATGCCTTCCGCTTCATCTCTCAGACGCACGCACAATGGCGAAGGCAGGGGCAGGAAGGGCCCTGCCGCCCCTAACATCACTATATATCGAGGCTAATATGAATGTGATCATTAGACAATTGCTGGTAAAAATGGTTTAAGTTGATGAATTAGCCCTCCTCGTAAAGGATTAGCAATGCTTGGCCCCCTATCTCATCGGACATTTTTCATGGCTCCGCCACTGCGCGCAACAGCGCACGTTCTCGCCCCCTCTCTCTCTAAATATCGATCTCGCAGTTGTGCACTCCTTCATAGTCTCCCTCCACTCGGCCCCACGCACCATCTTCTAGCCCCCCACCGGATTTTGCCACATGTACAATCTAGCAGACTCCATGGTTGAACTTAAGCATAATGCACAAATCTCAAAACAATAGTGGTTCTCCTTTGTTCTAGAATCTTCCGTATCATAACTGCCCAAACTTTTTTTGTAGTTGAACTGCCATTATTTGTTTTTACTTTATGCTTTACAACGCACAATTCCATGAATCATAAAATAGATTAAGGGCTTCTTTGATTCAAAGGATTCTCGAACGAATTTTGGAGGATTCTAATCCTTAGGAATTTTTCCTATCTTGGTTGTTTGATTCGTAGGATTGCAAACCATAGGAATTTTTCCATATGATTCATTTGCACTAGATTTCATAGGAAACATCCCATCCACTCAAACCTCTTTGAAAGAATTCTGTGTTTTTTCTATGCACAATCAAACACTCGTACCATGCTGTAGGATTCAAGACGACATTCCACTCTAATCCCATGTTCTTCCTATTCCCAACTTTTGGAAATCCTATGAATCAAAGAGGCCCTAGGTTTTTTATAAAAACTAATTGATTTTGAATGATATGAACTATAAGAAGTAAATGAAGGTCTACATCAGGCATGTATGACTCAGAGCTTACATGCTACTATGTGGTATTTATTCGTAATTTGATTGCAAAATCTGACGCGTGCAATGCACATGTACCTTACTAGTACTTCGAGTATGTGCAAAACACAATGGCATGCTACACAGTGTCTCTCTTACAGTTCGTGAAGCCACGTTGCACATGTGGAGGCGTTGTCGTGACATCCATGTGTGGATTGATCACAGTGACGTGATGCTGGTCTAGAAGAATGTACTCGTCCTCCCTGAGCCACACTGGTGGTACATGCATGAAGTGAAGATGTGCACGCACGCCACGCACGCACTCATTCCCTTAAACACACACGCGGGCACACGGACGGATGCAATTTTGTATCAAAATCAACTCCATGTGATAATTTGACGCGTGTAAAGTCCTTCACTTCATTGATGGTCAATTAATACAGTGCATGCAAATTGAGTGGACGTGGGGGCGGAAGAAAGACATTACTACTCCACTGCACGCATGTGAGGAGTTAAATCATGGGTTGCTAGTAGTACTTCTATTGGTCTCCTTCGTATTTTGTGCCATTTTTTTATAGTAACATAATATTTACGCATCTGAGCAGTGTAGTCTACTTGAAATTTATGTTCCACTAAACTCATCGGGAGCCATTTCGGGCCTCGAAACCAAAAACCATCAATTGATATTTACCTTGTTCCCATCACATTCGAAAGTACTAGTGCTACAATTAAGTGCAAGCCTGCTTACACCTACCAGTACGTACCAAACCTGAATGTGTTCCATCCAGGTTTTAGTACTAGTGCTAGTACTTAGGTTATAAAAAGATGAACTACCTAACCGAAAATTACTCTACCTTCCTCCTCATAAGTCCTCCTTCTTCGTTCGTCGTTGCCATGGCCGGTGTGCAGAGCTCTAGGTCGAGAACTACTCGTAACAAGGGAGCGGCAACCATGGTTGTGGGAAAAAAAGAGGGCTCGCCGCCATGCAGAGACCTCGAAAGATCTCTCACGGGCAGGCGGTGGCTCCCAGGAGCGCCCTAGATGCAGAGGCGAACATGCCGAGCTGGCGGCGCTGGAGTATTTATCCCTCGATGGCATGCCCGATCAGCTCAATAAGCACCTCAATAAGAAGAAGGAGTTCATCCACGGCTTGGTGGAACTGCTGAAGGAGAGCCTAGACGACATGACCGCTGAGCTCAATGAGGAGAGGGAGTTGACCGCCGGCTTGGTGATGCTGTTGAAGAAGAGCATTGCCTCGGAAAAGAAGGCGACTGACGAAATCCTGCAACTTCAGGAGGACAAGGCGAAGCTCTGCCACGAGCTTGACCTGCTGAAGGAGGAGAACGCCGGCTGGAAGAAGCTGCATGAGAATAGTAGTTCCTCGATGTAGATGTTGTAGGCCCTCGTCATGGAACAGAAGGAGGAGTTGGCGAAGCTCCGCATCGAGCACCCGGTTGCTGTCAAGGTATGTAATGCGGCCGTGGAACAGATGATGAAGGCTCGCGTCAAGAAATCCCACGTCGTGGACACAATGATGAAGATGGCGGAGGAGACACGCAAGAAGATAAAGGTCGTGGAGGCGATGAAGAAGCAGTTACGACTCCGCGGCCAGCAACTCTTCATGTAGTGAGAGCAGTGCCCCATACTTGTGCGTGCGTCTTCCTTCTTTTTTGGGGGTGATAATCCTCCTTCTTCTTTTGCTCGTGTGTTTCTTATTTCGCTTCGGGTGTTTCACCGCACGTGTCACCTTCTCTGCGAGGCATGAATAGAACAATGCTAAAAATAAGATGACTAGAAAATTAGATCATTCTTTATCACCAATAGAACAATGCATCTTGCTAGTAATATAATAAGAGTAGTGTCGGGGGAAACTGTCCGCCACGAACACCTATGGGACCGGGGCCCCTTGTCTGTGCGGTACGAGGGCGGAGGGAGCACAAAGAGCAGATCGAGGCACACACGCGGGCAGTTTTACCCAGGTTCGGGCCGCACGGATGCGTAAAACCCTACTCCTGCTTGACTGTGTATTGAGTTGAGTGCTCGGGAGCTTGAAGAAGCAGCTACACCGTGCGTGAGAGTAATCTAGGTTTCGAACCCCCTCCACGTTGTGCATGGGCCTCCTTTTATAGGGTAAGGGGTCACCGACAGGTGTCAACGTAGGAGAAAGGGGTAAAAAAGTAAAAGAGGTGGTAGTTGTAACAGTGCGGGAACAGTGGAGCTACAGTACAGAACAATGGTCTATACCTACTTTAACAGTGGGGGACAAGGGCATTTAATGCCCGTCGCCGTCGACCCCAAAAGCTCCCGCCTTAGCGTCTCCGTCCGCCACGGCGATGGATCCATCACCGTGGAGCGCCACCGTGTACCCCAGGCTGCACAGCCATCCGCCACGCGTCCCTGGATAGGCCCCAGGGCGACGCGTGGGCCGATGAGCTGGAGCGCGGGCACACAGCGCAACCTCCCCGGCAAGCACCTTGCCGGGGCCTCGATCTTGCCGGGCCCGGGAGCTAGCCGCTCCCTGGACCCCTTGCCGGGGCGCGGATAGCGCCGAGGCGATGTCTTCTAGTCTTCCTGGCAAGCTCCTCTTGCCAGGGTCTTGTGTTAGGGGAACAGTCTTGAGCCTGGTACGGCCTTCCCGGGAAGCTCCTCTTGCCGGGGTCTTGGTCTTATGTCTTGTATACTTTGTTTTTGAATGGTTTAATAGGGAGCAGGAAGGTCTCCGGCGAGCACGCAGTAAACCTTGCCGCGGGAAGCTGCAACTGCCCGTGCACAAGTTGGGGTACTGAGGCACCCCTACCTTAGTACACCGACAGGAGCCCCCGGGCCTGGGCCACACACGGTGCCGAGCGCTGTTGGGCCAGGCCCAAAACAGTGCACGGGCACCCGCGGCCCGCGGCGCGCCGAATCCACTTCCATATCCGCCGCACCCCACGGTAACGGCACGCGTCGATTGCGGCGCCGTGGGATGGGACGTGCCCACGATCTCTTAATGGAAAGGGCGAAACGCCCCCCACTCCCCCATAAAAGCAGAGGTAGCGGGCGCGGTTCCCCTCCTTGCGCTCTCATTACGTCGTCTTCCACCTACAAAAGATTCCTTCTTGTGCTCCGCCTCCACACCTCCGCCGCCGCCGAGCTCTTCGTCCCCCTCCTTCCACCGCGTCCGCCATGGCCCCAAAGACCGACAAGGCGAAGGCGGAGAAGGCCAAGAAGGAGAAGTCGGAGCAAGCGGCCAAGCTCATCGCATACCGGAAGAGGCACGTCGTCTTCCCGCCGAAGCTCGGCGTGCAGGAACTCTGGAACAAGTATTACTTGTTCTGGTCCAAGGGAACCGATGCGCATCCCCGCACGCGAGCATACCCGGCCGCCGCCAAGGACAGCTATCCCGGCGGGTACCACTTCTTTGCTGCCTTTTTCCATTGTGGTCTCTGTCCTCCTTTTTCGAACTTCTTCTGTGATGTCATGAACACATATGGCTTCCATCTGCTTGACTTCACCCCCAACGCCATCCTCACCATGGCCGTTTTCGCACACATGTGCGAAAACTTCATAGGAGTCCACCCCAATGTAGCCCTCTTTAGACACTTCTTCACCCCTAGAGCCGAGGCCGATGCCCCCCTCTCCGGAGGAATTTCTTGGATCTTTCGCCTGAATAAGAAAGGGGCGTATTTGCCGGGGGAGCTCCGCGGCAAGTGGGAGGAATGGCGAGCGGAGTGGTGCTGGATCGTAGAAGACCAGCCGCAAGCCTTCACCGCGCCGCGCACAACGCCCATTGTGCGCGGCAGGGACTGGAGTGACCTGGACTCCGACGATGTCAAACTCAACATCGCCCTTGTCCGGATTCTTCGTCTTCGGTTGGCCAATCTATCAGTTGCCGAGGTGGGCGCAGATTTCCTCCGCCGGCGCATCGCCCCTCTCCAAGACCGGAAGAGGCCGGCATGGGAGTACGGCGGCCCGGCAGATATCATGAGGCTGCGCCCCGGGCTTAATTTCAACTTCACCACTCTGGAGCTGCGGGGGATGGTACGGGAACTCTTCAAGTACGACCCGACGCACCCCGAGTGGTTCAGGACTCCCCGGGGGGTGGTGCCGCTCTGCAACAGCGCCGTCCGGGATAGGATCCTCGCCATGATGCCGATGTGTGACTCGCACGGCCTGGACCGCACGTGGATTGCTCCGAAGCCCATCGACGTCCTCAACTTCTACGACAACCTTGAAGAGGTGGCGAAGAACAAGGAGGACCTCAAGCTGCACACGCGGGACACCACCGACCAGGAAATCGCCTATATAGCTTCTCGGGCTGAGGAGGCCGCCGCCGCCGCGGCGGCAGGAGTTTTCGGGTTCTCGCCGGAGGAGGCGGAGGCCGAGGAGGCGTCCACCCAGGCGGAGGAAGCGGAGATCCGCAGGTTGCTGAATCTTCCACCCGACGCGCTTGCCGGGGTCCCCTCACTGAGGCACTCCGGGATCCATGGGATCGCGGCGGAAGCCGCGGCAATGGAGGGCACCGCCGGAGGGAGCAGAGGCGCCGCGAGGGGCAGAGGCGCCAAGGGAAAGGGGGCCGCGGCGCAGGACGCCGGGCCCAGCGAGCCGGCCGAGGCAGAGGAGGAGGAGGAGGGGGAGGAGGCCGAAGACTCCGGCGGATCCACGGAGTTATACGCCGACGACCTCTCCTCGTCGGAGGACTCCCCGCCCCCGGCAAGCCCGAGGCAGTCCCCGCCAAAGCGCCTCCGCAAGGCGGCGACGGGGGAGAGGGCGCAGGCGCCCCGGCAACAGCCACCTCGGCGGGCGGCTCCCCGGGGGAGTCAAGCCGCGCCAAGGCCGTCCGGCGCACCAGCCGCAGCGGAGGCGGCCCGTGCGCGGACCACGACGGAGGCGCCCCGCAGGCCGGCAGCGAGCCGGCAGGGGTCTTCTCGGAGCGGAGCAACGGCTCCGCCCGCCCCCCGGGCGCCGGCAGCCACAGGGGCTGGGTCTTCGCAGCCCCCAGCCCCGGTGAGCACCAAGCGCGCGAGGGAGTCTTCGTCTTCCGCTCCTCGCGCCGACGCGCCCACGGTGGAGTATGACTTCTCCGCCCTGAGCGAGGACGACGAGGAGGACCAGGAGTAAGAATCCAAGATTCTACACCTTCTTGATTTTTGTCTTGAACTTCTGTTGATGTTGACTCTGTCTACTGTTTTGATTTCAGGACCCTGGCCCATCGCGCAGCGAAGAAGGCCAAGGCGCCCGAGGCCGAGGTCGCGGAAGGCTCAGCAGCGGCGGCAACAGGGTGTGTGCCGGAGCCAAGCCTGCCGGACTCGAGCACTGCTCCGATGAGCAGCCCCCAGCGCAGCCCGCAGCGCAGCCCCCAGCGTAAGTCTGGGACTCTCTCTTTTCGCTTTGGGGAACGCCTGAGGATTTGATTTTGTCTTCATGTATTGACATCTCTTGTCTTGTTCTGTGCAGAGGTTGAGCCCCAGCGGGAAGGGCGCCCGGAGACCACAGCTGAGGAGCCGCAGGCCCCGCCATCCCCGCCGAGGCAGAACTCTCCGGCAAGGGAGAGTGCTCCGTCAAGGGCGGGTACTCTGCCAAGGCAGAGTACCCCGCCAAGGACGAGTAGCCCGGCGAGGGCGGCCACCCCGCCAAGGCCAAGCTCCCCGGCGAGGGTGACCACTCCGACAAGGCCGAGCTCCCCGGCGAGGGAGCCCGCCGCTGAGGACGTCCGTCAAGGTAAGCTTCGTGACTTGTTTTCTTGGCCTGTCTCTTTTTTGGATATTTGCTTGAGCCTTGAACTTCTTTTTCTTCTTCTTAGATCTTCCTCCTCCTGCGCCCATGGAGACGGAGGTCATCGACCTTGAGGAGGAGGGCGCGCAGGGCGGCGGCGGCGACGCCCCTGTCGTCGAGGAGACAGCCGAGGCCGCCGAGCCGGCCGCGCAAGAGACTGCCCCGGCTGCAGATGCAGCGGCCGGGGAGGGGGACGGTGGCCGCACCGCCGACCCGGGGGCGGCGGGAGCATCGGATGCTGCACCGGCCACCGGTCCCTCCGCCGGCGAGGAGCAGAGGTTCTATCTCGAGGCCCCCAATGGCGTCTTCATCCAGATGCCGTGGGGGTCTTCGTCGCGAGCTCCTACGGAGGGCGAGGCGTTCGACGGAGAAGACCTCGCCTCCGCAGGCCTGAAGATCGTCCAGGCGCCCAGTGGAGGTGAGGGGCCCGAGGAGGAGAGGTTGCTCCATCAACTCCTGGCCCTTTACCGGGCCAGGCAGGCAAAGCTCGCTTCCCGGGAGGCTCTTGCCGCCAAGGCCGCGGCAGAGATGGAGAAGCGTGCGGCGGAGCTCAGCGCCGCCAATCAGGCTGCCCTCCGCCAGGTGGCGGAAGAGCGTGAGCGTCTCGCCGGTGAGTACCAAGAATGGGTGCTCGAGAAGGCTGAAGCGGAAGAACAGCAGCGCCTCGCCGGAGTGGATATGTCCCGGCGGGAAGGAGAGCTCGCGCAGCGGAAGGTTGAGCTGGACTCTCATGAAGAAGACCTTGCCGCTCGCGAGGCTGCCCTTGGCGGGGAGCTGAAGGAGGCGAAAGCCGCTGCGGTTGCCGCGGAAGACGCCAAGAAAGAGCTCGCCGCCAAGGTCGAACAGTTGGAGAAGGCGATGAAGGTGAGCGCCGAGAAGGTTGCCGCGCTCATCTTGGAGCGCGAGAAGGACGCTCACACAAACTCTGAGCTTCAGGTGAGTCTATCAAAGAGGGGCGATGAGCTGAAGGCCGCCAAGGACTCCATTGAGGACTTGGAGCTGAAGGTCACCACCCTGAAGGAATCGCTCGATGCTGCCCGGGCCCAGGAGACCAAGTTGAAGGATGAGCTCCGCAAGGAGCGAACCTTGGTGGAGAGCGTCAACAAGGCATCCGAGCTCTTCCGGCAGACTATTGAAGTGTGGACCGAAGAGCTGGTTTCTTCTGCGTCCAATATTGACCAGGAGTTGCTGGCGTTGAAGGTCGAACATCTTATCTACTCGCCGGATCCGGATCTCCCGCACAGCGCCAAGCTCAGCCTCTTCTTCAGAGGGGTCGCTCCGGCTCTTGCAGGTCTTCGGAACCGCATCCCCGCGCAGCTGGCCGAGGAGTCGCGCCGGCTCTGCGCGGGGACTCTGGAGCGGGTGTTGACGAAGATCGTGTACCGCAACCCGGGAACCAACCTCACGAACGTTCTTCGCACCCTGCCGGCAGATGCAGATACGGAGGCCCTGAAGGAGCAGGTCGGCCACATCATCGCCAAGGTGGCAAAGCTTGGCAGGAAGGAGGGCGACCGCGTAGACTAGGGCTCCATTTATCTTTATCTTTTTGTTGCTGCACATTATGTCATGAACCTATTAGTACATTGCGACAAGTTATCCTCTATAAGATATTTACTCTATTTTGATCAATCAGTGCAATGTTATCTTCCTTGTTTCAATCTTTGAGTTTGTATGTTTTTCACCCTACGCTCCCGGGGAGCTTGCCGGCAAGGGACCCTTGCCGCGAGCGCTGAGTGCTGGACTCTGAGCAGCCTGCTGGGCAAGGTCTTCGCCGGCAAGCAACCTTGCCGCAGCTAGTCGCAACGCACTTAGCTTGCTGAGCGTACTCGGAAACGAAGCAAGGGCGCGACACTTGTCGCAGCTCACTTAAATCGTTGAGTGAACTCGAAAGCAAGATAAGGGTGCGGCAAGCTACGGGTAGGTTCCTCCGCGCACAGGTTTTCCATACAAAAATGTGATCGTTCAAGGAAGACAACTTAAAATTTAAAATTTGAACTGGTCAAATTCTAACAACTTATCTTTCATATGCTGCTTGCTTATACTGCTTGCTTTTCGGTAAGACTTCTCTTTCTTGAACAGCACTTGGTTCCTCCTCCACCTCCTTCCCCCCCGGCAAACTTGTGCGCGAGGAATCGTTCCTTCTGCTTAAGAGGAAAGAAAAGGGAGAGGGAAACAAGTATATGGCCTTTCGGCGCGCTGATGCTTACCGTACACTTGAGTGCTGCATCGAAACGCCAAATAGAACATGCAAATAGCAAGGAAAGGCATGCAAAAGGCAATCGATGCGAGAAACACGAAAACTTTACTGATGCACGGGGTCTGCGCCCGGCTTTGTACAAAGGGTTACATGCAACAGCGGCAAAGCTTGTACAAAAGGTGGTTGCCGGAGCGGATCACGGCAACCGCGCCTTAGGGGTGAAACTTGCGAAGATGCTCTATGTTCCAGGAGTTGCTCACCGGTAAGCCTTCTTCGGTCTCGAGGCGGACAGCGCCGGGCCTCGTAACTTGTCTCACCCGATAAGGGCCTTCCCACTTCGGCGTCAACTTGTTGGAATTCTTGGCGGACTGAACACGCCGAAGAACAAGGTCGCCTTCCTCGAGACTCCTGGCCTTGACTTTGCGGCTATGGTAGCGGCGCAAAGCTTGCTGGTATCGAGCAGCTCGTACCGCAGCCTGGAGACGTCCCTCCTCAAGGAGCAATGCGTCATCTTGCCGCAGCTGCTCTTGCTCGAGCTCATCATAAGCGAGCACTCGAGGAGATCCGTATACGAGTTCCGTGGGGAGAACTGCTTCTGCTCCGTAGACTAGAGTAAAAGGTGTCTGTCCGGTGGCTCGACTTGGTGTCGTTCTGATTGACCAAAGAGCCGCCGGGAGCTCCTCTATCCAATTTCTTCCACACTTGCGCAGCCTGTCAAAGGTCCTTGTCTTGAGTCCGCGCAGCACTTCAGCATTTGCCCTTTCCGCTTGACCGTTGCTCCTCGGGTGAGCAACAGAAGCAAAACAGACCTTGGCGCCAAGGTCTTGGACGTACTGCATGAAGGTGCGACTAGTAAATTGTGTGCCGTTGTCGGTGATGATCCTGTTAGGGATTCCGAAACGGCAAACAATCGACCTGAAGAACCTGACCGCTGACTGTGCTGTCACCTTCCTCACTGGCTCCACTTCCGGCCGCTTTGTGAACTTGTCGATTGCGACGTACAAGTACTCAAAGCCCCCGACAGCGCGAGGGAAAGGGCCGAGGATATCGAGCCCCCAGACCGAGAAGGGCCACGACAAAGGGATTGTTTGGAGAGCTTGAGCTGGCTGATGGATCTGCTTCGCATGGAACTGGCACGCTTCACACTTGGTTACTAGTGCAGTCGCATCTTGGAGGGCTTCTTGCCAAAAGAACCCTTGCCGGAAAGCTTTCCCGGCAAGTGCCCTTGCGCCAATGTGGTGGCCGCATATGCCTCCGTGTATTTCCGCCAACAGCCTCCGTCCATCTTCTCTGGAGATGCACTTCAACCTGACACCATTGAGTCTCCTTCTGTACAGCTCGTTATCCACGAACTGATACATACTTGACTGCCTGGTTATCTTCTCTATCTCTTGAGGGTCGTCGGGAAGTTCTCCAGTTTGCAGAAAACGGACGATCTGCTGCGCCCATGCCGGAGCCCGAGGCTCGACGGCAAGGACTAAAGGCTCGAGGGCCGCTGCGGGAACCTCAGCTTCTACGGCAAGGACCTCTGGTCCTGTCGGAGCTGACGGTCCCCCGGCAAGCTCGCCGGGGCGAGGCTTGCCGGGAACGCTTGCTTCAACTGTACAAGCCCGAGGACTTGCAGGAGCAAACTGTTCCTCAGCGTTCTGATTGTCGATCTTGGAGACCTTGGCGGCGGTTTCAGGAAGATCCGCCGGGAAGTAGTCGCCGGAGACCAACTTCCTCTTCTTGGATTGCCCAATTGATGGTGTAACGGATGGTTGAGTCAGCTTGAGTAAGAAGGTCCCTGGTTCCACAGGTAACTTCATTGCGGCGCACTTTGAAAGGCCATCTGCAATTTCATTTTGAGCTCTCGGGACGTGCTCCATCTGCAAACCTTCAAAGTGCTCTTCAAGCTTTCTCACTTCATCGACATATGCTTCCATCAAAGGGCTCTGATAGCTCTTGTTAACTTGTCGGACCACCAACTGAGAATCGCCCCGCACAATCAGCTTTCTGATCCCAAGTTCGGCCGCAATCCTGAGGCCGGCAAGCAAGCCTTCATACTCTGCGGTGTTGTTTGTCGCTTGCTCCCTGGGAAAGTGCATCTGGATAACATATTTGAGGTGTTCTCCGGTGGGCGCGATGAGTACCACGCCGGCACCGGCGCCTTGCAGCGAGAAGGCACCGTCAAAATACATTACCCATTCACTTGTCGCTTCTTGTACGGGTACACTTGTTTCTTGAACTTCTTCTTCTGGTGTCGGGGTCCACTCAGCTATGAATTCTGCCAAAGCTCGGCTCTGTATGGTTGAAGTACTTTCAAACTTGAGTCCAAAGCTCGACAGCTCCAGTGCCCACTCAACGATCCTGCCTGTTGCTTCTGGATTGTGCAATATCCTCTTCAACGGAAATCGAGTGACCACTGTTATCTCATGGGCTTGGAAGTAATGGCGCAGCTTTCTTGAGGCCATGAGGAGGCCGAAAAGCAATTTTTGCACACCAGAGTATCTTGATCTAGCCCCCTGGAGAAGGGAACTTACAAAATACACTGGGCGCTGCACCATCTTCTTCCGCACCTCTCCTTGTTCCTGCGCAGAGTCTTCCTTGTCGGGGCCAGAGCTTGTTGGGTCAGCCCCCTGTTTGTCGCTGGATTCGCTTGCCGGTGGTGCTGACTCCTCGTCGGACTCCCTCTCCGCTACCAACGCAGCACTAACCACCTGGTTGGTTGCCGCTAAGTATAGCAACAACTTTTCCTGTGGTCTAGGTGCGACAAGTATAGGAGTGGAGGACAGGTACCGTTTCAAATCCTGCAACGCCGCCTCTGCTTCCGGAGTCCACTTCATGGGACCTGCCTTCTTCAAAATTTTGAAGAAAGGTAGGGCGCGTTCTGCAGACTTTGAAATGAACCTACTGAGGGCAGCAACACATCCCGCAAGCCTTCTGACATCCTTGACGCGCTTCGGGGCCTCTATCTGCTCAATGGCTTTGATCTTGTCGGGGTTGGCTTCAATCCCCCTCTGTGATACAAAGAACCCGAGAAGCTTGCCGGAGGGGACTCCAAAGACGCACTTCTCGGGGTTCAACTTGAGCTGTATCCTGCGCAGGTTCTGAAACGTTTCTTCCAAGTCTTGAATCAGGGTTTCCTTGCTTTTGCTCTTCACCACGATGTCATCCATGTAAGCTTCTACATTTCTGTGGATCTGTGGCTCAAAAGCAGTGTACACTACCCTTGCAAAGGTTGAGCCTGCATTCTTCAGTCCAAATGGCATGCGTATGAAGCAATAAGTGCCACATGGAGTGATAAATGCAGTCTTCTCTTCATCTTCCTTGGCCATGAAAATCTGATGATATCCTGAGTATGCATCAAGAAAACAGAGTAGCTCACATCCGGCAGTGGAGTCAACGATCTGGTCAATGCGCGGCAAAGGGAATGGATCCTTGGGACATGCTTTATTCACATCGGTGAAGTCTATACACAGTCTCCACTTCCCGTTGGCCTTGCGCACGACGACTGGGTTTGCCAACCACGTCGGATGGATCACACCTCTAACTAGGCCTGCTGCTTCTAGCTTCTTGATTTCCTCGTTGATGAACTCTTGGCGCTCCACGGCTTGCTTCCTCACTTTCTGCTTGATGGGCCGCGCATGAGGACAGACAGCAAGCTTGTGCTCAATTACCTTCCTGGGAACACCGGGGATGTCGGATGGTTGCCAGGCAAACACATCGACATTCGCCCGCAGGAAGGCAACGAGCGCGCTTTCCTATTTGCTGTCAAGGGTTGCACTGATGGTGAAAGTACCACCAGTGCCATCCTCCTTTGCGGACACTTTCTTGGTTGCCGGAGGAGCAGCCATTCCTTTCTTGCTCTTGCCGGTGGAGCTCGATGGAACGTCCTCGACGGCAGCGCAGCACTCCGAAGAGGTGCGGTTGCCGGAGTGGGCCCTAGAGCACTTGCCGGACTTGGTCTTCGTCTTCTTCCCCCCGGGAGCTTCAGCGGCAAGAGTATCCTTCTCGGCCGCAGCTGCTGCATCCCGGTAAATCTTGTCGGCGCAAATAAGCGCATCCTTCTTGTCGCTGTGGACAGTGATGACGCTTATCGGCCCCGGCATCTTCAGCACGTTGTAAGCATAGTGGGAAGCTGCCATGAACTTGGCGAGGGCAGGACGGCCAAGTATTCCATTTTAGGGCAATGGAATATCGGCGACGTCAAAGGTGATGCGCTCAGTTCTGAAGTTGAGCTCCCCGCCAAAGGTCACCGGCAGAGTGATCTTTCCCTTGGGCTTGCTCCTTCCCGGGTTGATTCCTTGGAATGAACCGGTCTCTTCGAGCTCGCCATCTTGAATCTGGAGTTTCTTGATCACAGCGGAGGAGATCAAGTTCAGCCCGGCCCCGCCGTCTACCAACATTTTGGTGACCTTGAGGTTGCGGATGGTGGGGGAAACCAGCATCGGCAAGCACCCGACCGCAGTGGTGCGGTCAGGGTGATCCTCAAGATCAAAAACGATGGGCGTGCTGGACCATTTGAGGAGCCTGCGCGACTCCACGGGCGGCTCCGCTGCGTTCACCTCACGCACCCACTGTTTTAGCTGGCGGTGGGAGGTGTGCAGGGAGGCGCCACCGTCGACGCACGGGACCTCCGTGGCCTTCTGGAACTCCTGCTCGCTGTTCTCGTCGTCCTCCATGTCTTCATCGTCGTCTTCGTCGTTGTCGCGGCCCCGGGGAGGTCGATCTCCTTGCCGCTGCTTAGCCTTGCCGCGGCGTCCTCCCCGGCCGTTGAACGGCCGCTTCTTGCTGGGCTCTTCCCCGCCACCTTGGGCCTTCTCCTTGTCGCGCCTCTCGTACTCAGCTTTTTGCTGCTCGACGAGGTACTCGACGCGCTTGCAGTTGGAGAGATCGTGACCCTTGGTGCGGTGTATCTTACAGTATTGCTTGTCGGAGCTACCCGGCTTGTCGGCCGCCGCTGCAGGGGCAGGCTCCTTGCCGGAGCCGCCAGCCTGTGCTTGCTTGGCGGGGGCCTCCTTGCCGGACTTCTCGACGGCAAGCACCTCCTTTTTGCCCTTCTTTCTGTTGTTCCGCCGCCGGCTCTTCTTTGCCGGGGCGGTGTCGTCGCTGTCGCTTCCTCCTGCGCCAGCATCCTCCCCGGGGAGTTTCCTCCCCTCTTCTGCGCGTGCGCACTTGTCAGCAAGAGCGTAGAGCTCGCTGACGTCCCTAATCTTGGTCATTGCCATTTCCTCACGCATGCGGCGGTTACGCACGTTCTGATGGAACGCGCTGATAACCGCAGCAGGGTGAACGTCAGGTATGTTGTGCTGCACCCGGCTGAAGCGTTGGATATATTTGCGCAGGGGTTCGCCTTCCTTCTGGGCCAAGATATGGAGATCGCTCTCCTGGCCATGGGGTTTGTGGCCGCCGGTGAAGGCGCCAACAAACTGATGGCAGAGGTCGGCCCAAGAAGAGATAGAGCCTTCCGGCAAGTGCATGAGCCACGAACGGACGTTCGGCTTCAGCACGAGCGGGAAGTAGTTGGCTAAGATCTTCTCGTCGCGCCCCCCGGCAGCTTGCACTGCGATAGTGTAGACGCTGAGAAATTCCGAGGGGTGCGTCTTGCCGTCGTACTTCTCCGGTACGTCGGGCTTAAAGTTCTTCATGCTGGGCCACTGGACGCGCCGCAGCTCGCGGGTGAACGCAGGGCAACCTGCCGCGTACGGCAAGTCGCCTGGTTCACCGGGCGCGTGCGCGTCGACGGTGTTCCCAGCTCTCTTGTCGGATTGTCGCCGAGCTTCTCGGCGGCGCTCGATCGTGGTTCGAGCGTCTTCATCTCGCCGGTCGTCGAGGACCTGGCGCTGGTCCCGACGGGCCCGCGGGTCCGACGAGGCTGTGGAGCCGTCGTCGGGGTTGTTCCGGCGGGGCGGCGTCTTCTGTTTCTGCGGCGGGGAGTGCACGCTTGTCGCACCCCCGGCAGTCTTGTCGTCGATAGCCTTCGTCTTCTCAGCCTGCCGCGGCCGTGAGGCCGACGGCTGCTGTGGAGAATCGTTGTTGGCGAAGTCTATCAGGCTCCGGATGGTGGCCCTCCATTCTTCGGCCTTGTCGGCCGCCGGAGGAAAGTCGAGGAGCAGCTGCGCCCTTGCGAGCGCTTCTGCTGGAGTAGAGGGGAACGCGGGTGAGCGGTGCGAGGAGCGGGATACGCTCGGACTTCTAACAACGTTAGAAGGAGCGGGGTCCCGCGCCGGCGCCTTCGCTTTGCTTGTGCCTGGACGGGGGTCCGGGGCGTCCCGCGAGCCTCCGGTCTGGCCTTGTCCCAGCAAGCGGATACCACCTCCCGTGGTATGGCGCTGCTGGGTCGTTGTGTGCTGCGATGGACGCGGCGCGTCCACGGAGACCGAGGTTCGGTCGTCCGTCCGGTTCTTGGATCTGGTGGCGCCGTGAGTGTCCTCACCGGCAACCACCCTTCCGACGGCATCTCCCCCGCCCACCGTTGGCTCTGGTGGCAGCGGGTGAGACGCAGACGGGCCTCCGACCTCCGAAGCCTTCTTCTTCGGGGCCATGGAGTTGCCACTGATGAAGTTGCTGATGAAGCTGGAGAGGTTGATGAAGAATGCGCCCGCGCGAATGCCGGATCAGGTTCGCACAACCTCGACGCCCCTCACCTGGCGCGCCAAAGATGTCGGGGGAAACTGTCCGCCACGAACACCTATGGGACCGGGGCCCCTTGTCTGTGCGGTACGAGGGCGGAGGGAGCACAAAGAGCAGATCGAGGCACACACGCGGGCAGTTTTACCCAGGTTCGGGCCGCACGGATGCGTAAAACCCTACTCCTGCTTGACTGTGTATTGAGTTGAGTGCTCGGGAGCTTGAAGAAGCAGCTACACCGTGCGTGAGAGTAATCTAGGTTTCGAACCCCCTCCACGTTGTGCATGGGCCTCCTTTTATAGGGTAAGGGGTCACCGACAGGTGTCAACGTAGGAGAAAGGGGTAAAAAAGTAAAAGAGGTGGTAGTTGTAACAGTGCGGGAACAGTGGAGCTACAGTACAGAACAGTGGTCTATACCTACTTTAACAGTGGGGGACAAGGGCATTTAATGCCCGTCGCCGTCGACCCCAAAAGCTCCCGCCTTAGCGTCTCCGTCCGCCACGGCGATGGATCCATCACCGTGGAGCGCCACCGTGTACCCCAGGCTGCACAGCCATCCGCCACGCGTCCCTGGATAGGCCCCAGGGCGACGCGTGGGCCGATGAGCTGGAGCGCGGGCACACAGCGCAACCTCCCCGGCAAGCACCTTGCCGGGGCCTCGATCTTGCCGGGCCCGGGAGCTAGCCGCTCCCTGGACCCCTTGCCGGGGCGCGGATAGCGCCGAGGCGATGTCTTCTAGTCTTCCTGGCAAGCTCCTCTTGCCAGGGTCTTGTGTTAGGGGAACAGTCTTGAGCCTGGTACGGCCTTCCCGGGAAGCTCCTCTTGCCGGGGTCTTGGTCTTATGTCTTGTATACTTTGTTTTTGAATGGTTTAATAGGGAGCAGGAAGGTCTCCGACGAGCACGCAGTAAACCTTGCCGCGGGAAGCTGCAACTGCCCGTGCACAAGTTGGGGTACTGAGGCACCCCTACCTTAGTACACCGACAAGTAGAGAGTAGAGGATATGGCACTGGGCTGCCGTGTTTCGTGCTCCTCCGTCGTACTCAAGTGGAAAACTTGAGTATACCGCACGGTTCTTTGCTCCTCCTCAGGTCGTCGGCACATTTATATGAGCAGTCAAATCACAAGGCCCCGCCTTCCAGCAGTAATGAGCCGTCAAATCACAAAGGCCCTCGCCTCTCGTGAAAAGGACCAAGCTAGACTGCCTGGCCCTCTAGCCTTTTAATAAATTTTGAGCGTGTCTCGTCACATTCCAAATTACTACTACTACCACGCTATATTTAATTGCAAACATGTTCACACCGATCACAACCTAAACGGTTTCCCACTAAAGAGCGTATTAGTAGTACTCGGTTATAAGATGACTGCACATTCCTCCTCAACTCCTCATCCACAAAAAAACAATCAAGTCAATCAAGCCATAGGCAGTGTGAGTTCTAGGTCGAGAGATTTCCACCAGGGAGAGGTGAGCATGGAAGAGGAAGCACGAGAGATGTCCCGCCTCGCCGTGAAAGCAGCCGACATGTCCAGCCGCGTAGCAGTAGAAGCACAGAGGTCCCGTCGCGCCGCCGAAGCAGCTTGGAGGTCCCGTCGCGCCGTCAATGTAGCAGACTGGTCTGGCCACGCCGCAGAAGCAGCAGAGATGTCCCGCCACGCCGCCAAAGCAGCAGGGACGTCCCGCCACGCCGCGGCGGCCTGGGAAAATTTCTCGCGGGCAGGCGAGGACACTTAGAGGCGCGTGCATGCGATAGTCCATAGCCAGATGGATCAGATCTCCGGCTGGGCGAGGATGCAGGACGAGGCTACCGGCGTCATCCGCCAACTGGGGGACGGCAATGCGAAGCTCTGGGGCGAGCGCGACCTGCTGAGGGCGAAGATCGCCGGAAGGGCGAAGCAGGAGGAGGAGATTGCTGCCGTGTTGCAGAGGACGGGCGTCATCATTAAGAAACTTATGGACGAGAATGCCATGCTCCGCATCGAGCGCAACAGACTGGTGGAGGAATGCATGGCTGTTGCCAAGCAGCATATTAAGGACATGAAACTGATGAAAGAGATCATCGCCCGACGCGAGAACTAGTCTCTGCGACCTGCATCGCATAAAGAAAGTAGAGATCAGCAAGACAGATCGTTGTATGCGTCTTCCTTCTTCTTTTGCCCTTGTGTATTTCGCGTGTAGCCGCATGTAGCTTTTCTAATTATCATCCTAATTATGTAAGACAATTATTATCCACTCTCGTCGTCCTTATATATATTCATCAGTCTTGCTATAAGTCGCAGTAGATGCTATATAGGTCCGTCAGATCTTACATCAAGATCCGTGCAAAATTTTCTTTTCAAATTTCTTTTTTCTCTCTTAAATCGCAGTCGAGTGAGACATTGCCACGCCATTAAACAGAGGCTCGGGCGCCATTAATGGAGACCTTGGGAGAGAGGTGGACGGCAGATGGAGATCAAAGGGCTCTCCTCCTGATAAGCACGCGTAGGGGGTCTGATCGCACGCCTCCCGTACTCAAATAGCTACCCTGCACGGCGCCTCCTAGCTAATAAAAAAAGGGGACGCGTGGCGGCACGTAAATGATAAATAGAACGCCCACGGTTTCAATAATACTTGTGTTTCCAATTGTAACGTGACAACACTTGTTCCAAAATGACTTTGTTGATTTTTAATGTGTGCGCCTTCGCAAATCGGACAGCAAAATTACCACGACATGTGCTTGTATTTAAAATTTGAATTATGCACACAAACGTGACACATTCCCTCTCAGAACCACGAGCCTTCTTGAGAGAAGCTCTGGTTTGCCAGAAACTTATACCAAAACTTGTTCCTACTCTGCAATTTTTTTTACCACAGCCTGGTAGTACCATGACATGACACCAAGCCAAGTTTCTTGATTTTCAGGCGTGTTTTGCATTTACAAGAATTTTAAAACCAAGCTTCTCAATGTTCTCGGGCGAACCACGATGCCCAGATGTTTGAATTTCATTCCCTTTTCTTGTATGGGACCTAGAAATTCACCCGAGGACACACATGTGATTTTTCAGTCAACTTTGGTGCACGGGAGCATGTCAAATTTGAATTATCCACATTAAATCACCAAAAACTCAATTAATGCATAAAAAGGTCAAACGAACCCGGAATAATTCCAAAATTTAACAGGCCACTCATATAGTTCTATGTTGCCTCTGTAAAGAAAATCTGGCGGGAGGCAGAGTATATTGTTTCGCACACAAAGGTATAAAGAAATAAAGAAATTAGCCATATTTAATTCTTGGGTTCTTATTATTTATGCCACTAGTTGTGTATCACTACACAGTTTTGCCATTAGAAGTTACAACTACTCAAAAAATGCCATCGATCCGTGAGATGCCTGCTCAAAAATGTAATTAGGTATCTAAAAAATGTCATCGTTAAGTTAGATGTTTGCTAAGAAATGCCATTAGACATTGTTATTTTCACGTCAAACCCGTTGACCATGTTACATGACAAAAATAAGCCGATTCTCACAACGATAAGTTAATGGTGTCCAGCACAACACACCCCTCAAATAAACCTAAGCACCCTGGAATTCTTTGACAAAACTAAGCACCCTGAAATTCTTTGACAACTAAACTGCTGGCTATATGATGTTGGCCATATATATAGTGTATGTATATAATGTCAAGAAATGAGTGGTAGTACTATACCAAGTAAAAGATGAAATGTACGAAATATAATGAGAAGAAACATAACATAGTTCTGCTGGGGGCTCGGCACAACACACCCCTCAAATAAAAATAAACACACCAGAAATTAAACTAAGCAACTAATCCGGTAGACACTGCATTAGAACCACCATGAGCAACGACACTGCCACCTTACTCGGAGTCCTCGTCCACATCCTCGACTTCGTCCTTGTCACTCTTCCTCTTGGGTGATACTTCTTTGCTTGAACTGCACACTTGGCTCTTGCTCTTCATCCAACCCTTGTAGATATTGAAACAAAGGTAGCCATCCATTGCAGCGTAGTGGATGTGGTCTATATCTAGTACAGTCCACTGCCATGCACGATGAAACGTGTGCGGAGGTTTCTTCAGTTCACCGTACATAGGATGAACCATGGCTCCTGTCAGGGTCAGCATTGATGGATGAGAGGAGGACACCAGGCTCTCCTTCTGGAGATCGAAGGGCTGGCCTACAACGAGGCCTATCCGACCCAGGATTTCCTTGTCGTTCCTAAAGTCTACAGTAACGAATTTGACTCGGCCGCCCTTGAGGAAGTTCTTAAATTCCTCGCACTCAACGTCGGCATGGCATTTGTGGTAGACCAAGCATAAGTCATGTACGTAAACCTGTATCACGGCGGGCTTCTTCTTCTCTGCCTCCTTTAGTTTCTTCTCACTTCCTAGGACTGTGGTGTACTCAACATCTAGCCCAGCGACCCACTCATCATTTGAGTTTTCGAACATGCGTTTGAAGCGAGCAAGGCATTCTTTCACCGTTGCGGAAGAACGGGTGTAGATGACGTCGAACTCATCATCGGTGATGGTTCTAACCTTGTACTCACCGCCGATCATGGAGATTTGGGACGCCATGGATTTGGGAGGAGGGTTAGGATTAGTAGAACTGCCGTAATGTGAAAGGACGGGACGACTAGGAGCAGTTTATCCACTGTAAAAATGTCGAGTGGGGGCGCATGCGAATGGCAGGGTAGTGTCTTGCGTGCTGGATAAATGGATTCATGCACAGTACTATGGGGGCCCAATTAGATGTCATGTCTACTCGACGCCCAATTAAATGGATTTCGATGTCATGTCAATCGTCGGGAAAATTATAGGTGATACGAAGCTTTCCATTATCCCATGATACGGGCTTCTGAGATCCCTTGGATCTGTGATCGAACGGTTGCATGGCATGATTCTAGACCTATGGGTGAATATCCTATCCTGGAGGGTTATTCTGCAAATTTTCAGCAACTTAGCATGCGACCGTTCGATCTCAGATCCAAGGGCTGCCAGCAGCCCGTATCATGGTTGCGCCTACCACGACCATCGCCTCGCTCGCGTGGTTACGCCCTTGGAGATTTAACACGGTGCGTTAGGCTATCTGATGTTGGCATGTCATACATAGTCATCACTTAGGTTGGTCGTAGTGGGAGTATCATATACTAGTATCATGCATATGATACTACTGTTTGATACTACATCCGTAGTGCATAATATCATATTTGGTATCATAAAATGGTTAATTTATTGCCATGCATGACACATAGTAGCACATCATTTAATATGATACGGTATCATGATATGATACTCAACTCTCTCTTACTTCATTAAATACTATGCCACCTCATCAAAACTACCTAGTTGGCATGCATGATACTACATATGATACTACCATTACGGGTTGCCTTAGTCACTCATACAACAAGGTTAGATATAAGGTTGGCTATAAGAGTATTTTTTTTGTTTACTTCTCTCTATCTCTTTCTTCATAGTATTTATTGCATCTGCCAAGGAGTGACCTCTTCCAATGAAATGGTGCTTAGATGAGGTGTTATGGGCATTAAATGGCTTAGCAACTCAAGTCCCCAATGCATAGGTGCTTAGTTTTTTGTTGCTAAGTTTGCTTCATCTAGGTACACGCGCTTATCACCATTTCTTCCTAGGGTCACCAAGCTAGTCTCTCTCTTCTTAATTAACTTGGCACATCAAACTTTATGCCTAGGTGGCAGGCTTAGCACCTGTAGGATCAAGTACAATAGTGAGCTATAAGCCCGCTTTACATGGAATTTTTGCATATGTGGGGTTTAGGGTTTAGGGTTTAGGGTTGAGGGTTTGAATATGTGGGGGGAAGAGGCAAGGAAAAAGTGGAGGAGTGGGTTCTCAAACAAGAGCCAGCCTCTACATGGTGGAGCATCGAGAGAGGTACATCTATGGAGGTCATCCGGAATCCGGCTTTGCAGTTAAAATGATAATGGCAGGTCAAATCACCGGGCCCCACCTGTCTAGCAGTAACTCACTGTCAAATCACACAGCCCTACGTTTGCAGTAGCCTACTCCCTCATCTTCTCGCGTCTCTGTCGAACCGACTAGGCGGAACTGACCCTCCTACCGCGCAGGAAAAGCCCCGCCCTCGACTTTTAAATAGTACAGTATACTAATTTTGTATCCATGGATTGCGCCATGGAGCAAAGCCTCAAGAAAACGGTGGTACACATGTACGTAGTATATAGCACACCCCTCGCGTTCGCGTCGCACCCCAGACGGTCGGTCAGTCTAGCATGCCGCTCTCCGAATGGAATGCGCGTCATATTGCGTTTGCACACACATGTGGCACCGCAATTGAGAATCGACCATAGGCACACTCCCGGCCCCACAAGTCGTGTGAGTTAATAGAAGTACATACGTTGGTACCTGGACGATCCCTGCAAGACACGGAAGATCAGTTCGTCCATGCATGTGAGCAGACTCCAGCAGACACGCCTGGATTGACTATCGTCTACATATCGTGCAGGCTGTGTTGTACAGGGCTGTAGTTCTGGTGACTAATCTAAAAAAGGTTTCTTGTCATCTCGCAAAATTAGGTGTCATGTGCTTCGGATCACTGCGAGGGTTAAACAGTGACAACGGAGTTGGGCTAGTCATTGGGGGCACATGCACGAAGACTACTCGGCTGCCATCTAGGTTAAGCTGGCTATGTTAATTAGGACATCTATCGACGGACCCCTTTTCTACGAGTTTATCTTTAATTCGAGCTTTGATCCTCGTCAAGTTTGTCCGTCGGGATTCATCTTGTCTCCTTTGGGCAGTGAGGTTATGATTTCTTGTCATGTGGCTTTTTTCATTTTATATGTTATAATCCGGTGCTTCAGATCAAAATGACGACAACTGCGCCTCCGGGGCAAGTGCATGAAGACTTCTCGACAGTCATTACCAAGGTCAAGCCGGCTCCGGACGGTAGACAAAAGAAAACTACTACTCCACTATATAGGCAGGAGCCTCCGCGCTTGCTTGCTAGTGTTGCTCTCTTCACACTGTCTCGTCCTCTCCAGATCTAAACACGACAGCGGTGGCCACACACTCTCTCTCTACTCACCGCTGGTCACAGATCCAACCGGATCCTCTCCGCCGGGGAAGGTGAGAAGGTGGAACGTTCACGCTTTCGTCCTCGGCGACGGCTCTTATCCACTGACGGCGCGTCCCGATCAGCGTGGCTTGTTGTTCTCTCCCAAGCATCGCTGGCGAGGGAGGGCCTCCCGCCCCTTCTTCCTCACTGCCGTAGTGTGGGCAGATCCGGCCTCCCGTCGCCCACCTAGCGACATCCTGGCGACCCTCATGTATAACTTCCTTCAAAACCGGCCTTGTTCTACTTTCCGAAGTCCTGATGTCGCTGCATTTGTATCTTTTACTATTTCTCAGGCCCCCTCCTGTAGATAGGATCGATCGACTGTTCGGAAACCACCTAATTTTTTACTATTAAGAGGTAAAACTAATTCATGCACTCAAATCTAGTAGTACTTGGTTCAAACAAGGAACAAAGGGGGTGGGGGTTGTCGGTGTACTAAGGTAGGGGTACCCTAGTACCCCAACTTGTGCACGGGCAGTAGCAGCTTCCCGCGGCAGGGTTTACCACGTGCTTGCCAGAAACCTTTCCGGTCCTTATTAAGCCATTCAAGAACAAAGTATACAAGTCAGAAGATCAAGGCCCCGGCAAGAGGAGCTTGCCGGGAAGGCCGTGCCAGGCTCAAGATTACCACTTTAGTACAAGGCCCTGGCAAGAAGAGCTTGCCAGGAAGACCAAGGAATGCACACCTCAAGAAACGCCTCGGCGCAGCATGCGCCCCGGCAGGGCCCGGGGAGCGACAAGCTTCAGGGCCCGGCAAGGTCAAGGCCCCGGCAAGGTGCTTGCCGGGGGGGAATCCACGCTGTGTGCCCACGCTCCAGCTCATCTGCCCACGCGTCGCCCTGGGGCCCTTCCAGGGACGCGTGGCGGATGGCTGTGCAGCCTGGGGCACACGGTGGCAATCCACGGTGACGAGGCTACTGTCGTGTCGAATGGAGAGGCATGGACGGACGCTTTTGGGGTCGACGGTGATGGGCATTTAATGCCCTTGTCCCCCACTGTCAAAGTTAGGTGATGACCACTGTTCATCCACTGTTCACGCACTATTCCCGCACTGTTACAACTACCACCAAAGTTACATTTTTACCCTCCTCTACGTTGACACCTGTCGGTGACCCCTTGAGCTATAAAAGGAGGCCCATGCACAACGTAGAAAGGGTTCGGAACCTATACAGCTCTCTTGCTCGGTGTAGCTAGCTTTCCAAGCTCCCGAGCTCAAGAACTCAATACAATCCAAGCAGGAGTAGGGTTTTACGCGTCCACGCGGCCCGAACCTGGGTAAACTGCCCGCGTGTGCCCCTCGATCCGCTCTTCGTGCTCCCTCCGCTCCCTTACCGCAACGTAGAAGGGGCTCCGGTCCCATAGGTGCTCATGGGAGGACAGTTTCCCCCGACATCTTTGGCGCGCCAGGTAGGGGAAGTCGAGGTTGTGCGAACCTGATCCGGCGCTCACGCGGGCGCATTCTTCATCAACCTCTCCAGCTTTATCAACTTCATCAGCAACAACAACATGGCCCCGAAGAAGAAGGCTTCGGAGGTCGGAGGCCCGTCTGCGTCGATTCCTCCGCCACCAGAACCAACGGTTGGTGGAGGGGACGCCGTCGGAAGGGTGGTCGCCGGTGAGGAAACTCACGGCGCCACCAAATCCAAGGACAAGACGGACGACCGGGCAAATTCCAAAGCCTCAGTCTCCGTAGACGCACCACGTCCCTCTCAGTAGACGACAGGCCAGCAGCGCCGTGGTACAGGAGGTACCATCCGCTTGCTGGGCCAAGGACAAACCGGAGGCTCGCGGGATGCTCAAGGCCATCGTCCTGGCACGAGCAAGGTGCGGTCGCCGGGGCGAGAGACTACTCCTTCTAACCATGTTAGAAGCCCGAGCATATCTCGCTCCTCGCACCGCTCGCCGCCGCTCCCCTCCTCTCCAGCAGAAGCTCTCGCAAGAGCGCAACTGCTCCTTGACTTCCCTCCAGCGGCAGACAAGGCCGAAGACTGGAGGGCGACGATCCAGAGCCTCATCGCCTTCGCCAACAACGACACGCCGCAGCAGCCGGCGACATCGCGGCCACGGCAAGTCGACCAGACGAAGGCCGATGGCGACAAGACCGCCGGGGGTGCAACCACCGCGCACTCCCCGCCGCGGAAGCAGAAGACGCCACCCTGCCGGATTAACGTCGACGACGACTCCACGGCGTCGTCGGATCCGCGGGCTCGTCGGGACCAGCGCCAAGTCCTCGACGATCGGCGACAAGAAGACGCTCGGACGACAATCGAGCGCCGACGAGAAGCCCGGCGACAATCGGATCAGCGCGCTGGGACCGCTGTCGACACGCACGCGCCCGGTGAACCAGGCGACTTGCCGTACGCGGCAGGTTGCCCTGCGTTCACCCGTGAGCTGCGGCGCGTCCAGTGGCCCAGCATGAAAAACTTCAAGCCCGACGTACCCGAGAAGTACGACGGCAAGACGCACCCCTCGGAGTTCCTCAGCATCTACACCATCGTGGTGCAAGCTGCCGGGGGACGCGACGAGAAGATACTGGCCAACTACTTTTCGCTGGTTCTTAAGCCAAATGTCCGTTCTTGGCTTATGCACTTGCCGGAAGGCTCCATTTCTTCATGAGCAGATTTGTGCCACCAGTTTGTTGGCGCCTTCACGGGCGGCCACAAACCCCACGGCCAGGAGAGTGATCTCCACATCTTGGCCCAGAAGGAAGGAGAACCCCTGCGGAAGTACATTCAACGATTCAGCCGCGTGCAGCACAATATTCCCGACGTCCACCCCGCCGCGGTTATCAGCGCGTTCCACCAGAACGTGCGTAACCGTCGCATGCGGGAAGAGATGGCCATGACCAAGATACGGGATGTCAGCGAGCTCTACGCTCTGGCTGACAAGTGCGCGCGCGCCGAAGAGGGGAGGAAACTCCCCGGAGAGGATGCTGGCGCAGGGGGAAGCGACAGCGAGGATGCCGCCCCAGCAAGGAAGAGCCGGCGGCGGAACAATAGAAATAAGAAGAGCAAGGAAGTGCTAGTCGTCGAGCAGTCCGGCAAGGAGGCTCCCGCCAAGAAGGCACAGGCTGGCGGCTCCGGCAAGGAGCCTGCCCCTATGGCGGCAGCCGACAAGCAGGACGGCTCCGACAAGCAATATTGCAAGATACACCGCACCAAGGGCCACGACCTTTCGAACTGCAAACGAGTCGAGTACCTCGTAGAACAGCAGAAAGCTGAGTACGAGCGTCGCGACAAGGAGAAGGCCCAAGGTGGCGGAGCAGAGCCAAGCAAGAAGCGGCCATTCAATGGCCGGGGAGGACGCCGCGGCAAGGCCAAGCAGCGGCAAGGTGATCGACCTCCCCGGGGCCGCGACAAGGATGAAGAGGAGGACGACGACGACGACATGGAGGAAGGAGATAACAGCAAGCAGGAGTTCCAGAAGGCCACATAAGTTCTGTGTGTCGACGGAGGCGCCTCACTGCACACTTCCCACCGTCAACTCAAGCAGTGGGTGCGGGAAGTAAACGCAGCTGAGCCGCCCGTCGAGTCACGCAGGCTGCTGAAGTGGTCCAGCACGCCCATCATTTTTGATCTTGAGGATCACCCTGACCGCACAACTGCGGTCGGGTGCTTGCCGATGCTGGTCTCACCCACCATCCGCAACCTCAAGGTCACCAAAATGTTGGTTGATGGCGGGGCCGGCCTGAACTTGATCTCCTCAGCTGTGATCAAGAAACTCCAGATCCCAGACGGCGAGCTCGAAGAAACCGGTTCGTTCCAAGGAATAAACCCGGGGAGGAGCAAGCCAAAGGGGAAGATTACTCTGCCCGTGACCTTTGGCGGGGAGCTCAACTTCAGGACTGAGAGGATCACCTTTGACGTTGCCGATATCCCATTGCCTTACAATGGGATACTTGGACGTCCTACCCTCGCCAAGTTCATGGCGGCTTCCCACTACGCCTACAATGTACTCAAGATGCCGGGGCCGATAAGCGTCATCTCTGTCCCTGGCGACAAGAAGGACGCGCTTATCTGCGCCGACAAGATCTACCGGGATGCAGCAGCCGCGGCGTAGAACAACACACTTGCCGCTGAAGCTCCCGGGGGGAAGAAGACCAAGACCAAGTCCGGCAAGCGCTCTGGGGCCCACTCCGGCAAACGCACCTCTTCGGAGTGCTGCGCTGCCGTCGAGGACGCACCATCGAGCTCCACCGGCAAGTGCAAGAAGGGGATGGCCGCTCCACCAGCAACCAAGAAGGTGTCCGCCAAGGAGGACGGCACTGGTGGTGCCTTCACCATCAGTGCTACACTTGACAACAAATAGGAAAGCGCGCTCGTTGCCTTCCTGCGGGCGAATGTCGATGTGTTTGCATGGCAACCATCTGACATCCCCGGCGTTCCCAGGAAGGTGATTGAGCACAAGCTTGCTGTTTGTCCTCGTGCGCGGCCCGTCAAGCAGAAGGTCAGAAAGCAAGCCGTGGAGCGCCAAGAATTCATCGCCGAAGAGATAAAGAAGCTAGAAGCAGCAGGCCTGGTTAGAGGTGTGATCCATCCCATGTGGTTAGCAAATCCAGTTGTCGTGCGTAAGGCCAACGGGAAGTGGAGACTGTGTATAGACTTCACTGATGTGAATAAAGCATGTCCCAAGGATCCATTTCCCTTGCCGCGCATCGACCAGATTGTTGACTCCACCGCTGGATGTGAGCTGCTTTCCTTCCTTGATGCATACTCAGGCTACCACCAGATATTCATGGCCAAGGAAGATGAAGAGAAGACTGCATTCATTACTCCATGTGGCACATATTGCTTCATACGCATGCCCTTTGGATTGAAGAATGCAGGGTCAACATTTGCAAGGGTGGTGCACACTGCTTTGAGCCACAGATCCACAGAAATGTAGAAGCTTACATGGATGACATAGTGGTCAAGAGCAAGAGCAAAGACACCCTGATCCAAGACTTGGAAGAAACATTTGCAAATCTGCGCAAGATCCAGCTTAAGTTGAACCCCGAGAAGTGCGTCTTTGGAGTCCCCTCCGGCAAGCTTCTCGGGTTCTTTGTGTCCCAGAGGGGGATTGAAGCCAATCCCGACAAGATAAAAGCCATCGAGCAGATCGAAGCCCCGAAGCGCGTCAAGGACGTAAGGAGACTTGCAGGTTGTGTGGCTGCCCTCAATAGGTTCATTTCAAAGTCTGCAGAACGCGCCCTGCCTTTCTTCAAAATCTTGAAGAAGGCAGGTCCTATGAAATGGACTCCGGAAGCGGAGGCAGCGCTGCAAGACTTGAAAGCATACCTATCCTCCACTCCAATACTTGTCGCACCTAAACCACAAGAGAAGTTGCTGCTGTACTTAGCGGCAACCAATCAAGTGGTTAGTGCTGCGTTAGTAGCGGAAAGGAAGGCAGAGGAAGAGCCCACATCTCCGGCAAGCGAATCCATCGACAAGCAGGGGGCTCCACCGGCAAGCTCTGGCCCCGACAAGGACAACTCTGCGGAGGAACAAGGAGAAATGCGAAGGAAAATGGTGCAGCGCCCAGTGTATTTTGTAAGTTCCCTCTTGCAGGGGGCTAGATCGAGATACTCTGGGGTGCATAAGTTGCTTTTCGGCCTCCTCATGGCCTTGAGAAAGCTGCGCCATTACTTCCAAGCACACGAGATAACAGTGGTCACTCGCTTTCCGTTGAAGAGGATATTGCAAAATCCAGAAGCAACAGGCAGGATCGTCGAGTGGGCACTGGAACTGTCAAGCTTTGGTCTCAAGTTTGAAAGTACTTCAACTATACAGAGCAGAGCTCTGGCAAAATTCATAGCTGAATGGACTCCAACGCCCGATGAAGAAGTTCCAGAGACAAGCGTCCCCGTACAAGAAGCAAGCAGTGAATAGGTAATGTACTTTGATGGTGCCTTCTCGCTGCAAGGCGCCGGTGCCGGCGTAGTACTCATAGCGCCCACCGGGGAGCACCTCAAGTATGTTATCCAAATGCACTTTCCCAGGGAACAAGCGACAAATAATACTGCTGAGTATGAAGGTTTGCTTGCCGGCCTCAGGATTGCAGCCGAGCTTGGGATTAAGAAGTTGATTGTGAAAGGAGATTCTCAGTTGGTGGTCCGACAAGTGAACAAGAGTTACCAAAGCCCTTTGATGGAAGCTTATGTAGATGAAGTGAGGAAGCTTGAAGAGCACTTTGAAGGTCTGCAAATGGAGCACGTCCCGAGAGCTCAGAATGATATTGCAGATGGCCTCTCAAAGTGTGCCGCAATGAAGTTACCCGTGGAACCAGGGACCTTCCTGCTCAAGCTAACTCAGCCATCCGTTACGCCATCAGTTGGGCAGAACAAGAAGAGAAAGTTGGTCTCCGGCGACTACTTACCGGCGGATCTTCCCGAAGCCGCCGCCAAGGTCCCCAAGATCAACAACCAGAACGCTGAGGAACAGCTTGCTCCTGCAGATCCAAGGGTATGTACAGTTGAAGCAAGCGTTCCCGACAAGCCTTGCCCCGGCAGGCTTGCCGGGGGACCATCAGCTCCGGCAAAACCGGAGGTTCTTGCCGTAGAAGCTGGGGTTCCCGCAGCGGCCCTCATGCCTTTAGTCCTTGCCGTTGAGCCTCGGGCTCCGGCATGGGCGCAGCAGATTGTCCGTTTTCTGCAAACTGGAGAACTTCCCAACGACCCAGAGGAGATAGAGAAAATAACCAGACAGTCAAGTATGTACCAGTTCGTTGACAACGAACTGTACAGAAGAAGGCTCAATGGTGTCAGGTTGAAGTGCATTTCCAGAGAAGATGGACAGAAGCTGTTGGCAGAAATACATGGAGGCATATGTGGCCACCACATTGGCGCAAGGGCACTTACCGGGAAGGCGTTCCGGCAAAGGTTTCTTCTGGCCAGAAGCCCTCCAAGATGCGACTGCACAAGTAACCAAGTGTGAAGCGTGCCAGTTCCATGCCAAGCAAATTCATCAGCCAGCTCAAGCTCTCCAGACGATCCCTTTGTCCTGGCCCTTCTCGGTCTGGGGGCTCGATATCCTCTGCCCTTTCCCCCGCGCTGTCGCGGGCTTTGAGTACTTGTACGTTGCGATCGACAAGTTCACAAAGTGGCCAGAAGTGGAACCAGTGAGAAAGGTGACAGCACAGTCAGCAGTCAGGTTCTTCAGATCAATTGTTTGCCGTTTCGGAATCCCTAACAGGATCATCACCGACAACGGCACACAGTTTACTAGTCGCACCTTCATGCAGTACGTCCAAGACCTTGGCGCCAAGGTCTGTTTCGCTTCTGTTGCTCACCCGAGGAGCAATGGTCAAGCGGAGAGGGCCAATGCTGAAGTGCTGCGCGGACTCAAGACAAGAACCTTCGACAGGCTGCGCAAGTGCGGAAGAAACTGGATAGAGGAGCTACCGGCGGCTCTTTGGTCAATCAGGACGACACCAAGTCGAGCCACCGGACAGACACCCTTTGCTCTTGTCTATGGAGCAGAGGCAGTTCTTCCCACGGAACTCATTTACGGATCTCCTCGAGTGCTCGCTTATGATGAGCTTGAGCAAGAGCAACTGTGACAAGATGATGCATTGCTCCTCGAGGAGGAACGTCTCCAGGCTGTTGTATGAGCTGCTCGATACCAGCAAGCTTTGCGTCGCTATCATAGCCGCAAGGTCAGGGCCAGGAGTCTCGAGGAAGGCGACCTTGTTCTTCGGCGTGTTCAGTCCGCCAAGAATTCCAACAAGTTGACGCCGAAGTGGGAAGGCCCTTATCGGGTGAGACAAGTCACAAGGCCCGGCGCTTTCCGCCTTGAGACCGAAGAAGGCTTACCGGTGAGCAACTCCTGGAACATAGAGCATCTTCGCAAGTTTCACCCATAAGGCGCGGTTGCCGTGATCCGCTCCGGCAACCACCTTTTGTACGAGTCTTGCCGCTGTCGCATATAAACCTTTGTACAAAGCCGGGCGCAGATCCCGTGCATCAGTAAAGCTTTTCGTGTTTCGCACTATTTGCCATTTTCATGCTTTTCTTCTTTATTTGCATGCATTGTTTGGCACCATGTGCGATACACGTCCCCGGTAAGCACTAGCAAGCCGTGAGGCTATATATTTGTTTTCCCTCCTCTTTTTCTTTCCCTCTTAAGCAGAAGGAACATTCCTCGCGCACAAGTTTGCCGGGGGGGGGAGGAGATGGAGGTATGAACCAAGTACTGTTCAAGAAAGAGGAGCCTTGTCGGGGAACTAGCAACATATGAAAGCTAAGTTACCAGAATTTGAGCAGTTCAAATTTTTAAATTTAGTTATCTTCCTTGAACAACCACACTTTGTATGGAAAACCCGTGTGCGGAGGAACCTACCCGTGGCTAGCCGCACCCTTACCTTGTTTTCGAGCACGCTCAATGACTTAAGTGAGCTGCGACAAGTGTCGCGCCCTTATTTCGTTTTCGAGTTCGCTCAGCAAGCTAAGTGCGCTGCGACTAGCTGCGGCAAGGTTACTTGCCAGTAAGGTCCTTTGCCAGCAGGCTGCTCAGAGTCCAGCACTCAGCGCTCGCGGCAAGGGCCCCTTGCCGGCAGGTTCCCTAAAAGCGTAGGGTAAAAAGCATACAAAGTAAAGGACCGAAAGCAAGGGAGATAACAATGCATTGATTGCTCAGAAATAAGATAATATAATATAATATATTACAGAGATAACTTGTCGCAATGACTAATAGATTTATGTTCATGGCACACTTTGCAGCAGCAAAGGAAATAGAAAGAAAGAGGCCTAATCTACGCGGTCGCCTTCACGCCTGGAGATCTTGTTCACCTTGGCGACGATATGGGCGACATGCGCCTTCAACGCCTCCAGATCCGCGTCTTCCGGCAAGCTGCGGAGGACGTTGACAAGATTGATGCCAGGGTTGCGGTAGACAATCTTCGTCAAGACGCGCTCCAAGGTGCCCGCGCAGAGCTGACGCGACTCCTCGGCCAGCTGCGCGGGGAGCTTCTCCTGCAGCCGTGCAAGCACCGGCGCGATTCCCCTGAAGAAGAGGCTTAACTTGGCGCTGTGGGGGAGACTCTGATCCGGAGAGTACACGAGGTGCTCCACCCTCAGCGCCATCAGCTCCTTGTCGATATTGGCAGCAGAAGCAACCAAGTCGTCGGTCCACTGCTCCACAGCCCGGCTGAAGTTGTTCGCTGAAGTGGCGGCGCTCTCCACTAGGCCTCGTTCCTTGCGGAGCTCGTCCTTCAGCTTCGTTTCGCGGTCCCGGGCAGCGTCGAGTGAATCAGTTAAAGTGGAGACCTTCAACTCCAAGTCAGCGATTGAATCTTTGGCGGCAGTAAGCTCGTCGCCCTTCTTGGAGAGGCGTACCTGCAAGTCGGAGTTGGTGTGGGCGTCCTTCTCCCGCTCCACATTGAGTGCGAGGACCCTCTCCTCACTTGCCTTCAGGTACCGCTCCAGCTGATCCACCTTGAGCTCCAGGTCCCTCTTGGCGTTTTCTGCGGTAGCTGCGGCTTCCTTTGCCTCCTTCAGGGCCCCGCCAAGGGCCTGCTCCCGGGCGGTGAGCTCGTCGTCGTGGGCGTCGAGCTCAACCTTCCGCTGGTTGAGCACCACTTCCCGCCGAGATAACTCCTCGGCGGCCATCCGCTGCCGCTCCTCTGCCT
The DNA here is from genome assembly GCA_902687465.1 of Secale cereale. Lineage (NCBI taxonomy): Eukaryota > Viridiplantae > Streptophyta > Magnoliopsida > Poales > Poaceae > Secale > Secale cereale. Next base: position 143,612,737 of record LR738715.1, read on the forward strand.
CAGCCTTCTCCAGGAGGAAGGCTTGCTGCTCCTCGGCAAGCCCTTCACGCTCCTCCGCCAAGTTGCGGAGAGCTGCCTGGTTGGCGGCGCGGAGTTCGGCAGCGCGCTTCTCCAAATCGACTCCAGCCTTGGCGGCAAGAGCTTCCCGGGAGTCCAGCTTCGCCTGCCTGGCCCGGTAAAGGGCCAGGAGCCGGCGAAGTAACTTCTCCTCTTCGGGCTCGTCGCTCCCGCCAGGCGCTTCAACGACCTTCAACCCCAAGGAGGCGAGGACCTCTCCATCGTAGGTCTCTCCCTCCACGGGGGCTCGCGACGAAGACCCCCACGGGACTTGTATGAATACTCCGTTGGGGGCCTCAAGATAGATGTCTGGCTGCTCCGTGGCGGCGGAGGGGTCGGTGGCCGGTGCAGAGCTTGACGCTCCTGCTGCCTCCGGGCCAGCAGTGTGGTCGCCGCCCCCTTCCCCAGCCGCGGCGTCTGCGGCCGGGGCAGTCTCCTCAGCAGCGGGCTCGTCGGCTCCTGCCATGCCCTCAGCGGCAGTGGCGTTGTCGTCGCCGCCGTGCACCTCCTCCTCGACGGTGACCTCCGTCTCCATCCGCTCCGGGGGAGGAGGACCTAGCAGAAGAAGAAGAAAAGAAAAGGTCAAGAAAATATCCAAAAAGACAAGTCCAAGAAGAAGAAGCTACAAGACTCACCCTCGCGGACTTCTTCGACGACAGGCTCCCTCGCCGGGGAGTCCTCCCTTGGCGGTGGAGCGGTGGCCCCAGCTGGCGGAGGGCCGCCCGCGCCCTCCCATGGCGGGGTGGCCACCCTTGACGGGCTGCTCACCCTTGTCGGGCTACCCGCCCTTGGCGGGGAGCCCGTCCTTGGCGGAGCGTCCTCCCTCGCCGGGGAGTTCCCCCTTGGCGGGGAGGGTGGAACATGCAGCTCCTCGGGGGTGACCTCCGGTTGCTCCTGCGGCTGCGGCTCCACTTCTGCGCAAGACAAACAAGGCAACAAGACATTAGTACAAGCAAAAACCTCAAGTGCGCCCGACGAACGGAAAGCTCAAGACAGGACTTACGCTGGGGGCTGCTCCTCGGAGCAGCAGGTTGATCCGGCAAGTTCATCGCTGGTGCGTCCCCTGTCGCCGCGATGGGCAAGTCGTCTTCGACCTCAACCACGGGGATCTTGGCCCTCTTCGCCATCCGCTGGGTCAGGGTCCTGAAAGCAAAGCAAGAACAAAATCAGAATCATCAAAGAAAGAATTTAGACATAATCGAAGAAGTTACAAATTACAAATAATTACTCCTCTTCCTCGTCGTCGTCGGAGCTGAGGGCGAAGAAATCGAACTCCACCTGAGGCGCTCCCGCGCGAGGAGCAGGAGGAGAAGGCTCCCTCGGGCGCTTGGCGGTCTCCGGGGCTGGGGGCTGCGAAGACCCAGCCTCCGTTGACGCCGAGGCCCGAGGAGCAGGCGGAACGGCCGTTCCGCTTCGGGAGGATCCCCCTCCGCTTGGCGCTGGTGCGCGGGGCGCCTCCATCGCGGCTTGGCAGCTCTGGTGGCGCGTGCCGCCCGGCGAGCAGGCTGCTGTCGAGGCGCCTGCGTCCTCGTCGCTGTAGCCGCCTTGCAGAGGCGTTTCCTCGGCGCTTGCGTGGGACTTGCCGGAGGCGGGGAGTTTTCCGAGGACGAGGAGGCGTCATTGTCAAGCCCCAGAGATCCGCCGGTGTCTTCATCGGCCTCGACGTCTTCCTCCTCCTCCTCGGCAGGCCCGCTGGGTCCAGCATCATGCCCCGCGGCCCCGCTCCCTCCGGCAACTCTGCTCCCTCCGGCAACCTCGCCTCCTGCGGCGGCCTCGCTCACAATCCCGGGAATCCCGGCATGCCTCAGGGAAGGAACCCCGGCAAACTCGTCGGGCGGAAGCTTGAGCAGCCTGCGGATCTCTGCCTCCTCTGCTTAGCACGCCTCGTCTGCGGCCTGCGCCTCGTCCACAGTACATCCGAAGTCTCCCGCCGCTGCAGCTGTGGCGGCCTCTTCCATCCGGGAAGCAATGTAGGCTATATCCCGCTCCGTGGTGGCCCGGGTGAGACCCTTGTTCTCCTCGGTGTTCTTGGGCACCTCGACCAGATTATCGAAGAAACTCAGTATCACGTCCGGCGGAGGCTCTATCCAGGTGGGGTCGACGCCGTGGGAGTCACACGCGGGCATCATCGCGCGCAAGGAGTCCCGGGCAGTGCTGTTGCATAGCGATACCACTCCCCGGGGAGATCTAAACCATTCTGGGTGGGCCGGGTCATGCTTGAAGAGCTCCCGAACCATCCCCTTCAGCTCCAAGGCAGTGAAATTGAAGTTCAACCCAGGGCGCAGCCTCATCATATCCGCCGCGTTGCCAAATTCCCATGCTGGCCTCTTTCTCTCCTGTAAAGGGGCAATGCAGCGGCGGAGGAAATCTGCCCCTACCTCTCCGATGGTCAGTTTAGCTACCCGGAGATGAAGTATCCTGATGAGGGCAATGTTCAGTTGCCGTCTTCCGGGGCCAGTTCGCTCCAGTCTCTGCCGTGCACTATGGCTGTTGTGCGCGGCGCAGTGAAGGGCTCCGGATTATCCTCTACTACCCAGCACCATACTGCGCGTCATTCTTCCCACTTGCCGCGGAGTTCTCCCTTCAGGTATGAGTCCTTCTTATTCAACCGGAAGATCCAGGAGATGCCGCCGGAGAGGGGAGCGCCAGCCTCTACTCTAGGCATAAAGAAATGGCGAAAGAGCGCTACGTTTGGGTGGATCCCAACATAGTTTTCGCACAGATGTGCGAAAACCGCCATCGTAAGGATGGCGTTGTGAGTAAAGTCTAGGAGGTGGAGGCCGTATGTGTTCATAATATCACAGAAAAACTCCGAGTACGGAGGGCACAATCCACAGTGGAAGAAGACAGCAAAGAAGAAATACCCGCCGGGAAACAGATCTCTGGCGACGGCGGGGAAGGCTCTGGTGCGGGGGTGAGCTTTGGTCTCCCCGGACCAGAAGAGGTAGTACTTGTTCTGCAGCTCCTTTGCGCTGAGCCTCGGCGCGAAGACCACATTCCTCTTCCGCAGGGCGGCAAGCTTCGCCGCCTGCTCGGATTTCTCCTTCTTGGCCTTGTCCGCTTTCGCCTTCTCGCTCTTCGGAGCCATGGCGGAGGCGGCGAGGGGAGAGGCGAGGAGCTCGACGGCGTCGCGGATGCGGAAGACGGCGGAGGAGGGGTGGAGGCAGAGAGCAGCGGGGGATTTCTGGAGGTTGAAGACGCAATGAAGACGGAGGAGGGAAACTAGCCCTGCTTCCTCTACTTTTAAGGGGGGAGTGGGGGACGCTCCGCATTTCCCATTAAAGAACGAGGCCACGATCTCTCCCACGACGCCGCAATAGACGCGTGCCGTTAGGGAGGGGCGCGGCGGATGCGCAAGGGGATTTACGGCTCGCCGTGGGCCGCGCGTGCCCGTGCACTGTTTTGGGCCTGGCCCAACAGCGCTCGGCACCGTGTGTGGCCCAGGCCCGGGGGCTCCTGTCGGTGTACTAAGGTAGGGGTACCCTAGTACCCCAACTTGTGCACGGCCAGTAGCAGCTTCCCACGGCAGGGTTTACCACGTGCTTGCCGGAAACCTTTCCGGTCCTTATTAAGCCATTCAAGAACAAAGTATACAAGTCAGAAGATCAAGGCCCCGGCAAGCCGTGCCAGGCTCAAGATTACCACTTTAGTACAAGGCCCTGGCAAGAAGAGCTTGCCAGGAAGACCAAGGAATGCACACCTCAAGAAACGCCTCGGCGCAGCATGCGCCCCGGCAGGGCCCGGGGAGCGACAAGCTTCAGGGCCCGGCAAGGTCAAGGCCCCGGCAAGGTGCTTGCCGGGGGGGAATCCACGCTGTGTGCCCACGCTCCAGCTCATCTGCCCACGCGTCGCCCTGGGGCCCTTCCAGGGACGCGTGGCGGATGGCTGTGCAGCCTGGGGCACACGGTGGCAATCCACGGTGACGAGGCTACCGCCGTGTCGAATGGAGAGGCATGGACGGACGCTTTTGGGGTCGACGGTGACGGGCATTTAATGCCCTTGTCCCCCACTGTCAAAGTTAGGCGATGACCACTGTTCATCCACTGTTCACGCACTATTCCCGCACTGTTACAACTACCACCAAAGTTACATTTTTACCCTCCTCTACGTTGACACCTGTCGGTGACCCCTTGAGCTATAAAAGGAGGCCCATGCACAACGTAGAAAGGGTTCGGAACCTATACAGCTCTCTTGCTCGGTGTAGCTAGCTTTCCAAGCTCCCGAGCTCAAGAACTCAATACAATCCAAGCAGGAGTAGGGTTTTACGCGTCCGCGCGGCCCGAACCTGGGTAAACTGCCCGCGTGTGCCCCTCGATCCGCTCTTCGTGCTCCCTCCGCTCCCTTACCGCACCGTAGAAGGGGCTCCGGTCCCATAGGTGCTCGTGGGAGGACAGTTTCCCCCGACAGGGTGGGGGAAGATTTGTTACCTAAATCTAGGACTTGGTCTAAAGAGGAAATAATGGGGGCAAAAAGTATCAGAGACTGGCTATCCAACTGGTCTCTAGGTCTAATAGGGAAATAAAGGGAACGCAGTACAAACTCAATATAAGCCCGATCTATTGGTTGAAAAAGGAAAGAAAGTGGGGACTGGGGGACAAGTCAACATAGTAAGTCCAGCACTAGATTTGCTAGCCTCACACGGTATGAGGTGGCTATATACCGAACAAAAATGGGACCAACCCAGATATCCTCTTCTGATGTTTGTTGCCCCGAGCCGCTCTTATGTAATGCCACTGGTAAAATGTAGCAGTCGCCCTGTTAAAAGTAAGGACATGTTAAACCAATGTTGTTTTCAATGTAATGCCTCCAGTAATATGAATCAATGGCACTTTTTCATGTCTTGCTAAATTTCCCATTAAGATAAGTTGCTTCTTTTCGTTTTCCGATGGAAATGGAACCGGGGCTGGAGCCATTTTCTTAAAAAAAAACTGCTAGCTCATGGGACATTGCTTCATTTTAGGTGAACTGCACCAAAAGGTCCCATGAATTGAATCATCCACGTTGGTGACTGGTGTCATCCCTTCTACGATGGCATTGACTGCAGATATGGTTCTCGTCACGAGGTATGTTCCTTGTTGGTCTGACCGTTTGCCAAAGATCCTGCATGTTCATCCTGCTCTTGTGCTACTGTTTTGGCACTGCCATGATAAAGCAGTAGTGTTATTATTTTGCACCTTAATCTGGTGGCACTATTAATTTGAGGCAATGTTTTGACACCGCTAGTGCCACTGTTTTTTTATATATAGAAAGAGGGGGTTCCCTCTGATTTCATTAAAGAAACCCAACCATAGAGAACCATTATCCGACAACATCCCAGTGTAAATGGGCAGTCATGCAACTACTACTAGAACGGACTAAGTACTAGCAGGAGACAAGTTCGCCACATAAGCTAGGCAGGTAGTGGGACGCAGCACCAGCTCGACCAAGTTTGGATTACAACCCAAATGCTACCACAAAAACATCAGGGGGAAGATAGTGACTGAAAGAGCCAGCTTCAGCATCCCAGTCTAAGCACCCCCGACCTTCATCCTTGCGACGCACGGTACACCTCGTTTGCCATCTGCTCGACCCTAGTGTCACTGATAAAATGAAGTAATAATACAGTTAAAAACTTAAAATAGAGTGAGTGTCCTCTCTATCATTTCATTTTCAATGTAGATAAAGAAAATGCTTCTCTTAGTTAATGTATGTTTCATCAACTAGTCCCATTGCTAATGTTTAAGCGTTTCTGCAAATTGGGGTGCTTAATTTTAGTTGATCTGCACAAAAATAGAGATTTGAATGTCTCAAGGCCCCTCCTTGTACTACCATTGTACAATGATGTTCATCACTGGCAGAAGGTGTATCGGGAAGACTTGGGTCGATTTCCAGTATGATCTAATATTTTCTTTTGTTTATTAGTATATGTTTCATCAACTAGTGCCACTATAATCTAATCACCCCTTTTCATTATCTGTGCAAACAGGGTTATTCAGCTGCATTTTGGTGGAACTGCACAAATCTACGCATGGAACCGGCATATATGCAGAGTGAGAGGTGCCAAGTAAAAATTACCGACACCAACCCTGCTCCATCTAAGCATTGGCATCCACCACCATCAGTGGGATGTGTGGCGCTCATTGTGGAGTATCGATCCCAGATGGAGCATCCACCCGAGATTGAAGGATCGAGCATCTACAGGGTGTCGTTTGTGAGGGTGTCGTGCCAGAGCGATCCGGTGGAGTCTTCGTCGACCGAACCCAGCTGCAAGAGGAGAAAAACAGCTGGCCCAATGACCCTTCCCTGCCATCCGCTCCCTCGCCGTTCACATCGTCTCACAGGGGCGGATGTCTGCCGCCGGGGAATAGGAGGGATCCCCCCCAGACCAATAGTCGGGCAGGTTGTGAATTGTCAGGAGGAGCTTAGGGTTGTTAGTATTTGCAGGTTGTGAATTGTGTTTTGTGTTGTGTATTTTGAGAGTACTTTCATATATGAATGTCTTTTGAACTTCAGATTTGCGGTATTGAGCATACGAAGTATTTTATGAATTCTAGAGATCTATTTTTAGCACTTAAAAAATGTAGTTTCATAGGAGTATAAAATCGCAGACAATGAGATTCTTAGAGAAGAAACTGCAAGTTTCAGTTTCAGATAAGAAATTCCAAGTTCAGTTTCAGATAAGAAACTGCAACTTTCAGGGGCAGAGCATTTATATTAACAAGGCCTTTTCAAACAGTGTTAACATCATGCTGGAAGTTTTATTCACGGTCGAAACTGGAACTACCAGCCAGTTAACATCATGCTGATCAACATTCATGCATAGCACATCTTCATATGATGCACAGTCAAAAAGATATGCTATTTTCAAAATGCCCACACAATGTCGAGTGTGCGAAAAACAGAGAAAACGAGGGACGAAGTTTTGGAAACTGTAGGACGTGGTGTGCGTAGATGACAATTGGGACCCACATGTTAATAAATGCAGAGGCAAAAAATTTGGAGATATTTTCTCTGGACTTAAAATATGTAGTTTCATAGGAGTATAAAAGTGCAGACAATGTGATTCTTAGAGAAGAAACTACAAGTTTCAGTTTTAGATAAGAAACTCCAAGTTCAGTTTCAGATAAGAAACTGCAACTTTCAGGGGCAGAGCATTTATATTAACAAGGCATTTTCAAACAGTGTTAACATCATGCTGGAAGTTTTATTCACGGTCGAAACTGGAACTACCAGCCAGTTAACATCATGCTGATCAACATTCATGCATAGCACATCTTCATATGATGCACAGTAAAAAAGATATGCTATTTTCAAAATGCCCACACGATGTCGAGTGTGCGAAAAACAAAGAAAATGAGGGACGAAGTTTTGGCAAGTGTAGGAAGAGTGTGCGTAGATGACAATTGGGATCCACATGTCAATAAAGGCAGAGGCAAAAAATTGGAGATATTTTCTCTGCACAGGTGGAATTGAACCCGGGTGGAACAGCTATCGGGTAGTGTCACTCGGCCACTGGGCTAGTTCAGTTGTTTCATTACAAATAAGGCACTTCCTCATGTGGTCGGATCTCCTCCTGCGCCTTTGTGCGCTCGCGGCGACGCCGCTGTCTACCGTTGTGAACATGCTGAACAAACGAGAGGAATCTTGAGAGGACTGTATGTGGAAAGGTGGACAGTCGGGACCCACCATGTCTATGGCCGTACGCAAGCAAGTGCCTCATTAAAAAAAATACTTCCTCCTAATGCTATACTGACGCTGGGGCCCACGGGTTTGTCAACATAGTTACATTTTTTAGGTGCTTCAACGTAGTTACTATAGGAGATAAATTCACAATGAAGCCGGGAAGCTGGCAGGTATCATTTATTATCACTGGGGCAGCAAGTATCAGCTGGGTTTTGGGCTGTCCCGTCTAGGCTTTCGTTTTTAACATGCGCAGACCACGACCTCGGATGGGAGGTCCATAGGCCTGTTTGTATTTTCTTGAGGGCCGTCATGTATCGACCGGCCTATGGACCTCCCATCCGAGGTTTTATTTTTCCTGAAACATCGGCAGCCCAATTTATGTATTTTTTAAGAAAACGCAGAGGTTCTATTTTTCTATATAAAAATAGGAACGCCTGGTCCAACTTATGTTTCCCTTCTAACTATATTATATATGTTTAAATTATTTTTTCTATTATTATATATTATTGTTATTGTCATCATATATTTAACACATACTTACATATGTAAGAAAACAATATCCCGCATCTTGTTAACTTATAAAAATAATTTCTTAACAATAAAATCCTGGATTTTTTTTGGCAACGAAAATCCTGGTGATTGAGTACAAAACCTTGGTAAGATTTAAGGACCGATGTAATAATAAATCACTTATTATATATATATATATATATATATATATATATATATATATATATATATATATATATATATATATGTATGTATGTATGTATACAGCCGGTCTATTCTCATAACATTATGAGAATAATATTCTCATAACACTTCTGAACTGCATTGAAAAACAGCATTGGAAAGCTATGCGCACTGCTTCCTTATTCTGTCGCGAACCACATAGAGGTGCAGCAGGAAATCTTCATCTAGCAGCGTTTCTGGCTAGTTTGATCGATTTCTATTCGTTTATTTGTGCGTGCGCTGATTTAATATGTGGTTAAGCACTGAAATCAGCGAGAAAACGATTGAAATCCTTTGATTTTGGCGGATCTGCGTCCGTTCTTCCGTTGGTTCAGGAGTTTTGCATCTTGGTGTTGGCTGTTCGTATTCTATTTTTATAGCGTGGTCCTAGCGTGTTACTATTATCGCGTTGATGTTGGTGTTATTCCGCGACAGATTAATATGCTAATAGGATTGAAATTTCAGTATAATTTGTCGGGTATATCTCTGTTCTAGCGGAAAAACCTCTGTTCTCTGTTCTTCCCCGTCCGGATCGAAATTGTTGCGTTTTGTATGTAATATTCTGTTGTTTTCGGCCATTACGGGCTGCCTTTTGATCTATCCGTATGAATTGGAGCGGATTTAAGTTGTTAATTTTGAAGAATTTAAGTTTTTTGTCCATGTTTTTTGCGGCGCCACTGGCTCTGGTCGTTTCTCAGAGATGTTTTTTGAGATTTTTTTGCATTATATAGTTGTTAGAACTGCATTGCAGGCTGTGTTTCTCGTCTGTGAATCGCAGTCAAGAGCGGTGGACTGCGGTAATATGCAAATGCGCGGAAAATTTTTGTAGTGCGGCGAACTGCATTAATATGCAATGCGAGCCTGTATCAACTGCATTACAGCCACGGGGGTGTGGGGGGGCTAGTTTGATAAGTTTTTTTGCTTGGTCAAGCGCGGTGGACTGCAGTAATACGCAATGCGAAATGCACATTGTTATGTAACCGCACTACTTTATTTGTCGTTTTTTTATGTTGTTTCCTTTACATATATATATACTGGTGGGTCAATTGGCTCCCCTCCCACCTTATCCCTGGCGGCTCCCATCTCACCGTATCCCTGGCGGCGCCACTCTTCCTCGATCTGTTTTTCTCCCAACCAGATCTATTTTTCGCCTGGCAATGGATTGCGCGTGCGGCTGCCTGGCAAGGTTGGAGCCGATGCTGGAGACATGCATTTTTTCCGAAGGTTTGGTTCTGAACCAGAGGCAGCGGCACATCGCGCTCTGTTCCCTTCTATATTCTTCAGGTATTGGATTTCGGGCTCCATTCGTCCATCAGATGACTAACGATGATGTCAGTGTTTCATGGGTATGTATTTCTCGCATATTCTTTTTCATGTGTTGTTTGTAGTTAACACTATCTGAATTTTTGTAGTAGTATTAGTTTCTGAAGAAATATTTTTTTCACTAAGTATAAGTGAACTGCTTTTTTCACACAAAAGTTTTATTATGAACATTGTAGGAGCAGCAGCAATTTTGTCTAGTCAATATTATTATGTGTTGACATCAATATTTTTTTATGAAGATTGTAGCAGCAATTTAGTTTCTGAAAGATTGTAATCTTTTTCTTATTTGTTCTTATTTTTTTCTGTTCTTGTTTGTTTTGCTTGCAGAAATTCCCTTCTGGTCTAGTCAGGGTAACAGAAAGCTGTGTTAATTTGGTGTTGGTCAGCAAGAATGGATATCATGATGTTGATGTTATGTATTCTGTTGGCTCTGATGATTGTTTGGTTCTCAAAGATGGCTGGAAGGAATTTGTGGAGGAAGCTGGTCTTCAGGCTGGGGATGTTGTGATGGCTATGTTTTATAGGCATGCAAAGTGTTTGGAAATCAAGTTAAATTTGCTTTAGATCAGTCTTGCATGAGCAGCAGCAGCATGAGACATTTTTGTTGTAATAATTTGACATTTTTTGCGTGGCTTCTAGTGTATTTTCTTATGTGAATTCTGAGTATAAGTGAACTGCTTTTTTACATATAGTTTTTCATGTGCATCTTATCAGCAGCAGCAGTTGAAGAACATCCATACTGGAAACCCCCATCGAGCTTTTCCTTTTTTTAACCCACATACGGAACTAGAGTTTTTTTAATAAAAGAGGAACGCGTCAACCTTCTTAATAGGAGCAGTTTTGTGAAAGAATACTCTATGTGAACTGCTCTGATAGTTTTGTTTTTAGCTACAGCAGCAGTTTTGAAGCAATATACATACGGAAAACAGACTACTTAGAACTGCATATAGTTGATAGATAGAAACCACGGTTCTGCGCTCATAATTAACATAGTACATCATCAAGCAAACTAACGCAACATAAGCAAACATTGTCCCAAAGCAAACTACAACGAAAGCAAACTAATCTACATACGCAGAGGGAAACTAATCGAGCACTTCCGACAGGAATCCTTGGCTTTTCAGCATCTGTCCTGCTTCACTAGTTCCACCCGTTCGAGTTGGAGGTGGAAGTTGATGCCCCCTTGCCCCACCCCCTCAAGGACGACCTCGGGCGCTTCCTGGTCTTCTCTGTTTCAGCGCGCGCGAGGCCTTTCTTCATTTTGGTGATTCGGTTCCATATCTCGAATGCAGCGTAGGCGTCCTTGGCAGCATACTCGACGTGCTTGGTGCTGAGAATCGAAGTCCACAGGTTGTGGTCGTGGTCTGTCATCTTCTTCTTCATGTCAGCGTACTCGTCGTCGATGATGGCAGCAGCTACATCGCCAAGCGAGTCCAGTGGCTTCGTTCCATCAGGCACCCTCCAGTTCGTCTGGATGTCGACGAAGTTGGGGATGTGGAGGTCGCAGCGTGCGAGCTTCTCCTTGTCCTGCTTGATGGCGAAGCCAGCGAACTCGAACCTAAGGAAAGTGAACCGCAAGTTATACCTTTCGGAACTGCATACATGTGCATATAGAACTGCAACACGTACTCGGCAGAGAGAATTGCTTACCTTGGGTCGCCGAGGAACCTGTCGAAGGGGATGCATCTCTTGCCCAATGTACCACATACCTGGAAAAGAAGCACTGGGTGGTACTTGCCGATGGATAGTTGAACCAGGGCCGCCCTCTTGTGGTCGGGTGTGTACTCCACGTCGATGCCAACGATCTTCTGGCGGCGCCGCTGGAGAAATGTCTTGAACTCTTCGACGTACGTCGCCATGGTGGCGACGTCGGTGGTGTAGATCACCTTCAGCTTCGTGTTCCCGTGCGCATGCACGTCGTCGTAGGTCCTGCTGAACCCCATTGCTGCAAAGAGGAGGAAGAGGAGGAGGAAGGCGCAGCGTCGTGTGTTTTGTGCGGACGGTCTGGTTGATGGAGCGCGGGATTTAAATGGGAGCGGCAGCAATTTCTGCTGAGGCCATGATCTCGTCGCGCAGCCGTGTTGGCGATCGTGGGTTCGTGATGATCGTGGCGTTCGTGCGGCGTGCAACCGGCGGGATAGAGGAGGGGCGGGGCGCGGTGCTTCGGGCGATAGTGGGCGCATTTATTTTAGGGCAGGCGAACCGAATCGTCCGCCGTAAGCGAACTGCATCGCTTCAGAAGCGGAATTGTTTCCCGTAAGCGAACTGCATCGCTTCAGAAGCGGTATCGTTTTATTTACATTTTTTTGCACTAAGCGCACTGCACTGTGTACTTGAAGGTTACTGCACTGCAAGCTTTAAACGCACCACGCACGCACTGCAGTGTATGTGAATCCTAGTCTGACTCTACATTTTTTTTTCTAACTGCTTTTCTGTATTGATTCACCTTCATGACAGATTCTATACGACTAAGAGAACTGCATTCTCAAAATGACATTCCGATGTCAGGTTTTTCATACAGAAGAGGACCGCATTTTGAGGGTGGCATTCTCATCTTATTTTCTTTTCATACAGAAGAGAACTGCATTTTATGAAGCA
>LR738715.1:143630496-143660337 GCA_902687465.1 Secale cereale
GGGGGGGGTATGCTTGATAAAATGCAGTTCTCCTCTATATGAAAAAGAAAATAAGATCTCAGAATGCGGTTCTCTTCTGTATAAAAACTCTGAGATCGGAATGTCATTTGGAGAATGTAGTTCTCTTCGTCGTATAGAATCTGACATGACCATGAATCAATACAGAATGCAGTTAGAAGACAAAAAATGTAGAGTCAGACTAGGATTCGCGTACACTGCAGTGCGTGTGTGGTGTGTTTAAAGCTTGCACTGCAGTACGCTTCGAGTACACAGTGCAGTGCGCTTAGTGCAAAAAAATGTGAAAACAAAAACTTGGCTGCAGTGCGGATGAATTTTGAAACTCGACGACAAACACGTTGAATTCACCTTTGCAGTCCCATGTGATAAGGTGAGATGCAGTGCGGATGCGTATATTTAAAAAAACTTGGCTGCTACTCATATGAGAGAATGCAGTGCGCTGCGAACATGTTACAACTCACAAGGAGGAGTTGGCTGAAAGCTCCATTATGTACATATTTGACATTGTCACCATCTGCCACCAAAAAAACACAAAAACTAACTAGACCGATATATACAAAAGCACACAACATGGTGTTTACAGCTTTGCACATCGAGAACTACACACAGCGACCATACATTACTGTTTACATAAAGTTCTGGAGCACAAACGAAAAATACATCAACACACGTAGAAAAAGATCTGCTATCATTTATGCCTCATCCTGCTCCTGCGAATGCAGTCTTGGAGAGAAGCCAAGAGAAATGCAGAGATTTCTCAGATCCTCCGGGAACTCGGTGACAACGACCATGTTTTCTTGGTGGAACGGAATCTGGAACAAAAACTCAGCCTTCCAATCCTGAATAACAGCTTCCTGCGATGAAGAAAAACATAAAATAAACAAATATACAACATCATCTACAAAAAAAGAAACTGACGAAAAAAATATCAAGGAATGAGGAGATATTGCTGGGTTAAAAAGAAGATACTTACACTACGCTTTGCGAATTTCACAACAAAGGTTTTGCCGTCGTAATACTGAGCCATCTTCAGAACATAAAAGCCGCACTCGTTGGGGCCCTGCTCAGGGGTGCCCAAATAGCTAGCTTTCTTTGAAACATCCACCCAGTCTACCGACTCCTTTCTCTTGTACTCTTTTTCTCCATAAACCTTCTTCAACAATGCAGTCATCCTGATCATCTGGTGGAAAATAAAAAAAAATAAAAATACACATCACAACAAATATTGTTCAACACGCACACGCATGAAAAAAAACAAGAAAGGTGAAAAAAGGAAAAAATTTACCATTTCAGTGCGGTCGCTGTGGTATTCAGACTTATGCCACCTCATCATTTGATCAACCGGTCCGTTGTACCTCCTAGTGTCATGAATGTCAAGGGTCTCGCGGTGCCTATTCATCGTGTATAGCGAATAATGCTGGTCTTTCATCCGTGGTAACATAATCTGATTTTGTTTCATCAAATTTGTTATGGGTTTGATCAGTGAAAAAGGATTACTCGAAAAAATTGGGAGAGAAAATAAATACAAAAAGGATGAACAAAAGCAAATCTGATAACTTACTAATTTGCAATCAAGAAGGTTCTCGTCATCACGGACATAAAGTTCGAACTGCTGTGCTGCATCTTCGACGTTAAACTTGTCGTGGACAAAAGGCAACACAACATTTCCATCTTCATCTCTATCCGCGTGATCATTCATTTGAAGCACATACTGCGTGTGGGTAATTCACAAAAGAAAGTTAATGCAGTTCACCTTAAAGATGTTCGCTCCGACGCTTAATAAAAAAACGGATCATGCTTCTCTAAAAAACAGTATGCAGTTCACAAATTCTCACCATAATTTGTTTCGTTTTAAGATGCATGGGTTAAGACACAAAAAAATGTATGCAGTTCAGTACATTCTAAAAACAAATTATTATGCACTATTTACTGCAGTTCACTCGAGCAGAAAAAAATAAGAAAAAAAGAGAAATACCGTGATAAACAAAGGGGACAGCAGAACGCGTTCGCCAGATCGGTAAACCACATTCATACTCTCGTCATTCTTCGAGAACCTGATGATATGATCCATCAATTCCGAGTCCATAAAACCACCTTTGGTGAAAGTTAAGAACAAGTAGTCCACAGTCACGGTGTAGACTTCGATAGGATTCCTGTGCATGAAAAGTGCGCACCTGCACAAAAGAAACGGCGAACGTGGGGGGGGGGTTAGTAGCACAAAAGCAAAAACACAGAAAGAACATTACACACATTAAAAATCAAAAAAATATAAAAAAACTAACGAAAAAAGAACCGACTCGCTGTATTTCTGCCTGAATTGTGTGCTCGTGATGAGTTGCAAGACTTTCCTCATCTCCACAAGATGGCTGAATCTCGCAGGATTCAACTTCTGTACATGAGATCGAAACTTTGATGGCTTCTGCACAGGCCTCTTATTTGATAGAATTAGTGCCTCGTTGTCCGTCGGGCGTTCAACAGCTGCGCTCCTGGTCCTCCTAGGCACTGGTGGTGGCCTCTCAAAATCATCATCGCTATCTTCAGCATTCGGAGGGCTCGCTGCTTTCTTCCCATGCTTGACATTGACAGGAGATTTCTCAAGAGCTTTTTCATTCGAAGTGCCGGCACCACTCCTCAACCTCTTACACACGGGTTCTTTCACAACCTTAACGGGGGGTTCATCAAGGACAACTTTCTGAATAGTTGGAGTATGAACCTGAGTTTCAAACAAGGAAATACCACCTTGGTGTGCGCCTTCATCAAAGCCTGCACACACAAAAATGGATAATGAGCAAAAGTAGTGAAAAAGAATCATCAAGTTCCCTAAGGAAAAGTCATTTTAAACACACAAATGGGGTTCTACTAAAAAGCTTAACAAAAGTAGTCGACCTCCCCTCTCTGTACCAATGAAGTTCACTTAATAAAAAAGGTGTGTGACTGAAAAAATAAATGTAATAACCATCTTTAAAAATTAAAAGTGATGTCAGGTCCAGACAGCAATGCGACGAGGTCAGCCAACTATAGAGCATAGCCTTCCTGATGTAGCCAATGTGCTCCTTCCCAAACTTGGCAATCGTTTCACCATCCCAGGTCTGCATGAATTGGAACATGTAAAATCCACAATCATGCCTGCAAAAGAAAACCAACACAAAACACATTACTAATGCAGTTCACTCAGTAATAAAAGTGCTACTGATGTTAGTAAAACAATGCAGCTCCATACACACAAGATACCGAGGGAGAACAACCAATAACACATTAGTAATGCAGTTCGCTCAATGGAAAAGGTGCTTCTAATTTAGTAAAAACAATGCAGCTCACTTACACACAAAAAAAATGAAGGAGGAAAAAGAAAAAAGGAGAACAGGTACAAACCCGTTTCCCTGTTGCGGGACATTAATATGAGTCAGCGCAAAGCCGTCCAGGGTGGGAGGGTTCAACGGCTCGTCGCAGCTTGCGCTGCCATCTTTCCAGACTTTTTGATGTTCCTGACCATTTTCCTGAAGACAAGACTTGCAGCAGTGCTGTCTCCTTCGTTCAATGAGTCGAGAAGCTCAAAACGCTTCTCTCGCAGGTTCAAAGTGACCAAGCAGTAGTGGCCTATCGCATCCTTAATTGTTGCGGGAGGAAGGTCAAATGTTGCAAACATAATCTGAAATAAAAAAAGAATAAAAAAACCAGATAAGAAAAAAATAGAAAAAACAGAAAACTTATTTTCAAGATGACGAAAAATGGTCAAGATGCGTTACCAAGTTTTTCTTGTCCACACGTTCCTCTGCGCTTGAAGAAAACATCTTTTTCGAAGCCCTATTTGTCGCACCGCCATTCCAAATGGAATTCTGCAAAAAAGACAAAACCAGAGAGTTAATGAAAAAATGGTTATAGCACAAATAAAAATTGGACGAGGGAATAAAAAATAAATTAATCAAAATGCTTACACATAGGTTGTACGGGACAATCATAGTTTGAGATCCTTTGAACCTTTCAGCTAGCATAGAGACGCCAATGTTTGCGAGGCGCGTGCTCAGCGTTCCATACGACCAAAAAGACTCGCCAACATGGCCGATAGTAATATCACCAAACTCTCCCTTGAACGCAACTAGATGCCTTCAGACAAGAAGAAAAAAGCACAGCAAAAAGTGATAAGATGGGAGCGTCCCTGAAAAAATAACATATTAATTAACCGGGGCGTAAGACAAAAAATGTCATACTGCTTCTTCTTGTCCCTCCTAGCCCTCGTAACAGCATCATACAACTCATTGTATCTCCTCATAAGAGCTGGATCAATCCTTGAAGGAGTAACAACAGGTAATTCCTCATCTGCATACATAAGTGGGAACGATATCAGATTATAAAACACACACGCTCCATTTCGCCCTCGGGAAAAGGAACAAAAAAATAATGCAGTTCGCTTACCTTCGGTTTCAGAATAAACTTCCTTCTGCTGCTTATATACATCTTCGCTGAGCGTCAAGTGCTCCAGCCCGGTAATATCATCGTCAAGCGGCGCTTGAATACTCATGTCCTGAGAGAGTCTTGGCTGTTCCTCTTCAGAATCAATCGAAACTGTCTCAGATGGGACTTTGGTTGTATCGGCTGGGAAAGCCAGATTGCCGACAGATTGCTCGGGGGCGCGAGGGACCACACAAAATTTCTTAGGCACCTCGTCGCCAACCAACAAAACAGTAGGCCCAATGACACCATCGATGCCAGCGGATGTCCCGGCATCTTCAAATCCGACTCTACGAGTTCCTTCTGTCTCTTCTGCAACTTCAACTGTAACACCAGGAGCTCCTTCTTTCTCTTCATGCTTATCACAATCCACAATGTCCTCCCTTCCTTCTCTCTCTTGTGCCTTATCAGCCTCAACAGGACACTCCCCTCCTTCTCTACCTTCTGCCTTATCAACCTCCGCATCAGGCTCCTGCCCTCCTCTCCCTTCCACGTTATCATCCCCAATGTTGCGCTCCGCTTGGATTTCAACATTTAATCCGCAGTTCTGATGAGTTAAAAATAAAACACATTACACAAAAAAGCTAGAATGCAGTTCACTAATAAAAACGGACCATGAAGCTACCACGAAAAATAAAAAATAAAACACAAAAATGCAAAAATTCTCTATACTCACCAGGGGAACGTCGTCGCCTTCCATCTCTTTACACTTGTCAGCCTCCTCATCCTTGCCAGCGTCATCACCATCTGCCTCCTTCCCATGTATCTCCACGTTTGATTCGGCAACCTAAAAAACATTAAAACATAAATAAAACTATTATCCAAATCTGCAGTTCTACAACTAAAAAACCAACACCAGATCATGCAGTTCACTGCTAAAAAAAAGATGATGCTTCTTCTCTAAACAATAACTGCAGTGCACTACCACTTCTGGTGCACAAAAATACTAAAAAAAAGTTAAAAACTGCAGTTCGCTGCCACTGCTAGTGCAAAAAAAATATGATTGTTTGTTATGGACACTACAAAAAAATCAAACAATGAAGTTCACTGTAACAAAAAAAAAGGAAGAAATCAAACCTTGTCGATGACGACTTCGTCAATAGGATTGTCTTTGGCAACTTCGTCAACGGGGGATAATGGCCTGTCAAACAAGTAATCAAAATTAACACCGTCGTGGTCTTGGTGGTCATCAACACGACCAGCGTTAGCCTTGGAAGATTCTCCAACACACTGCGAAAAGAACAAAAGGATAGAAAAAACAAAAAGTCAATGCCACAAACGCACAGAAAAAATAGATAACAAAATATGGGTAAAAAACTGTTCACATATGGAAAAAAACATACATCCACATCTGCGGGGTCGGGCAGAGAAGGCCGGACAACATCTTCATGCATGTTCATTTCCTTCACGATTGCATCTGCTTCCTGCTCATACGTAGCACACCTGTCATCCTGAGACTGCTTAAACTGAACGAATGAAGATCTAATATTCGTAACTGTCTGCATAAGGAATTCAAGCTGCCCACGGTCAAAGTTATGAGCGGCCTCGATTTCTGCTTCAGAAGGGCCTTTGCCTTCAGGAAACAATCCAGCAATATTCCTCATCCTGGAAACGGATGTTGGGAAATCACTAGTTAAATTGATGACCCTGTCGAGAAGCTCATCGACCTGAACAAATTTATTACGATCAGCAGAAGCATGGCCAGAAAAACCTCCAGCAGCCGCCCTAGCAAAACCACGACCCCGTCGAATTGGAGCCGCCCTAGCAAGAGGCTCACAAAACATTTCAGGGGCTTCGGCGACTGCAGTCCGCTTATACACAATGTCCGCTTCCGCCTTCAACTGAAAAAATTAACAAAAAAAAAGATGCAGTTCACAAAAAAAGTACATAAGAGGTTCACATTTAGCATGCGCGAAAAAAAGGAATAAAAACAAAAACAAAACATGGCTATGCACTCACCGGCAGCTTGCCAAACTTGTAAGAGTCCAGGTGTATCTTTCCCCTAACAACGATGTCGGCGTTGTGAATCTTCTTCAACTGCACATGGGACAGTATTGCGGCGCGTGGAGTGCGTTTATCCATCACCGAGACTTTTCGAAGATTCAAGGAATCCAGGTACATGAACAGGGGAACGATGGTGCAGCCCTCAGCACAGTTCTGCTTGCTCCCTGTAGAATTCCACTTGTACACAGCGGCCTGCAGCTCGTCGACAACAAGCTGACAAAAATACATGCTAGCCATAGATGCAATATCCAAGTTTTCAACCATAGCAGCTACCCTGGACAACCGAGTTGCGGGGCTAGGACAAAGCAAGCACTGGAAGACAATGAGAAAAAAACCTTCACCGTCTTATCAACCTTCGCAGGGTCCGCAGCCGGCGTGCGAAGTAAGGTAATCAGGTCCTTCGCATATATGCTACGAGAACGGTTGAAACCGAGTTCATCCTTCAGATTAGTCAGCGAATCATCATGGCCGCTGGCAGCAGGCCTGGGAGCAGTGTGAGAACCCATAGGGAAGTCAAAAATGTGATGGACAGCCTCGCGATTGATTTCCAGAACCTTGTTTGGCCCACAGTCCAGTCTCATCGTGTCGGGGTCGATCTTTCCCATCAGCTTGCACATCAAAACACGAGAAACATTCTTCTCTAATTTCATGTCAAAGACAATGCCAAAACCTGCTTGCCGCACCAAAGTTCTGTGCACCTCACCCAGCAAAGCGACAGCTTTGATTACATTTGGAATGGACAGCCGAACAGTCTTGTTGAAACGCCATTCATGCGCAACATCGTCTTCAGACCTCTTCCTCTTCGTACTCTTAGCAGCCTACAAAAAAACAAAGAATGAAAAATGCAGTTCACATCAGCAAAACTCATGCAAAAACAACTTAAAAAAACAGAAGAAAAAGTAAATAAACAGCATATACCTTACTAACATCAACATCCTCCTCATCAGAATCACTGTCCAAAGCTTCTTTAGCTGCATTTTCCCGCGCAAGCTTAGATCGACGCTCAAAATCAACACCAGAGTGATCGTCCGCCCGTCTCCGCTTTCCTTGAATCCCACCCACATCAACCTCGGCGTAATTAGGTCTCTTTGAGTAATCAACACGCGGGCTCCGGCATGGAGAACTTAAACCTTGCTCTGCGACAGTGTTGAGTTTCCTCTTCACAGGATTCTTTGCGGGGGCAAATTTAGCAGACTTCTTTGAATCTGCAATCCTCCTTCCTATCTCCTTACCCTCCCCTAACTTTACTTGCTTCGCCCTATGAGCCTTCATGAAAGTATTACCGAGCACAATAGCTTTCTGCCTTCTCCTGTCAACATTGGCTGCAATCTGATCAGGGACCATCCAATCCTGTGTAACTGGCTCTGTGCCATCAACAGATTGCGACTGGGTTTCACTCAACTCAGGTGGAATGTTGACCTGATCAGATGTACCGCCACCGACAACATCGGCTGTGAAATAACGTGTAATCAAATAGTTAACGCCACCACCCCCTGACCCACTAGGAGATAAAACTGTGCGTGAGAAAAAACATAAGAAAAGGTGTGTATGTGAGAGGAAGACCTAAACTTAATGCAGCTCATATCAACTTGGAAAACAAAACAAAAATGTAGAAATGCAGTGCACTTTTCCTGCAGTTTGGGTTTAACAATTAAAAACATAACAGTAAACCTAAAAAATGCAGTTCATGTCGCTTGAATATCATATTCACGCGTGTCTGAAAAGTGGACATTGGCACAGGGTTATATGATGCAGTGCACTAATTCGTTCAAGTGACCAATTGACCGCATATAAAAAAAGAAGTGCGCTTAGATATGCAAAACAAAACAAATTCATGCAGTTCTGTGAGCGGCAAAAACTAAAACTTAATGCAGCTCATATCGATTTCGCAAACCGCATAGTGGATAGACAAATAAAAAAACAAAACAGTGTCCAAAATGCAGTGCTCTTTTAGCAGTTTATGTTTAACAAAAAAACATAACAACTAACTTAATGTCCTTCCAAAAAAGTAAAAAACAATTAACTTGACGCAGTTCATATCAGTTTGCCACACGTGTCTTAAAAAAGGCCTTACTAAAAAGGAATCTAAGATGCAGTGCACTATTTCGTTCAACAAAAAAGAAGTAAATTGACCCTGAATGAAAACTGCTGTTCACTTTGATGCAGTTACCAGATGGAGAAGCCGTTCTAACTGGTGACGCATCAATTGGGGAGGAAGAAGCCATAATGTGCCTCCAATCAGCAAGGGATGATAATTAAACCCTAGACAGCAAACCCCAAATTCAGGCAGAGAAAAAGTTTCAATCCATGGGGCGTTGCAATTTCAAGCATACAAAACAACCTTAAGAAGAGAATGCTGGCACGAAAAATAACCCTAGCACAAGATCTGGAACGGATTAGGGGCGATTTGGGGCTCACCGTGGGACGAAGTGACGGCCGGACGAGGCGGGTGCGGACGGCAACGGCGGAGGAAGCGCCCTACGGACGGCGGCGGCTGCGGGCGTCGTCGCCCTCCACCACGAGAGAGCCCCTACGGACGGCGGCGGCTGCGGGCGTCTTCGCTCTCCACCACGAGAGCACGAGGGCGGGGGGGATTTCTGTGCGGGCACGGGGGAGAGGGAAGCGGAAGCGGGCAAGGGGGCTGCAAGAGAGACTTAATGAATAAAAGCCCCGACCGACAGGCCCACGGGTCATAGACAAAAAATAAAAAACGTCTCGGTGTTGTAACACGATGCAGTTCGCTTACGGAAAACCGCCTCGCTTCTGAAGCGTTGCAGTTCGTTTACAGCGGACGATTCCGCTTCTGAAGTGATGCAGTTCGCTTACGGCGGACGATTCGGTTCGCCTGCCCTAAAATAAATGCGCCCACTATCGCCCGAAGCGCCCGCGCACCCCACCTCCTCTATCCCGCCGGTTGCACGCTGCACGAACGCCACGAGCATCACGAACCCACGATCGCCAACACGGTTGGGAGACGAGATCGTGGCCTCGGCAGAAGTTGCTGCCGCTCCCATTTAAATCCCGCGCTCCATCAACCAGACCGTCCGCACAAAAACACACGACGCTGCCCCTTCCTCCTCCTCTTCCTCCTGTTTGCAGCCATGGGGTTCAGCATGACCTACGACGACGTGCATGCGCACGGGAACACGAAGCTGAAGGTGATCTACACCACCGACGTCGCCGCCATGGCGACGTACGTCGAAGAGTTCAAGACAGTTCTCCCCCAACGTGGAGTACACACCCGACCACGAGAGGGCGGCCCTGGTTCAACTATCCATCGGCAAGTACCACCCAGTGCTTCTTTTCCAGGTATGTGGTACATTGGGCAAGAGATGCATCCCCTTCGACAGGTTCCTCGGCGACCCAAGGTAAGCAATTCTCTCTGCCGAGTACGTGTTGCAGTTCTATATGCCCATGTATGCAGTTCCGAATGGTCTAACTTGCGGTTCACTTTCCTTAGGTTCGAGTTCGCTGGCTTCGCCATCAAGCAGGACAAGGAGAAGCTCGCACGCTGCAAACTCCACATCCCCAACTTCGTCGACATCCAGACGAACTGGAGGGTGCCTGATGGAACGAAGCCACTGGACTCGCTTGGCGATGTAGCTGCTGCCATCATCGATGACGAGTACGCAGACATGAAGATGAAGATGACAGACCACGACCACAGCCTATGGACTTCGATTCTCAGCACCAAGCACGTCGAGTATGCTGCCAAGGACGCCTACACTGTGTTCGAGATATGGAACCGAATCACCAAAATGAAGAAAGGCCTCGCGCGCGCTGAAACAGAGAAGACCAGGAAGCGCCCGAGGTCATCCTGGAAGCCGTGGGGCAAGGGGGCATCAACTTCCACCTCCAACTCCAACGGGTGGAACTCGTGAAGCAGGCCAGATGCTGAAAGCCAAGGATTCCTGTCGGAAGTGCTCGATTAGTTTCCCTCTGCGTATGTAGATTAGTTTGCTTTCATTGTAGTTTGCTTTGGGACAACGTTTGCTTATGTTGCGTTAGATTGCTTGATGATGTACTATGTTAATTATGAGCGCAGAACCGTGGTTTCTATCTATCAACTATATGCAGTTCTCAGTAGTCTGTTTTCAGTATGTATATTGCTTCAAAACTGCTGCTGTAGCTAGGATACACATAAAAAACAAAACTATCAGAGCAGTTCACATAGAGAATTCTTTCACAAAACTGCTGCTATTAAGAAGGCTGATGCAGTCCTCTTTTATTAAAAAAAACTCTAGTTCCGTATGTGGCTTAGGAAAAAAGGAAAACCTCGGTGGGGGTTTCCAGTATGGATGTTCTTCAACTGCTGCTGCTGATAGGATGCACATGAAAAACTATATGTAAAAAAGCAGTTCACTTATACTCAGAATTCTCATAAGAAAAATACTCTAGAAGCCACGCAGAAAAGCAGTCCACCGCGCTTGACCAATCAAAAAAACTTATCAAACTAGTCCCCCCACACCCCCGTGGCTGTAATGCAGTTCATACAGGCTCGCATTGCATATTAATGCAGTTCGCTGCACAACAAAAATTCACCGCGCATTGCCTATTACTGCAGTTCACCGCGCATTGCATATTACTGCAGTCCACCGCTCTTGACCACGATTCACAGACGAAAAACACAGCCTGCAATGCAGTTCTAACAACTATATAATGCAAAAAATCTCAAAAAACATCTTTGAGAAACGACCAGAGCCAGTCGCGCCGCAAAAAAACATGGACAAAAAACTTAAATTCTTCAAAATTAACAACTTAATCCGCTCCAATTCGTACGGATAGATCAAAAGCAGCCCGTAATTGCCGAAAACAACATAATATTACATACAAAACGCAACAATTTCGATCCGCACGGGGAAGAACAGAGAACAGAGGTTTTTCCGCTAGAACAGAGAGATACTCGACAAATTATACAGAAATTTCAATCCTATTAGCAGATTAATCTGTCGCGGAATAACACAAACATCAACGTGATAATGGTAACACACAAACATCAATAGAATACGAACAGCCAATAGCAAGATGCGAAACTCCTCCACCAGCGGAAGAACGGACGCAGATCCGCCAAATCCAAGGATTTCCGTCGTTTTCTCGCTGAATTCAGTGCTTAACCACATATTAAATCAGCGCACGCACAAATAAACCAGTAGAAATCGATCAAACTAGCCAGAAACGCTGCTAAATGAATGTTTCCTGCTGCACCTCTATGTGGTTCGCAGCAGAAGAAGGAAGCAGTGCGCATAGCTTTCCAATGCAATTTTCCAATGCAGTTCGGAAGTGTTATGAGAATATTATTCTCATAATGTTATGAGAATAGACCGGCTGTATATATATATATATATATATATATATAACAAAATGCTCAGCCCCTGTTTATTTTTTGATAACATTGCTACGCCCACCCCAACATTATAATTATAATCAGCCCAGCAAAATCGTGTATTTCAAGAAAGTGCAAATGGCCTGTAATTTTTTAGGAAAAACATAAATGGGCCACATGGACGCTACATTATTTGTTCACCCAACCCAACTAATGGACTGTAATTCAGAAAAAAAGAGCAAATGAACTGTAAATTCTACCCCGCAAAAAGAAGACTGTAAATACTGAAAAAATGGGTTGAATACGTGCCACATTTTTGGAGGCTGAAATGTGGGCCAATAGGCCGAAGCCAATGCAACTCGTTGTCAACTTAGTCAAAAAATGATTATGACATCGTTAGCCGTTGGATTTACATCCAACGACCGGCATCCATCTTCAATCTCTCGTCTTCTTCCTCCAGCGCTGTCGGGACCACCTGCTCATGCCTCCTGCTGCTAGCAGCTCTGCTTAGCACGCTTCGCTGTGAAGCGCTACTCCACCGTTGGCCAGGCCATCCCTCCACCCCTTCGCACCTCATGTTCTTCTCCTCCGACTGCCGAACCACACCGCACCAGAACCAGTTAGTCCTCGTACACCTCTCCGTCTACGACTCTACTCCCGCGTCTTCCCATCTCCGGCTCGTTGCTGTCCGGGGCCTCGCCGTCGTCCACCACCATGGATGCGCTCGGCGCGAAGTGGTCAACGTGGTCAACGAATGACACCATCGGGAGTAGACTGTGCGTGGAGAGGCTGACAGCTGGGTCCATAGCCGCACGCGAGGAAATGCCTCCTTATTACACGCAAAATAATGATTCCTCCACCTGACAGCTCGGACCCATTGGAAGGGCCTCTGTATTTTGCGAAAAAAGTGTTACCGCCACAGACAGGTCGGACCCACCAGCTATATCTTCGCACACAAGGAAGTGCTTCCTTATTACGCATAAAAAAATGAATACTCCCCCTGCTAGTTGGGACCCACCATAGTGGGAGGCTGACTTGTGGGTCTACTAAGTTGACGGGGACGGAGTGCTTTGTCAACTTAGCCAATATGAATGATTCTAGCTCCAGTGACCATACAATGTCCATCCAACGGTCGTAGTGCTTCTTCAACCTCTGGTCTTCTTGCTCCAGCTGCCCAAAGCAGCGCTGATCGTGACGCCTGCGCCTACCTCCCGTGGCCGGCTATGCTGCCGTGGAGGCCTCACCACCCCCATACTACTCCCACCGCTGGCCAGGCCATCCCTCCACTCACCCACATGCCATGTTATTTTGCGGCGACGGCAGCCTCACACCGCAGCCGAACCAGTGAACCCTCGTACTCCTCTCCGCGTGGGCATCCACTGCCGCGTCTTCCCCGGCTCCGTGTCGTCCCCTTCCTAGGCCTCGCCGTCGTCCACTGCCTTGGTGCTCTCGACGCGGCGTGGTCAATGTGGTCAACGACCGACTTCCATCGGAAGAGTACTGTACGTGGAGAGGCTGACAGCTGGGTCCATGGCCACAGCCCAGTTTTTTTGTGATTTGCCAAGTAAGTCGCTTTGTCAGGCATGTTGGGCTGCAAATCTTTCAAGACGAGGAGAGCTTCATTCGGCTGGCCGAGAAAATGGCCTATCAGTAATGAGAAATGGGATGTACATTTTTAAAACACATCAAACCGGCAATTAGTTTCAAATTTCTTTTTTTCATTTTGAGATATTCAATTGCATTGATTTTTATGCATGGAAATTTTTTTGGATTTTATATTGATATACATTTATTTTTAAAATCAGTTTGAATCTGACTCAAAATTTCGGGATTAAAAACAGTTCGGACCGCACCGAAATATGCAAAAATTTGTATAATTTTTTAACCGTGGCCACAATATGCACTGTAATGCTAACAAAAAGAATATGGGCTCCAAAAAAAACCTTAAGAATTAGCAAATGGGTTGTAAATTATTAGAAATAATGGCAGATGGGTTGTATGATGTTTGCCACAAATTTGAGGCTTTCCTAAAAAAAAGGTTGACGCACAAGCAGTGACTATTGGATGTCCATCCAACGGCCGTTGTGCTTCTTCAATCTCTGCTCTTCCTGCTCCAGCCGCTCAAACAAGCGCCAGCGGGACCGCCTGCTCCCTCCTCCCTGCGGCCGGTTGTGCTGCCACGCGGGCCTCACCGCCCCATCGTACTCCCATCGCTGGCCTAGCCATCCATCTACTCACCCACACCTGCTGTTATTCTCCGGCGACGGCAGACGAACCAGTGAACCCTCGTACAGTCGTACTCCCCTCCGCGTGGGAAACAACTGCCGAGTCTTCCCTGCCTCCGTGTCGTTCCCTTCCTAGGCCTCGCCGTCGTCCACCGCCCTGGTGCTCTCGGCGTGGCTTGGTCAACGTGGTCAACGACCAACATGCATCTGAAGTGGACTGTACATGTAGAGGCTGGCAGCTGGGTCCACGGTCGCACGCAAGGAAATGCCTCCTTATTACGTGTAAAATAATGATTCCTCCACCTGACATCTGGGACCCATCGAAAAGGCCTCTGTATTTCGTGAAAAATCCGTTACCGCCGCTGACGGCTTGGACCCACTAGCTATATGTTCGCATGCAAGGAAGTGTCTCCTTATTACGCACAAAAAATGAATACTCCCCCTGCTAGCTGGAACCCAGTATAGTGGTGTCGGTGTACTAAAGTAGGGGTACCTTAGTATCCCAACTTGTGCACGGGCAGTAGCAGCGTCCCGTGGCAGGGCTTGCCACGCGCCCGCCAAGGCCCACTATGTTTCCTTTGGAGCCATTCAAGAACAAAATATTCAAGTTAAAGAAACAAGACCCCGGCAAGAGGAGCTTGCCGGGAAGGCCGCTCCAGGCTCAAGACCACCCCTTTTTGGCATAAGACCCTGGCAAGAGGAGCTTGCCAGGAAGGCCAAACATGGCATTTCAGGAGACTTGCCGCAACGCACCATGCGTTCCGGCAAGGCCCGGTGAGCGACAAGCTCCCGGGCGCGACAAGTTAACAACCGCGGCAAGGTGCAAGCCGCGGCAAGCTTCCACTACGTGCCCGCGCTCCAGCTCATCCGGCCATGCATCACCCTGGGGCCCTTCCTGGTGCACGTGGCGGAAGGCTGTGTAGCCTGGGGTACACGGTGGCGAGCTGCCATGACGAGGCCACTATCGTGGCGGATGGAGACGCCCTGACGGACGCTTTTTGCATTGTTTAGGGCGACGGCGACGGGCATTTAATGCCCTTGTCCCCTGCCGTCAGCGTTAGGTATAGAGCACAATGCATCCACTGTTCCAACTACCACCATTGTTACATTTCTACCCTCGACTGCGTTGCCACCTGTCGGTGACCCCTTTGACCTATAAAAGGAGGCCCATGCGCAACGTAGAGGGGGTTCCGATCTTCGATCACTCTCACGCTCGGTGTTGCTAGCGATAAGCACTGTAGCCCTTCTCGCTCCCGAGCCGGGAACGCAATACAAACCAAGGCAGGAGTAGGGTTTTACGCATCCGTGCGGCCCGAACCTGGGTAAACTGCTCGCGTGCACACTTCGATCCGCTCTTTGTGCATCCTCCGCCCCCTTGCCGTATCAAAAAGGGGCTCCGGTCCCGTAGGTGTTCGTGGGCGATCAGTTTCCCCGACATCTTTTGGCGCGCCAGGTAGGGGGTGCGTCGAGGTTGTGTGAACCCGATCCAGTGTTCACGCGAGCGAAAACTTCAGCAACTTCATCTACTTCATCGACATGCCGCCGAAGAAGAAGGCTTCGGAGGTAGCAGGCCCGTCCGCGTCGATCCCGCCACCACCAGAGCCAACGGTTGGTGGGGTAGACGCTGGCGGAAGGGCGGACACCGGCGAGGAAACTCACGGCGTCGCCAAGTCCAACGACAAGACGGACGACCGGGCGCATTCCAAGACCTCGGCGTCCGTGCACGCACCACGCCCCTCTTAGGAGGTGCCGGACCGGCAGCGACGTGGTACCCAAGGTACCATACGCTTGCTGGGACAAGGTCAAGCTGGCGGGTCGCGGGACGTTCAAGGCCAACATGCTGGCACGAGCAAGGCGCGGTCGCCGGGACAAGACCCTGCTCCTTCTAACGCAGTTAGAAGTCCGAGGATATCTCGCTCCTCGCACCGCTCGCCACCGCTCCCCTCCACTCCAGCAGAAGCTCTAGCTCGAGCTCAGCTGCTCCTCGACTTCCCTCCAGCGGCAGACAAGGCCGACGACTGGAGGGCCACCATCCAAAGCCTCATCGCCTTCGCCAATAATGATACTCCCCAGAAGCCGACGACGTCGCGGCCGCGGCAAGTTAGCCAGGCGCGGGCTGATGGCGACAAGACCACCGGGGGTGCAACTACCGTGCACTCCCCGCCCCGAAGGCCGAAATCGCCGACTCGCCGGATCAACATCGACGACGACTCCACGGCGTCGTCGGATCCACGAGCTCGCCGCGATCAACGCCAATGCCTCGACGACAGACGACAAGAAGACGCTCGAACTCGCATCGAGCGTCGAAAAGAAGCGCGGCGGCAATCCGACCAGCGCGCTGGGCCCGCTGTCGACGTGCACGCGCCCGGAGAACCAGGCGACTTGCCGTACGCGGCGGGTTCTCCTGCGTTCACCCGTGAGCTGCGGCAAGTCCAGTGGCCCAGCATGAAGAACTTCAAGCCCGACGTACCCGAGAAGTACGACGGCAAGACGCATCCGTCGGAGTTCCTCAGCATCTACACCATTGCGGTGCAGGCTGCCGGGGGACGAGACGAGAAGATACTCGCGAACTACTTCCCGCTCGTGCTCAAGCCAAACATCAGATCTTGGCTCATGCACTTGCCGGAGAACTCTATTTCTTCTTGGGCCGACCTGTGCCACCAGTTTGTCGGCGCCTTCACAGGTGGCCACAAGCCCCATGGCCAGGAGAGCGACCTTCATATACTTGCCCAGAAGGAAGGAGAGTCCCTGCGAAAGTACATCCAGAGATTCAGCCGCGTCCAGCACAACATCCCGGACGTCCACCCTGTCGCGGTTATTAGTGTGTTCCATCAGAACGTGTGTAACCGCAGGATGAGGGAGGAGATGGCGATGTGCAAGATCCGAGACATCAGTGAGCTTTATGCCCTGGCCGACAAGTGCGCACGCGCTGAAGAGGGGAGGAGACTCCCCGGAGAGGATGCTGGAGCAGGGGGAACAGATAGTGAGGATGCCGCCCCAGCAAGGAAGAACCGGCGGCGGAACAACAAGAAAAAGAAGAACAAGGAAGTACTGGTCGTTGAGCAGTCCGGCAAGGAGGCTGGCTCCAAGAAAGCTCAGGCTGGTGGCTCCGGAAAGGAAGCTGCCACTGTAGCGGCCGCCGACAAGCAGGACGGCTCCGAAAAGCAGTACTGCAAGATCCACCGCACCAAGGGCCACGATCTCCAGAACTGCAAAAGGGTCGAGTACCTCGTCGAACAGCAGAAGGCTGAGTACGAGCGACGCGACAAGGAGAAGGCCCAGGGAGGTGGAGGAGAGTCCGGCAAGAAGCGGCCATTCAATGGCTGGGGAGGACGTCGCGGCAAGGCCAAGCAGCGGCAAGGAGATAGGCCTCCTCGCGGCCGCGACAAGGACGAAGACGAAAACGACGACGAAGACATGGAAGACGGAGACAACAGCGAGCAGGAGTTCCAGAAGGCCACAGAAGTTCTGTGCGTCGATGGAGGTGCCTCTCTGCATACTTCCCACCGCCAACTCAAACAATGGGTGCGGGAAGTTAATGCAGCAGAGCCACCCGTCGAGTCGCGCAAACTCCTGAAGTGGTCCAGCACGCCCATCATCTTCGACATTGAGGATCACCCTGACCGCACAACTGCGGTCGGGTGTTTGCCGATGTTGGTTTCACCAACCATCTGCAACCTCAAGGTCACCAAGATGCTGGTTGACGGCGGGGCCGGCCTGAACCTGATCTCCTCTGCTGTGGTCCGGAAACTACAGATCCCCGACAGCGAGCTCGAGGAGACCGGCACGTTCAAAGGGATCAACCCGAGAAGGAGCAAGCCGATGGGGAAAATCACACTGCCAGTAACCTTTGGCGGAGAGCTGAATTTCAGGACTGAGAGGATCACCTTTGACGTTGCCGATATCCTGTTAACTTACAATGGGATACTTGGCCGTCCGGCGCTCGCCAAGTTCATGGCAGCCTCTCATTACGCCTACAACATGCTCAAGATGCCAGGCCCAATAAGCGTCATCTCTGTCCCCGGCGACAAGAAGGACGCGCTTATCTGCGCCGACAAGATTTACCGGGACGCAGCAGCCACAACAGACAGCGAGACACTTGCCGCTGAAGCTCCCGGGGGGAAGAACAAGACCAAGTCCGGCAAGAGCTCTGGGGCCCACTCCGGCAAACGCACCTCTTCGGAGTGCTGCGCTGCCGTCGAGGACGCACCATCGAGCTCCACCGGCAAGTGCAAGAAGGGAATGGCAGCTACGCCTGCAACCAAGAAGGTGTCCGCCAAGGAGGACGGCACTGGTAGTACTTTCACCATCAGTGCCACGCTCGATCCTAAATAGGAAAGCACGCTCGTTGCTTTCCTGCGGGCAAATGTAGACGTGTTTGCATGGCAACCGTCTGACATCCCCGGTGTTCCTAGGAAAGTAATTGAGCACAAGCTCGCCGTTTGTCCTCACGCGCGGCCCGTCAAGCAGAAGGTCAGAAAGCAAGCGGTGGAGCGCCAAGAGTTTATCGCTGAAGAAATCAAGAAGCTGGAAGCGGCAGGCCTTGTCAGAGGTGTACTTCATCCCACGTGGCTGGCCAACCCTGTTGTCGTGCGCAAAGCAAATGGGAAGTGGAGGCTTTGTATAGACTTCACCGATGTGAATAAAGCTTGTCCCAAAGATCAATTTCCCTTGCCGCGCATTGACCAGATCGTTGACTCCATGGCTGGATGTGAGTTGCTTTCATTCCTTAATGCATACTCCGGATACCACCAGATATTTATGGCTGAAGAAGATGAAGAGAAGACCATGTTCATTACTCCATATGGCACTTACTGCTTCATACGCATGCCCTTTGGATTGAAGAATGCAGGTTCAACGTTTGCGAGGGTAGTCCACACTGCTTTTGAGCCACAGATACACAGGAATGTAGAAGCTTACATGGATTATATAGTGGTCAAGAGCAAGGACAAGGATACCCTGATTCAAGACCTAGATGAAACTTTTGCGAATCTGCGCAAGATACAACTCAAGCTTAACCCCGAGAAGTGCGTGTTCGGAGTTCCCTCCGGCAAGCTTCTCGGGTTCTTTGTGTCCCAGAGGGGGATTGAAGCCAATCCCGACAAGATCAAAGCCATTGAGCAGATCGAAGCTCCGAAGCGTGTCAAGGATGTACGAAGGCTCGCCGGTTGTGTGGCTGCTCTCAGCAGGTTCATTTCTAAGTCTGCAGAACGCGCCCTGCCGTTTTTCAAAATCTTGAAAAAGGCAGGTCCAATGAAATGGACTCCGGAAGCGGAGGCAGCGCTGCAAGACTTGAAAGGGTACCTGTCCTCCACCCCAATACTTGTCGCACCTAGGCCACAAGAGAAGTTGCTGCTGTATTTAGCAGCAACCAATGAAGTGGTTAGTGCTGCGTTAGTAGCGGAAAGGGAGGCAGATGAGGAGCCCATAGCCCCGGCAAGCACATCCAGCGACAAGCAGGGGGCTTCTCCGACAAGCTCTGGCCCCGACAAGGATGAGTCTGCGCAGATGCAAGAAGAGGTGCGGAAGAAGATGGTGCAGCGCCCAGTTTATTTTGTCAGTTCCCTCTTGCAAGGGGCTAGGTCAAGATACTCTGGGGTGCAGAAGCTGCTTTTCGGCCTCCTCATGGCCTCGAGAAAGCTGCGCCACTACTTCCAAGCACATGAGATAACAGTGGTCACTCGCTTTCCACTGAAAAGGATATTGCAAAATCCAGAAGCAACAGGCAGGATTGTCCAGTGGGCACTGGAGCTGTCAAGCTTTGGTCTCAAGTTTGAAAGTACTTCTACTATCCAGAGCAGAGCATTGGCGGAGTTCATAACAGAATGGACACCAACGCCAGACGAAGAAATTACAGAGACAAGCATCCCCGTCAAAGAAGCAAGCAAAGAATGGATAATGTACTTCGATGGTGCCTTCTCACTGCAAGGCGCCGGCGCTGGCGTGCTGCTTGTCGCGCCCACCGACGAGCACCTCAAGTACGTCGTCCAGATGCACTTTCCCAAGGAGCAAGCGACGAATAATACTGCAGAGTATGAAGGTTTGCTTGTCGGCCTCAGAATCGCAGCAGAGCTTGGGATCAAGAAACTGATCGTGCGGGGTGATTCGCAGTTGGTTGTCCGCCAAGTGAACAAAAGCTACCAGAGTCCATTGATGGAAGCTTACGTCGACGAAGTGAGAAAGCTTGAAGAGCACTTTGAAGGCCTACAGATGGAGCACGTTTCAAGAGCTCAAAATGACATCGCAGACGGCCTGTCAAAGTGTGCTGCACTAAAGCTACCTGTGGAACCAGGGATCTTTGTGCTCAGGTTAACTCAACCATCCGTTACACCATCAATTGGGCAAAGTAAGAAGAGGAAGCTTGTCTCTGGTGACTACTTGCCGGCAGAGCTTCCCGAAGCCGCCGCCAACAAGGTCCCCAAGATCAACGACAAAGTTGCTGAGGAACAGTCTGCTCCTGCAGACCCTAGGGTTTGTACAGTTGAAGCAGGCGTTCCCGACAAGTTTTGCCCCGGCAAGCTTGCCGGGGAACGTCCAGCTCCGGCTGAGCCACAGGTTCTTGCCGGAGAAGCTGACGTTCCCGCAGCAGCACTGATGCCTTTAGTCCTTGTTGTTGAGCCTCAGGCTCCAGCATGGGCGCAGCAGATTGTCCGTTTTCTTCAAACTGGAGAACTTCCCGAAGAGCCAGAAGAAGCAGAAAGAATAACCCCGCAGTCAAGTATGTATCAGTTTGTCGGCGACGAATTGTACAGAAGAAGACTCAACGGTGTCAAATTGAAGTGCATTCCCCGGGAAGATGGGCAGAAGCTGTTGGCAGAGATACATGGAGGCATATGTGGTCACCACATTGGCGCAAGAGCACTTGCCGGCAAAGCGTTCCGGCAAGGTTTCTTTTGGCCAGAAGCCCTCCAGGATGGACCTGCACAAGTAACCAAGTGTGAAGCGTGCCAGTTCCATGCCAGACAGATACATCAGCTAGCTCAAGCTCTCCAGACGATCCCTTTGTCCTGGCCATTTTCGGTTTGGGGGCTTGACATCCTCGGCCCCTTTCCCCGCGCAGCCGGGGGCTTTGAGTACTTGTACGTCGCCATCGACAAGTTCACAAAGTGGCCGGAAGTGGAACCGGTGAGAAAGGTGACCGCACAGTCAGCAGTCAAGTTCTTCAGGTCGATTGTTTGCCGTTTCGGAATCCCTAACAGGATCATCACCGACAACGGTACGCAATTCACAAGTCGCACCTTCATGCAGTACGTCCAAGACCTTGGCGCCAAGGTCTGCTTCGCTTCTGTTGCTCACCCGAGGAGCAATGGCCAAGCGGAGAGGGCAAACGCTGAAGTGCTGCGCGGACTCAAGACAAGAACTTTCGACAGGCTGCACAAATGCGGAACAAACTAGATTGAAGAGTTGCCGGCGGCTCTTTGGTCAATCAGGACGACACCAAATCGAGCCACTGGACAGACACCCTTTGCTCTTGTCTATGGAGCAGAGGCAGTTCTCCCCACAGAACTCGTATACGGCTCGCCTCGAGTGCTCGCTTACGATGAGCTCGAGCAAGAGCAGCTGTGACGAGATGATGCACTGCTCCTTGAGGAGGACCGTCTCCAGGCTGTTGTACGAGCTGCTCGATACCAGCAAGCTTTGCGCCGCTACCATAGCCGCAAAGTTAGGGCCAGGAGTCTCGAGGAAGGCGATCTTGTTCTTCGGGGTGTTCAGTCCGCCAAGAATTCCAACAAGTTGACGCCGAAGTGGGAAGGCCCTTATCGGGTGAGACAAGTCACAAGGACCGGCGCTGTCCGCCTTGAGACCGAAGAGGGCTTACCGGTGAGCAACTCCTGGAACATTGAGCACCTTTGCAAGTTTTACCCATAAGGCGCGGTTGCCGTGATCCACTCCGGCAACCACTTTTTGTACAAGTCTTGCCGTTGTTGCATGTAAACATTTGTACAAAGCCGAGCGCAGACCCCGTGCATCAGTAAAACTTATGTGCCTCGCACAACTTGTCATTTAATGCCTTTTCGTTTTTCTTGCGTGTATTATCTCACACTTTGTGCAGCACGCACCCCCGGTAAGCAATAACGAGCCGCAAGGCTCCATATCTATGTTTCCTCCCTTTTTTTTCTTTTTCTCTCAAGCAGAAGAAGTTTTCCTCTCGCACATGTTTGCCGGGGGGGAAGGAGACAGTGGTATGGACCAAGTGCCATTCAAGAAAGCCTCGCCTTACCAGGAAGCAAACAACACAAAAGCTAAGTCGCCAAAGTTTGAGCATTCGAATTTTTAAATTTTAAGGTTATCTTCCTTGAACAACCGCACTTTGTATGGAAAACATGTGCGCGGAGGAACCAACTCGTGGCTAGCCGCGCCCTTACTTTGTTTCGAGCACGCTCAACGGCTTAAGCGTGCTGCGACAAGTGTCGCGCCCTTACTTCGTTTTCGAGTTCGCTCAACAATCTAAGTGTGCTGCGACTAGCTACGACAAGGTTTCTTGTCGGCGAAGGCACTACCGGCAGGCGGCTGGAGTTCCGCACTCAGCGCTCGCGGCAAGGGTCCCTTCGCCGACAAGTTCCCTAAAAGCGTAGGGTAAAAGCATACAAAGCAAAGAAGTCAAACAAAGGAAATAACATTGCGTCAACTACCCAAAATAAAGTTATATTACAAGATAGCTTGTCGCTGTTCTAACAAACTATTGTCCATAACGTCATTGGCAGCGACAAAGGAAGCAAAAAGGAAAACAGCCTAGTCTGCGCGGTCGCCGTCGACTCTCTTGATCTTGCCCACCTTGGCCACGATGGGTGCGACAAGGGTCTTGAGCGCCTCCTGGTCGGCGTCGGGCGGCAAGGTCCTGAGGACGTTATCGAGGTTGAGTCCCGGGTTGCGGTAGGCTATCTTCATCAGCACCCTCTCCATGACTCCCGTGCAAAGCCTGCGCGCCTCGTTCGCCAGCTGCGTGGGGATCCTTTCCCGGAGCTGCTGAAGGGCCGGCGCCACTCCCCTGAAGAACAAGCTTAGCTTGGCACTGTGAGGGAGGTTCTCGTCGGTGGAGTAGCCGAGGTGCTCTGTCCCCAACCCCGCCAACTCCCTGTCGATATCAACGGCGGCGGCGACAAGCCCCTCGGTCCAGTGCTCCACCGTCAGCCTGAAGTTGTTTTGGGAGAGGGCGGCGCTGTCCAACAGTGCCCTCTCAGCCCTGAGGTCCTCCTTCAGCTTCGTCTCCCGATTTCTAGCGCTGTCAAGTGATGCGGTGAGGGTGGACAGCTTCAACTCCAAGTATGCAACGGAATCCTTGGCGATGGCGAGCTCTTTGCCCTTGTCGGAGAAACGGACCTGCAGCTCGGAGTGGCTGTGGGCGTCCTTCTCCCTCTCCGACACGAGCGCAGCAACTTTCTCCTCGCTCGTTTTCAAGTGGATCTCCAATTGCGCCACCCTCGCCTCCAAGTCTCTCTTGGCGGTCTCAGCAGCTGCAGCGGCGTCCTTCGCCTCCTGCAGAGCTCCGCCAAGAGACTGTTCGCGCGCGGCAAGGTCGTCCTCGTGGCTGTCGAGGTCGAATTTCCGCTGCGTTAGTTCACCTTCCCGCCGAGACAGCTCTTCGGCGGCGAGCCGTTGCTGCTCTTCTGCTTCGGCCTTCTCAAGGATGAACGCCTGATACGCCTCGGCGAGCTCCTCCCGCTCCTCCGCCAAGGATCGGAGGGCCGCCTGGTTGGCGGCCTGGAGCTCTTCGGCGCGCTTCTCCAAGTCGACGCCCGCCTTGGCGGCCAGAGCCTCTCGGGACTCCAGCTTGGCCTGCCTGGCGCGGTACAGGGCCAGAAGCCTCCGTAGAAGCCGCTCCTCCTCGGGCTCGCCACTGCTGCCGGGCCCGTCGACGAACTTCAGCCCGGCGGAGGCGAGGACTT
The DNA here is from genome assembly GCA_902687465.1 of Secale cereale. Taxonomy (NCBI): domain Eukaryota; kingdom Viridiplantae; phylum Streptophyta; class Magnoliopsida; order Poales; family Poaceae; genus Secale; species Secale cereale. The sequence goes on from LR738715.1 coordinate 143,654,403, forward strand.
CCCCGTCGAAGGCCTCTCCCTCAGCGGGCGCCCTTGACGTAGATGCCCACGGGAGCTGAATGAAGACCCCGTTTCCAGCCTCCAGGTAGGCGCCTGTTCCGGCCGCGGCAACAGCAGGGTCGGCGGTCGGCGCAGCGTCTGACGCTCCCGCGGCCTCAGGGCCGTCAGTGCGACCGCCGGTCCCCTCCTCAGCTGCCGCGTCGGCGGCCTTAGCTGCCTCTTCGACGGCGGGCTCGTTAGTACCGATCGCCTCTTCGGTGGCCGCAGCGTCACCAGTGTTGCCGCGCGCGTCCTCCTCGGTGGCGGCCTCCGTCTCAATCGGCTCTGGAGCGGACGAGTCTGAAGACAAGAAAAGAAGAAGAAAGAAGAAAGTAACTGTCAAGCAAATATCCAAAAAAGAGAAATTCAAGAGAAGAAAAGTACAAGGGTTACCTGCGCGGGCCTCTTCTTCGACGGGGTTCCTTGCCGGGGAGTCCTCCCTCGGTGGCGTGGTGGTAGCCCCCGTCGGCGGAGGGTCGCTGGCGCCTTCCCTTGGTGGATTACCTTCCCTTGGCGGAGTGCCTTCCCTTGGCGGGGTGCTCGCCCTTGGCGGGGTACTCGCCCTTGGCGGAGTACCCGCCCTTGGCGGAGTATCCTCCCTCGCCGGGGAGCTCCTCCTTGGAGGAAGAGGTCGAGACGTGCGGCTCGTCGGGAGCGATCTCTTTGCGCTCCTGAGGCTGCTGCTCTGCTTCTGCACAAGTCAACGAACAAACAAAACATTGACAAAGATAAGAAGCCCAAGCGCGCCCGACAAAGCGGAGAGTGGACAGAAGACTTATGCTGGGGGCTGCGCTGGGGGCTGCTCTGTGGAGCAGCTGCCTAGTCCGGCAAGCTTGTCGCGGGCGCATCCCCTGCTGCTGCGACGGGCTCGTCCTCAAGATCGACCACCGGGATCGTGGCCCTCTTCGCCGCCCTCTGGGCCAGGGTCCTGGAAGACAGACAAAAACAGAATCAGGAGAAAAAAATTCAAGACAAGAGCAACAAAAATTGAAGGAAACGAGAGTTGACAGTGCTTACTCTTCCTCCTCCTCGTCAGAGCTGAGCACGGATAAATCGAAGTCTGCCTCGCGCGTTTCGGCGCGAGGAGCTGGAGGAGTAGGCTCCCTCGGCCGCTTGGCGGGAGCAGGGACGATGGTCTGAGAAGACCCCGCTCCAGTTGTCGCCGAGGCACGAGGGGCGGCAGGAGCGTTAGCCCCAGCCCGGGAGACCCTCCTCCAGCCGCTGTTGAAGCGCGGGGCACTCCCTTGGCGGCCTTGCCCGCCGCAGTGGCGCGTGTCGGATGACGCTGCGGCTGCTGACCCGCCGGCTGCCCCGCCACGTCTGCGGCTTTGCGGAGGCGCCTCCTCGCTGGAGCCGGAGGACTTGCCGGTGGCGGTGAACTACCCGAGGACGAAGAAGAAGAGTCGAGATTCAGAGACCCGCCTGAGTCTTCGGCAGAATCGCTTGATTCGACGCCCTGCTCGGCGGGCCCGCTCGACTCTGTGCCTTGCTCGGCGGCCTCGCTTGTCCCAGCAGGTTGCCCGGCAGGCTTTATCACTTTGAGGAGCTCTTCCTCCTCGGCCAGACTTACCGCCTCCGCTGCATCCGCCTCCTCCAAAGAATACCCGAACTCGCCCGCGGCCCTGGCTGCAGCTGCCTCCTCCAACCTGGTGGCGATATACGCCATCTCCTGGTCGGTGGTGTCGCGGGTGAGGCCCCTCTTCTCGTCGGGTTTGATGGGCAGCTCCACCAGGTTGTCGAAGAACGTCTGCACGGCTTCGTCGGAAGGCTCCCGCCAAGTGGGGTTAATCCCATGGGAGTCACACAACGGCATCACCGCGCGGATGGCGTTGAGCGACGAGTTGTTGCACAACGGAACTACCCCCTGCAGCAACGCAAACCACTCTGGATGTTTGGGGTCGTGCTTGAATAGCGCTTGGAGCATCCCGTTGAGCTCCATGACCGTGAAGTTGTAGTTGAGGCCCGGGCGCAGCCTCATAATGTCTGCCACGTTATCAAACTCCCAAGCAGCTCTTTTCCTCTCTTGCAAGGGAGCGATGCGGCGGCGAAGAAAGTCCGCCCCGACGGCACCTACAGTGAGCCTGGCTTGCCGGAGGCGAAGAATCCTAGTGGTGGCTATCTTCAGCTTGTCGTCCTCAGGGGCCAGGTCACTCCAGTCATTGCCGCGCACTACTGCAACTTGGCGCCGGGAAGTGAACTGCTGTGGTTCATCCTCCATGATCCAGCACCAGTTGGCCCTCCACTCCTCCCACTTGCCGCGGAGCTCCCCAGTCAAGTATGCCTCTTTCCTATGGAGCCTGAAGATCCAAGAAATTCCGCCGGACAAAGGAGACCCAGACTCGACTCGAGGCGTAAAGTAATGGCGGAAAAGAGCTACATTGGGGTAGACTCCAACAAAGTTCTCGCACATATGTGCGAAAACGGCCATGGTCAAGACAGCGTTTGGGGTGAAATCAAGGAGATGAAACCCGTAGGTATTCATAATATCGCAGAAGAACTCCGAGTAGGGTGGGCAGAGCCCGCAGTAGAAGTACAGAGCAAAAAAGGCGTATCCTCCTAGAAACATGTCGCAGGCCTCAGCGGGGAGTACCTTGGTGCGCGGGTGCGCTTTTGTCTCCCTCGACCAGAAGAGGTAGAAGGAGTCCTTCAGCTCCTCCGCGCTGAGCCTCGGCGGGAAGACCGCCATCTTCTTCCGCATTAATGCTAGCTTCAGCGCCCTGGCAGTCTTCGCGGCTTTCGCCTTGTCGCCCTTTGGGGCCATGGCGGGGACAGCGAGGGAAGTCGACGGCACTGGGGATGCTGGCGGCGGCGGAGGAAGGGCGGAGCGCTGCTCTCTTTCAACCTTCGGGGAGGAGGGGAGCAACGGGGGTTTCTGGAGGATGAAGAAGCAGCGGGCGAATGGAAGGAACTGCCCCTGTTTCCCCTGCTTTTAAGGGGGAGAGGGGGGGCGTTCCGCATTTCCCCCATTAAAGAAACATGCCACGATCTCTCCCACGACGCCGCAATCGACACGTGTCGTTAGGGAGGGGCGCGGTGGATACGGAGTGGGATGCGGCGCGCCGTGGGCCGCGTGTGCCCGTGCACTGTTTGGGGCCTGGCCCAACAGCGCTCGGCACCGTGTGTGGCCCAGGCCCGGGGGCTCCTGTCGGTGTACTAAAGTAGGGGTACCTTAGTATCCCAACTTGTGCACGGGCAGTAGCAGCGTCCCGTGGCAGGGCTTGCCACGCGCCCGCCAAGGCCCACTATGTTTCCTTTGGAGCCATTCAAGAACAAAATATTCAAGTTAAAGAAACAAGACCCCGGCAAGAGGAGCTTGCCGGGAAGGCCGCTCCAGGCTCAAGACCACCCCTTTTTGGCACAAGACCCTGGCAAGAGGAGCTTGCGAGGAAGGCCAAACATGGCATTTCAGGAGACTTGCCGCAACGCACCATGTGTTCCGGCAAGGCCCGGTGAGCGACAAGATCCCGGGCGCGACAAGTTAACAACCGCGGCAAGGTGCAAGCCGCGGCAAGCTTCCACTACGTGCCCGCGCTCCAGCTCATCCGGCCACGCGTCGCCCTGGGGCCCTTCCTGGTGCACGTGGCGGAAGGCTGTGCAGCCTGGGGTACACGGTGGCGAGCTGCGATGACGAGGCCACCATCGTGGCGGACGGAGACGCCCTGACGGATGCTTTTTGCATTGTTTAGGGCGACGGCGACGGGCATTTAATGCCCTTGTCCCCTGCCGTCAGGGTTAGGTATAGAGCACTATGCATCCACTGTTCCAACTACCACCATTTTTACATTTCTACCCTCGACTGCGTTGCCACCTGTCGGTGACCCCTTTGACCTATAAAAGGAGGCCCATGCGCAACGTAGAGGGGGTTCCGGTCTTCGATCACTCTCACGCTCGGTGTTGCTAGCGATAAGCACTATAGCCCTTCTCGCTCCCGAGCCGAGAACGCAATACAAACCAAGGCAGGAGTAGGGTTTTACGCATCCGTGCGGCCCGAACCTGGGTAAACTGCTCGCGTGCACGCTTCGATCCGCTCTTTGTGCATCCTCCGCCCCCTTGCCGTACCGAAAAGGGGCTCCGGTCCCATAGGTGTTCATGGGCGATCAATTTCCCCGACAAGTGGCAGGCTGACTTCTGGGCCTACTAAGTTGACGGGGATGGAGGGCTTTGTCAACTTAGTCAATATTAACGATTCTAGCTCAAGTGACCGTACGATATCCATCTAACGGCCGTAGTGCTTCTTCAACCTCTGGTCTTCTTGCTCCAGCCGCCCAAAGCAGCATCGGTCGTACCGCCTGCTCCTGCCTCTCGTGGACGGCTGTGCTACCGCGCAGGCCTCACCGCCCCCTACTACTCCCACAGCTAGCCAGGCCATCCCTCTACTCACCCACACCCCCTATTATTCCGCGGCGATGGCAGCCTCACAACGTAGCCCAACCAGTGAACCCTCGTACTCCTCTCCGCGCGGGCTTCCGCTGCCGCGTCTTCCCCCGCTCCGCGTCGTCCCCTTCCTAGGCCTCGCCGTCATCCACCACCCTGGTTCTCTCGGCGCGGCATGGTCAACATGGTCAAGGAACGGCTTCCATCGGACGAGGACTGTACGTGGAGAGGCTGACAGCTGGGTCCACGACCGCAGCAAGGAAGTGCCTCCTTATTACGCGCAAAATAATTATTCCTCCACCTGACATCGGGGACCCACCGAAAGGGCCTCTGTAATTCGCGAAAAAAAATGTTTCCCCCTGACTGCTGGGACTCGCCAGCTACATCTTCACACGCAAGGAAGTGCGTCCGGGCAAAAAAACGATTCGCCCCCCTGATTGCTGGGACCCACCAGCTACATCTTCGCAGGCAAGGAAGTGCCTGACAGTCGGGACCCACCTGGTCGAAGCGTACGTAGCATTGTCATTCTGGTCGCGAACGTGTACGTACATACTGGTCGATGTAGAGGCGCGCACATGTCATAGCAGAGGCGCGCACGTAGCATGTACATGTACATACAGCGGCCAGTGTGCAAGAATGAAAATACGGCCACGTACGTACATACGGGCAGGGTCTCGAACGCCTACTCGCGCGAACGTACGGCCAGGGCTCGTGTACATGGCTGGGTCGGAACTGAGAAACAACGTCATCATCGTGTTCACGGGAAGCCAACCGGCTGGGTCGGAATGGAATGCGTCGTCGTGTTCATCGGGAGGGCTTGGACGGAACAGCCGATGGAAACGAGGTCTGGCGTACCGCAGAACGGAGGAAACGGCCTTGTGTTCGACCGGCCACGTTCGAAACGGGATCATGTTCATCGGGAGGGGTCTAGCGTACCGCAAAACGGAGGAAACGGACCTCCTACGGTGATCGGGAGGGGTGTGGCGTACCGCAAAACGGAAGAAACGGACTTGTGTTGGAGTACTACGGTCGAAACGAGGGTCATGTTCATCGGGATGGGTGTGGCGTACCGCAAAACAGAGGAAACAGACTTGTGTTGGAGCACTACAGTCGAAATGGGGGTCTTGTTCATCGGGAGGGTGTGGCGTACCACAAAACGGGACTCCACGGGATACTGTTCATCACCACCATCAACCCCCACCAGCCTCCATGGGATATTGTTCATCCACCGCCGACCTCATCCAACCTCCACCTGCGACTGTTCAGCCTCCACCGCATGCTACTCCACTGGCTACTGTTCAGCCAACCCTTCCCACGGGCTCCTGTTCAACCACCCCTCCACGGGCTACTGTTCATCCAGCCCTCCATCGTCTACTGTTCATGCAGCCCTTCACGGGGTGGTCCTGTTCATGCAGCCCTCCACGGGGTCCTGTTCATGCAGCCCCAACCGGCTCGATCAAACGGGGTCATGTTCATGCAGAGGTAACACCACGGGGTCCTGTTTAGCCACCCCCACCAGGAA
>LR738715.1:143660474-143687069 GCA_902687465.1 Secale cereale
AGCAACGGTCACTATTCATGGAGAGGCAGCATCGATCGTCTTCAGTTAGCAGCAGTAGCGAAGGAATCGCTCGATCAGGTTCAGTTAACAGCCCTTGATCGATCGCTCGGGTTCAGTAACGCGTAGCCTGCAGTGCAATCGCTCGGGTTCAGTTAGATCACAATGCCTTGCTCAGGTTCAGTTAGAGCCCAACGCCTCGCACCCACGCGCGTGTGTATATGAGAGAAACACGCATCGCTCGGCCCCGACTACGCGCGTGTGTAACCGGGAACACCCCGATATTTTCCTCGCCCTCGATTCTACCACGGTTTTTTCCGTCATGGACGGCCCAAAGAATGTCATGCAGCTGCGTCTCCGGCCCACCCAGGACGAAAAGCTCATTTTCTGTCATGATTTTTTTTTCATAGAAGTAGGAGCCCACCACGTCTATGATGATACCGTGTTTTGTCACAATTATTGTCATAGAAGTGTCATAAGTATGCCAGAAAAAGTTTCGTTCAGCCCAAAATGTCATGGATGTGTCTTTTTTTTGTAGTGTCATGCGGTCGCCTGTGCTGCCTGCTACTTCTCGAGCTTGCGTTGTATTTCCTCGAAGAGGAAAGGGTGATGCAGCACAGTAGCGTAAGTATTTCCCTTAGTTTTTTAGAACCAAGGTATCAATCCAGCAGGAGACCACGCGTGAGTCCCTCGCACCTGCACAAACAAATAAGAACCTCGCAGCCAACGCGATAAGGGGTTGTCAATCCCTTCACGGTCACTTACGAGAGTGAGATCTAATAGATAGCATATGATAATATTTTTGGTATTTTTGGTATAGGAACTGAAAGTAAATAAAGCAAAGTAAAGTAGATGGAAGATTAATATGATGAGAATAGAACCGAGGGCCATAGGTTTCACTAGTGGCTTCTCTCATGATAGCAGAATTATACGGTGGCTGAACAAATTACTGTCGAGCAACTGATAGAAAAGCGCATAGTTATGAGAATATCTAGGCATGATCATTGTATATATGCATCACGTCCTTGACAAGTAGACCGAAACGATTCTACATCTACTACTATTACTCCACACATCATCCACTATACAGTATGCATCTAGAGTATTAAGTTAATAAGAACAGAGTAACGCCTTAAGCAAGATGACATGATGTAGAGGGATAAACTCAAGCAATATGATATAAACCGCATACTTTTATCCTCGATGGCAACAATACTATACGTGCCTTGCTGCCCCTACTGACACTGGGAAAGGACACCGCAAGATTGAAACCAAAGCCAAGCACTTCTTGTGGGGACCCCGACTTAGAAGTCGAGATCACCGAATGCACGTGTATAGTGATCCCAGAGATCAATGCTCACTGAACACACAGAAGCTGAATAACAAGAGTCTTACATCCATACAAATAGTCTTACACGCATTATGGCCATTAAGGCCAAGTCTTACATAGATAGAGCCTCACGGGCTGAATAGCAAATATCTCAAATAGCGGAAGTCTTTGATAACGGGTAGAACCCATGCCATCTGCCTTAACCCTACAGGCATTCTGACTGGGATAGCGTCCTAGTTCGCATGTTCGTCTCCAAAGAACTCTTCCTCATATTCCTGCTCTTCCATGCCTGGCCAATTAAATAACCAGTGGCAAGCCAATGAGTACTTTGAATGTACTCGCAAGCAACCCATGATGTGGTTCAAAGTAACAATGCAATTGATCAATAATGAGCAATCTAGCAAAAGCTAGAACAAATATTCTACCATCAGTTTGTGCATCAATAAACTCGCGTAACCTCGAAGACAGGTTACCGATATCAACATGAATATGATTCAACTCATCGAGTCAAGTCACCACCTTGACTCATCTCACACACATACTATCACCGACGAAGTAAAATTCTGGACATAGTTTAAGTAGCACCACCCAACTGTCCATGACCGTGGACACGGCTATTCGAATAGTTTTACACTCTGCAGAGGTTGTACACTTTACCCACAAGATCCGGGGAACTTCCGTGTCATCCACGACCCGCGGTACCTCAAGTACCTGGGGTAAGCACCCGGTCATTATCTTTCCTTAGACGACACTAACATAGAGTCCACTCGTTGGTACACGGCCCTCGAGTACAGCAATAGATCACGGGACTTGCCCTAACTTCAATGTCACACGTACCCGAAGGGACCAACAGTGTGTCCGGTGCCCTGTGAAAACAGTCATGGTCGTCTATCCAAGCACGACCCCGTCCCGGGAAAGACCTCAAGTCTTCCCGTCACTAGTAATGCGGGCACCATGCTAGTATCGACCTAAGTAATCAATAAAGCCCCGTCCCATAAGGGGTAGTGTGGTTGCACATGTTTGGTTGGGACGGTAGTCACACATAAATCTAATCCATCATTTCACCATGCACATGATTTACCGGCACATCACTTCTTTCTCAAGTGATGACCTAACACATCATCACCCTCGGGCATTAGGGGCACCCGATGGGTTCATGCAAATGCTTTCAACTACGAAGGTTCAAATCACACATGCATTATTTAAGCATCATGACCAACTATTTGCATGTCATCTAGCACATAGTAAGATCATCAATAAAGCATGCATCATGTGGTGGTTCATCTAGGTCACCATTGTAACCCTATCATCATGCATCGGAACCAAACAGGTTCCGAGAACAAGTGTATCATGGTCAAAGGGCTGCTTGCTTGGATTGGCTTGGTCTTCAAAGTCCTCAAATCCTTCTCCTTCTCCTTCCACAGCAACTTCGTCAAATACGGGATCTATACGTCGCATAATAACCACGGGAAAATAAGAATACAAACAAAACAGAAAAATCAAAGTGCTCAGAAAAATGTCAACTCATTTTTGTAAAATACTAGAGGGATTTCTAAGGTGGGGAAAAAATCTTAGTTGGAGTTTTGGAGTAACAGAATGGAATATATTGATTTTAGAACAGGGGTTTTACTGCTCAAATTTGAATTTAAATTTGAACAGAACAGAAAAGTTTCATGGATTTGAGTGAAAGTGGTACCATTAAATAGGTTGGAATATTACAAGATTTTAGGAGTTGGAATTATTTTATTTGGACCATTATTCTTTTCTGTAGAAATGTTTAGAACAATTACAGAAAAGAAAAAGGAAATGTGTCCTGTGCACTGGGCCAGAGAAGGCCACAGTGCACGGCCCAGGCGGACCAGCCCAGCCGCATGGGTGCCTGCGCGCGCACGTCAGGTTTTTGAACCTGACGGGCGGGGCCCGTGGGTCAGTGTCAGAGAGGAGGGGGAGAGAGGTGTGGGGATGACAGGCGGGGCCCGCCTGTCATCTCCAACCTTGCGGCCACGGCGACGGCGAGCTCACCGGCGAGGTTTCCGGCCACGGCCACGGCAACGGAGGGTGGGAATTGGTCCAGCGTCGAGTGGCGGTTGTAGGGGTGGTGGTGCGGCACGCCGGGGAGGTCAGGTTCGCCGGCGGCGAGGTGGGACGACGGAGGCTCGTCGGGAGGTTGTTGCTGTGGTCGTTTCCGACTACAACAGGAGGGGGAAACAGAGGGGAAATGGTCAGTGGAGCACGGCGGTTCTAGATCGGGCGAAAGGAAGGGCAGGGGTGGCTCGTACTGTGGGATCACCGGCGACCCGACGCGGCGGAGCTCCGGTCGATCCCGAGCACTGGGACTTCCTCGGGTCGAACTGAAGGTGCTGGGGGGCTCAGTGAGGTGAGGTGGAGCTGCTGATGCTGCTGGAGAGGCTCGGGAGGGGCTATTTATAGGAGGTCGACGGAGGCCCGTGGTCCAGTGCGCCGGCGAGCTCCGGCTCGAGGCTACAGCGCACGGGAGGCCAAGGGGATGAGTCCACGGAGTTCCTGGACGAGCTCCACGTCCAGTAGAGGTGAGCGGGGGAGCTTCTGGAGCGTGCGCGCGTGCGAGGCAGAGGAGTGGCCATTGCGGGCGGCCGGTGCGCGTGCGACGACGACCACTGGAGGGCGCAGGAGGAGGGGGGCAGCGCCGGGGAGGTTGCAGACGTCGAGAGGCCTCGACTGGCGCGAAGGGGAGGCCCGAGGCTGTCGGGGGTGGCTGATTGGCTGGAGCCACCGTGCGGAGGTGCACTGTAGCGTGCTCCAGAGCGTGCGTATTGCTGGCATCATCGTGCCCTCGCCGTTCTGGTCAAAACCAACATGCCCAAGAGTGTCTAGAAGGTTGAGGGAGGAGTAAAGAAATGGCCTGAGGCCTTGGATGCCCTGGAGATGCTGAGAGAGAGTGAGGATGCTGGTGACTTGGTGAAAACCTGCTGTCCAGCAAGGTAAAACAGGGTTCTCACCCCTCAATCATGGAGCTGGGGTGCTGGGGAAGTTACTGGAGGTAGCTAGTAACTCAATGATCATGTGGTAAAAAGTTGAGGCCATGGAGAAGAGTAAAAGTGATCAAGTTGGAGGTTTTAGTAAAAAGCCAGAAGGTGTTTGATCAGTGTTTGGTCAAGCAAATGACCTCCACTTGACATGGCACTTAACAGGATTGAATAACATGTGAAAATAGGGTGCTTCACCAAATTTGGGCTCATTTGAAGAAACTAGCCAATGTGACTTTGGTGAACCCTAGAAATCAACAGAAACAGCTTCATCTTGTTTGAGTCAAGCTAATCATCTCCCCTGGATGCACCACTTGGTGTAGCATCATCATTTGGGGTATTGATCATGCCCACAAAGTTTGAGGCTCCAGGTAAAAAGTTGGTAATGTAAAGTTGTTCAAATTTGCATTTGAACAGAAAGGGTTTTGAGGTGATCTGATCAAGTTGCTCTTTTCCAAATCTTGTGCCATTTGGTCTAGATGCCTTATTAGGCCATTCTAGCATGTGCACCAAGTTTGAGAGCAGTTGGACAAGTTTGGCAATGTAAAGCTGCTCAAACTTCAAATATGGACAGAATGGTTATGAAGGGGTTTCAGGATGTTTTCTTGCTTCCCAAGGCATGGGACTTGGCAAGATCATCAAATATGTCATATATGACATGATAGAATTTCCCTGAAATTTTTGGAGAAAGTTTCATTTGTAAATATTTCAAAAGCTTGAAATATCCAGAAAGGATTTTAGAGGGATTATCCCATTATCTTGAACAGGACCAAGTGCTGAAACTCCTATATATGGACAATATATGTCATCTGAGTCTCCCTGAATTTTGGCAAATATTTTTGAAACAGTTAAATAATTTTCCCCTATTAAAGACCATTTCTGGCCTTAAGAAAAAGCTTTTAAATAAAATAGGAAAATAACTTTTAAAACTATACCTTTGTGGTTTCTGGAAGTCCTATGACTACTAGGTCTCAAATAAACCTTTTGAAATAATTTTCTCACCCTAAATCAAGTACTTGCAGTGCAAATCTCAATTCAGGGGTTTTTGGAAAACTAAATTTATAAAATACTTTTTGGCCAAATTATTTGTGTAAGAAAATACTATACTGTTATATAACACTTGGCATGATCACAGGGCAGAAGTTTTGGGTATGGAGATGAATTCTACAAGAGGTCATAGTTGACTTTAATGAGCACATGAAAAGCATATGAAGAAAAAACTCAAATTCAAATAAAAGCCAAATGATGCTTAAAATTTTTGTTGGTCCAAATTTTTATGCTTCAAAGATACAAATAACATGTTACAAAATTGCAGGGTGTGACAGACCTACCCCCCTTACAAGAATCTCGTCCCCGAGATTCCTAAACTAGGGCTTAAAAGAGATCGGGAAACTCGGATCTAAGATAGTCTTCTCGTTCCCATGTTGCTTCTGCTTCGGTGTGGTTGCTCCACTGGACCTTGAAGTACTAGATGGTACGGCTTCGCGTACGTTGTTCTGCTTCGTCCAGAATACGAATAGGCTTCTCGCGGTAGGTGAAATCAGGCTGCAGATCAATGGCTTGGTGATCCACATCCTTGTAGAGATTGGCCTTGTTTGGAACTTGGAGACACTTCCGGAGTTGTGACACATGGAACACATTGTGCACATCGGATAGCTCAGGGGGGTAGTTCCAACTGGTAAGCCACTTCTCCTCGTCATGCAGTGATCTCAAAGGGTCCGATGAACCTTGGTGCGAGCTTCCCCTTGACGTGGAAACGCTTGGTTCCCTTCAGAGGAGTTACCCGCAGGTACACATGGTCCCCGACATGGAAACTCATGTTCCGACGGTGAGTGTCAGCATAACTCTTCTGCCTTGACTTGGCTGCCTTTAATCGCTCTCTGACTAGTTGGACTTGCTCTTCTGCTGCGCGGAGATTATACGGTCCAAAGACTAGTCCTTCTCCAGTCTCTGACCAGTTGAGGGGTGTGCGACATCTGCGTCCGTACAACACCTCAAATGGTGCCATCTGAAGGCTTGACTGGTAACTGTTGTTGTAGGAGAACTCGGCAAAAGGGAGACAATCTTCCCACTTGGCTCCATATGCCAGGACACAGGCTCGGAGCATATCTTCGAGAATCTGATTGACTCGCTCTGTCTGACCTCCGGTCTGTGGGTGGAAAGCTGTGCTGAAAGATAACTTGGTTCCCAAGGCTTCTTGGAACTTCTTCCAGAACCTTGAGGTGAACTGGGTTCCTCGATCTGACACAATCTCCTTGGGAACGCCGTGAAGACTTACGATTCGGTCGATGTAGAGAGCTGCCAGCCGGTTGCCATCATAAGTGGTCTTGACAGGAATGAAGTGGACCACCTTAGTCAAATGATCGACTATGACCCAGATAGAGTCATGTCCTCTATTCGACCTTGGTAATCCAGTGATGAAGTCCATTCCGACTTTATCCCACTTCCACTCAGGAACTTTGAGTGGTTGAAGCAATCCAGCAGGTCGCTGATATTCAGCCTTGACCCTTTGGCACACGTCACACTTTGCAACATAGGTTGCAATCTCTCTTTTCATCCCGTGCCACCAGAATCGTGCCTTCAAGTCTTGGTACATCTTGGTTCCTCCGGGGTGGATGGAATACGGAGTGTCATGGGCTTCTTGCATAATCAGCGTCTTCAGCTCGGTGTTGTTTGGTACGCAGATGCGACCTTTGTACCAAACAATCCCGTGCTCGTCTTCGGAGAATCCTGGGGCCTTGCCCAGCTTCATCTTCCTCTTGATGCCTTCAATGCTTGCGTGTCCATCTTGTGCCTTCTTGACGTCGTCCATCAGGGTCGGTCTGACTTCCAAATGATCCAGAAATCCAGGGGTGACCAGTTCCAAACTGAATTGTTCGATCTCCTTAAACAAGGCTGGCTGCCTTTCTTGAATAACGGCATTCAAGGAGCAAGCCTTCCTGCTTAAGGCATCGGCCACTATGTTAGCCTTCCCAGGGTGATACTGAACACTGAGGTCATAGTCTTTGATGAGTTCCAACCATCTCCGCTGCCTCATGTTCAATTCCTTTTGGGTGAAAATGTACTTCAGACTTTTGTGGTCTGTGTAGATCTCACACCGTTTCCCTAGGAGGTAATGCTGCCATGTCTTCAAGGCATGAACTACTGCCGCTAGCTCAAGATCGTGAGTAGCGTAGTTCTCCTCATGGGGTCGTAGTTGCCTGGAAAGGTATGCTATGACGCGGCCTTCTTGCATTAGAACGCTTCCCAATCCGGTTCGAGAGGCATCACAATATATCACGAACTCCTTGTGAATATCAGGTGTTTTCAGAACTGGGGCGGTGGTCAATCTCTTCTTGAGCTCTTGGAAGCTCTCTTCGCATTTTGGCGTCCACTCGAACTTCTTTTCCTTCTTGAGGAGCTGAGTCATTGGTCGTGCAATGCTAGAGAATCCTTCCATGAACTTGCGGTAATAGCCTGCTAGTCCGAGGAAGCTTCTAACTTCCTTGACGGTCGTTGGAGATTGCCATTGGGTCACAGCTTCGATCTTTGCAGGATCAACAAACAATCCTTCCTCGATCAAGACATGACCTAAGAATCCAACTTTATGCAGCCAGAACTCACACTTGCTGAATTTGGCATACAGTTGGTGCTCACGAAGCTTGTCTAGGACCATCCTCAGATGCTGCTCGTGCTCTTCCTCCGACTTCGAGAACACAAGAATGTCATCAATGAAGACAACAACAAACTTGTCCAAATATTCCATGAAGACTTTATTCATGAGATACATGAAATAAGCTGGGGCATTGGTTAACCCAAAAGACATGACCGTGCACTCGTACAGGCCATATCTGGTTACGAATGCCGTCTTTGGAATATCTTGGGGTCTGATCTTCAGCTGGTAGTACCCAGATCTGAGGTCGATCTTGGAGAACACCTTGGCTCCGCTGAGCTGATCAAACAGATCTTCGATCTTGGGAAGTGGATACTTGTTCTTGATTGTAACTTCATTGAGGGAACGATACTCAATGCATAAGCGGATGGTACCGTCCCTCTTTGCCACAAACAGAACAGGAGATCCCCAAGGGGAGGCACTTGGGCGAATAAATCCCTTCCTTAGCTGCTCTTCCAGCTGCTTCTTCAACTCGGCTAATTCTTCCGTCCCCATTCTATAAGGCTTCTTATAGATGGGTCCTGCTCCAGGCACGAGCTCGATGATGAACTCAATGTCACGGTCAGGGGGCATTCCCGGTAGTTCATCCGGAAAGACATCAGGATACTCACATACCACCGGTACTTGATCTAGCCCAACTTCAGACAGACAGTTGACTTTAGCGGCTTGAGCGGAAGAGGAGTTGGAAGCAAACTTGACTTCGACTCCTTGGTCATTGGTCACAGTGACTGCCCGGTTGGCACAGTCTAACAAGCCTTGGTGCTTACTGAGCCAATCCATCCCTAAGATCACATCCAAGCCTTGCGATCTCAAGATGATGAGGTCTGCTAGGAAATCTACACCGTTTATGGTAATACCGACTCCTTTACAGCCTATCTTGGCTCTCATCTCGGCTCTGGGGGTTTGTACCACCATAGGGTTATTCAGGGGTGTAGGGGTCATGCCACTTTTTAATGCAAATCTTTGAGTGACAAGGGAATGCGTTGCTCCAGAATCAAACAAGACAGTTGCAGGTGCTGAGTTGACAAGGAACGTACCCAGCACGACGTCCGGGTCTTCCTGGGCTTCTTCAGCAGTGACGTGATTCACACGCCCTTTCCCTTGGTTGGGTGGATTGCGAGGAGCTGGGTTCCTTGGTGGCATTCCACGGCCTTGTCACTGGTTCTGCGCATTGGGGCGCGGGGGATCAGGCTTCTTGTTGGGGCATACCCTTGAGATGTGTCCGAGCTGACCACATCCAAAGCAAGTGACTTGGTTTGGATTGATCTTGTTGCCACCACTGGTATTGGGGTTGAAAGCTGGCCTAGGGTTGGCATACTGTTGTGGCTGAGGGTTGGCACGAGGTGTAGGAGCTCTTGGTTGCTGATAGGTTGGCTTGGCCGGGGCTGACTGCCACGGACGAGGCTTCTGGTTGCTGGAACTTCCCTTACTGACCAACTTGCGCTTGCGAGTGTCTTCCAAAGCACGCCGCTTGTCTTCAAGCATAAGTGCCTTGTTCACCAGGTCAGGGAAAGACGGGTAGTCGCACACGACAAGCGAGTATTGCAGAGTCTGATTGAGGCCTTCCATGAAGCGCTCCCTTTTTGCAGCATTAGTGCTGACATCTTCGGGGGCATACCTTGACAGAACACTGAACTTCTGCATGTACTCCTTGACAGTGCCACTTCCTTGCTTCAGGGCTCGGAACTCACGCTTTTTGATAGCCATGATTCCGGAAGGAATGTGGGCCTTGCGGAATTCCGTCTTGAAGATAACCCAAGTGATGTCTTGTTCAGCATGCATGACCTTGAATCCATCCCACCAAGCTCTAGCAGTCCCCCCGAGGCAGTGGGCTGCATAAGCCACCTTCTCGCGGTCTTCGGTGCATCCGACTAGTTCCAGTATCTCCTCAATGGAACAGACCCAGTCGTCTGCATCCAGGGGTTCTGCAGTCTCGATGAAGGTTGGCGGTGCATGCTTCTTGAACTCTGCCAACGTGGAACGTCCATTGCCATTCCCCTCTGGCTGGCGGTTGTTGGTGACAGCTTGAGCAATCAGCTGAAGAGCTACAGTGTTGGCTTGGCATTCCTCTTGGAAGGCTTGGAGAAGCTGAGCCATGTCCATGCTTGGAGGAGGTGGTGGTGGTGGAGCTTGGTCGTTAGTTGGGTCGTGGCCTGCCTCTGGCTGAGCGGATGCTCCGGCTTCGGGCTGCTGGGTAGAGGTACCAGTACGAGTTACAACAGACATCCTGTTGGAGCGGTAAAAGGTCTCATGACTCGAAAGAGGAAAGCAAGATAGATGGGTGCCTAGTAAGGGGGTGGGTGTGACACTAAATCAAATCATGCAAAGGCCGAAAGGCCAAAACACAACCATTAAAAATCCAAATGGGTGATGTAGTCGTTTACACATTCCCGAAGGGAGAATACGACATACATCCAGACACAACAAAAGCAAGCACTAGATGGTTTCATATGAACCATACAAGGACTCGACTGCGCATAGGGGTTACACGACCTATCCTACCGTAGAGGTTACAACTAGCATTTCCGAGTAGCGGATAATGCCTAAGCGGCGGAATGCTCGGTCGCGTATTCCGGCTCTTCTGGGTCTTCCTCCTTGTCTTCATCTGTCTGGGCTCCCTTGTCACTTGAGGGTGTGGGGGAGTGGAGGAGTTGGATACGACGGTGCTTCTTCGGTGGTGCAGGGAAAAGCTTGCGGTACTCCCTCGCCGTCATCCGGCGTCGCCGAGGTGGTTCTTCATTCTTGGAAGACACATCCTCGGAGGGCCTTCCGCCTCGATATGCGATAGCGGATTGTCCAGGAGGTGCTCCTTCCTTCTTGATCCTATTTGCCTTCTCTTGAGCTCGACGAAGAAGTGCCTTGGTCTTGTGAAGTTCTTCTCGAAGCTTCATTGATTCCGAGGCCAAGTCTTGTGCCAAGCTGTCGGCACATAGACTGAAGTAGGTATGGAACCGAAGCGAGAGTCCTTCCTTCAGTGGAGGGGCTAGTGCGCTGCTTTCTTCTTCACCTTCCTTCCGGGAAGGTAAGAAGCGAGTTGTCATCTTGGCTGCCATCTCCAGAAGAAGCTCGCGGAGACGGGTTAATGCCTTGAGTGCAGCAGCCTCGACAGCGAGTGGTAGTGTTGCCATCTGGGGTCCCTCGAAGAACCAACTTGTGGGAGGATCGTTTGCCTTCACGATCACTTCCACATGGTACTCCACCTCCTTATCGCTCACCCAATGCTCAAGGTAGGTGAGAATGGGTGCTCGGTGGAACTGACACTCCTGGAGGCTATCCTCGAGAAGTAAGGGAAACCCAGTGGTCAGGTGCTCTTCGGGAACAGCGGCCATCTACAAAGGAGGAATAGGAGGGGTTAATAAGCTGATGAAATCCCAGGTTTAGAAAAGAAGAGAGGTTCAGAAGGTTTTTGAAAAAGGGGGTCTCAACTAACTAACGCCCATGCTAACTAAGGCTTCCTACAGTCAGGATGGCTCTGATACCAGCTCTGTGGGGACCCCGACTTAGAAGTCGAGATCACCGAATGCACGTGTACAGTGATCCCAGAGATCAATGCTCATTGAACACACAGAAGCTGAATAACAAGAATCTTACATCCATACAAATAGTCTTACACGCATTATGGCCATTAAGGCCAAGTCTTACATAGATAGAGCCTCACGGGCTGAATAGCAAATATCTCAAATAGCGGAAGTCTTCGATAACGGGTAGAACCCATGCCATCTACCTTAACCCTACAGGCATTCTGACTGGGATAGCGTCCTAGTTCGCATGTTCGTCTCCAAAGAACTCTTCCTCATATTCCTGCTCTTCCATGCCTGGCCAATTAAATAACCAGTGGCAAGCCAATGAGTACTTTGAATGTACTCACAAGCAACCCATGATGTGGTTCAAAGTAACAATGCAATTGATCAATAATGATCAATCTAGCAAAAGCTAGAACAAATATTCTACCATCAGTTTGTGCATCAATAAACTCGCGTAACCTCGAAGACAGGTTACCGATATCAACATGAATATGATTCAACTCATCGAGTCAAGTCACCACCTTGACTCATCTCACACACATACTATCACCGACGAAGTAAAATTCTGGACATAGTTTAAGTAGCACCACCCAACTGTCCATGACCGTGGACACGGCTATTCGAATAGTTTTACACTCTGCAGAGGTTGTACACTTTACCCACAAGATCCGGGGAACTTCCGTGTCATCCACGACCCGCGGTACCTCAAGTACCCGGGGTAAGCACCCGGTCATTATCTTTCCTTAGACGACACTAACATAGAGTCCACTCGTTGGTACACGGCCCTCGGGTACAGCAATAGATCACGGGACTTGCCCTAACTTCAATGTCACACGTACCCGAAGGGACCAACGGTGTGTCCGGTGCCCTGTGAAAACAGTCATGGTCGTCTATCCAAGCACGACCCCGTCCCGGGAAAGACCTCAAGTCTTCCCGTCACTAGTAATGCGGGCACCATGCTAGTATCGACCTAAGTAATCAATAAAGCCCCGTCCCATAAGGGGTAGTGTGGTTGCACATGTTTGGTTGGGACGGTAGTCACACATAAATCTAATCCATCATTTCACCATGCACATGATTTACCGGCACATCACTTCTTTCTCAAGTGATGACCTAACACATCATCACCCTCGGGCATTAGGGGCACCCGATGGGTTCATGCAAATGCTTTCAACTACGAAGGTTCAAATCACACATGCATTATTTAAGCATCATGACCAATTATTTGCATGTCATCTAGCACATAGTAAGATCATCAATAAAGCATGCATCATGTGGTGGTTCATCTAGGTCACCATTGTAACCCTATCATCATGCATCAGAACCAAACGGGTTCCGAGAACAAGTGTATCATGGTCAAAGGGCTGCTTGCCTGGATTGGCTTGGTCTTCAAAGTCCTCAAATCCTTCTCCTTCTCCTTCCACAGCAACCTCGTCAAATACGGGATCTATACGTCGCATAATAACCACGGGAAAATAAGAATACAAACAAAACAGAAAAATCAAAGTGCTCAGAAAAATGTCAACTCATTTTTGTAAAATACTAGAGGGATTTCTAAGGTGGGGAAAAATCTTAGTTGGAGTTTTGGAGTAACAGAATGGAATATATTGATTTTAGAACAGGGGTTTTACTGCTCAAATTTGAATTTAAATTTGAACAGAACAGAAAAGTTTCATGGATTTGAGTGAAAGTGGTACCATTAAATAGGTTGGAATATTACAAGATTTTAGGAGTTGGAATTATTTTATTTGGACCATTATTCTTTTCTGTGGAAATGTTTAGAACAATTACAAAAAAGAAAAAGGAAATGTGTCCTGTGCACTGGGCCAGAGAAGGCCATAGTGCACGGCCCAGGCGGACCAGCCCAGCCGCACGGGTGCCTGCGCGTGCACGTCAGGTTTTTGAACCTGACGGGCGGGGCCCGTGGGTCAGTGGCAGAGAGGAGGGGGAGAGAGGTGTGGGGATGACAGGCGGGGCCCGCCTGTCATCTCCAACCTTGCGGCCACGGCGACGGCGAGCTCACCGGCGAGGTTTCCGGCCATGGCGACGGCAATGGAGGGTGGGAATGGGTCCAGCGTCGAGTGGCGGTTGTAGGGGTGGTGGTGCGGCACGCCAGGGAGGTCAGGTTCGCCGGCGGCGAGGTGGGACGGCGGAGGCTCGTCGGGAGGTTGTTGCTGTGGTCGTTTCCGACTTCAATAGGAGGGGGAAACAGAGGGGAAATGGTCAGTGGAGCACGGCGGTTCTAGATCGGGCGAAAGGAAGGGCAGGGGTGGCTCGTACTGTGGGATCACCGGCGGCCCAACGCGGCGGAGCTCCGGTCGATCCCGAGCACTGGGACTTCGTGGGGTCGAACTGAAGGTGCTGGGGGGCTCAGTGAGGTGAGGTGGAGCTGCTGATGCTGCTGGAGAGGCTCGGGAGGGGCTATTTATAGGAGGTCGACGGCGGCCCGTGGTCCATTGCGCCGGCGAGCTCCGGCTCGAGGCTACAGCGCACGGGAGGCCAAGGGGATGAGTCCACGGAGTTCCTGGACGAGCTCCACGTCCAGTAGAGGTGAGCGGGGGAGCTTCTGGAGCGTGCGCGCGTGCGAGGCAGAGGAGTGGCCATTGCGGGCGGCCGGTGCACGTGCGACGACGACCACTGGAGGGCACAGGAGGAGGGAGGACAGCGCCGGGGAGGTTGCGGATGTCGAGAGGCCTCGACTGGCGCGAAGGGGAGGCTCGAGGCTGTCGGGGGTGGCTGATTGGCTGGAGCCACCGTGCGGAGGTGCACTGTAGCATGCTCCAGAGTGTGCGTATTGCTGGCATCATCGTGCCCTCGCCGTTCTGGTCAAATCCAACGTTCCCAAGAGTGTCTAGAAGGTTGAGGGAGGAGTAAAGAAATGGCCTGAGGCCTTGGATGCCTTGGAGATGCTGAGAGAGAGTGAGGATGCTGGTGACTTGGTGAAAACCTGCTGTCCAGCAAGGTAAAACAGGGTTCTCACCCCTCAATCATGGAGCTGGGGTGCTGGGGAAGTTACTGGAGGTAGCTAGTAACTCAATGATCATGTGGTAAAAAGTTGAGGCCATGGAGAAGAGTAAAAGTGATCAAGTTGGAGGTTTTAGTAAAAAGCCAGAAGGTGTTTGATCAGTGTTTGGTCAAGAAAATGACCTCCACTTGACATGGCACTTAACAGGATTGAATAACATGTGAAAATAGGGTGCTTCACCAAATTTGGGCTCATTTGAAGAAACTAGCCAATGTGACTTTGGTGAACCCTAGAAATCAACAGAAACAGCTTCATCTTGTTTGAGTCAAGCTAATCATCTCCCCTTGATGCACCACTTGGTGTAGCATCATCATTTGGGGTATTGATCATGCCCACAAAGTTTGAGGCTCCAGGTAAAAAGTTGGTAATGTAAAGTTGTTCAAATTTACATTTGAACAGAAAGGGTTTTGAGGTGATCTGATCAAGTTGCTCTTTTCCAAATCTTGTGCCATTTGGTCTAGATGCCTTATTAGGCCATTCTAGCATGTGCACCAAGTTTGAGAGCATTTGGACAAGTTTGGCAATGTAAAGCTGCTCAAACTTCAAATATGGACATAATAGTTATGAAGGGGTTTGAGGATGTTTTCTTGCTTCCCAAGGCATGGGACTTGGCAAGATCATCAAATATGTCATATATGACATGATAGAATTTCTCTGGAATTTTTGGAGAAAGTTTCCTTTGTAAATATTTCAAAAGCTTGAAATATTCAGAAAGGGTTTTAGAGGGATTAGCCCATTATCTTGAACATGACCAAGTGCTGAAATTCCTATATATGGACAATATATGTCCTCTGAGTCTCCCTGAATTTTGGCAAATATTTTTGAAACAGGTAAATAATTTTCCCCTATTAAAGACCATTTCTGGCCTTAAGAAAAAGCTTTTAAATAAAATAGGAAAATAACTTTTAAAATTATACCTTTGTGGTTTCTGGAAGTCCTATGACTACTAGGTCTCAAATAAACCTTTTGAAATAATTTTCTCACCCTAAATCAAGTACTTGCAGTGCAAATCTCAATTCAGGGGTTTTTGGAAAACTAAATTTATAAAATACTTTTTGGCCAAATTATTTGTGTAAGAAAATACTATACTGTTATATAACACTTGGCATGATCACAGGGCAGAAGTTTTGGGTATGGAGATGAATTCTACATGAGGTAATAATTGAATTTAATGAGCACATGAAAAGCATATGAAGAAAAAACTCAAATTCAAATAAAAGCCAAATGATGCTTAAAATTTTTGCTGGTCCAAATTTTTATGCTTCAAAGATACAAATAACATGTTACAAAACTGCAGGGTGTGACACTTCTCCCATTGCAAGAACTATAGATCTAGTAGGCCAAACCAAACCAATAATTCGAAGAGACTTGCAAGGCTATTATAATCATACATAAAAGATTTCAGAAAAGAATCCAATAGTGTTCATAGATAATCTTGATCATAAACCCACAATTCATCGGATCTCGCCAAACACACCACGAAAAGATTACATCAAATAGATCTCCTCGAAGATCGAGAAGAACTTTGTATTGAGATCCAAAGAGAGAGAAGAAGCCATCTAGCTAATAACTATGGACCTGAAGGTCTGTGGTAAACTACTCACAACTCATCGGAGGGGCTATGGTGTTGATGTACAAGCCCTCCATGATCGATGCCCCCTCCGGCGGAGCTCCAAAACAGGCCCCAAGATGGGATCTCACGGGAACAGAAGGTTACGGTGGTGTAATTAGGGTTTCTTGGTGCTCCTCGATGTTTTCAGGGTATATGGGTATATATAGGAGGAAAAAGTACGTCGGTGGAGTAACGTGGGGCCCATGAGGGTGGGGGCGCGCCCTGCGCCCTCGTGGGCACCTCGTTTCTTCTCTGACTTGTACTCCAAGTCTCTCGTGAAGATATCGTTCCAAAAATAACTCGCTCAAAGGTTTCATTTTGTTTGGACTCCGTTTGATATTCCTTTTCTGTGAAACACTGAAATAGGCAAAAAATAGCAATTTGCACTGGGCCTTGGGTTAGTAGGTTAGTCCCAAAAATAATATAAAAGTGTATAATAAAGCCCATTAAACATCCAAAATAGAATATATAATAGCATGGAACAATCAAAAATTATAGATACATTGGAGACGTATCAAGCATGCCCTAGCTTAATTCCTGCTCATCCTCGAGTAGGTAAATGATAAAAAACAGAATTTTTGATGTGGAATGCTAACCAACATAATTCTCAATGTAATTCTCTTTATTGTGGCATGAATGTTCAGATCCGAAAGATTCAAGACAAAAGACTATATTGACATAACAATAGTAATACTTCAAGCATACTAACAAAGAAATCATGTCTTCTCAAAATAACATGGCCAAAGAAAGTTATCCCTACAAAATCATATAGTCTGGCTATGCTCTATCTTCATCACACAAAATATTTAAATCATGCATAACCCCGGTTTCAGCCAAGCAATTGTTTCACACTTTAATTTTTTCAAATCTTTCAACTTTCACGCAATACATGAGCATGAACCATGGATATAGCACTATGTGGAATACAGTGGTGGTTGTGGAGAAGACAAAAGAAGAAGATAGTCTCACATCAACTCGGCGTATCAATGGGCTATGGAGATGCCCATCAATAGATGCCAATGTGAGTGAGTAGGGATTGCCATGCAACAGATGCACTAGAGCTATAAGTGTATGAAAGCTCAACAAAATAAACTAAGTGGGTGTGCATCCAACTTGCTTGCTCATGAAGACCTAGGGCATTTTGAGGAAGCCCGTCGTTGGAATATACAAGCTAAGTTCTATAATGAAAATTCCCACTAGTATATGAAAGTGACAAAATAAGAGACTCTCTATCATGAATATTATGGTGCTACCTTGAAGCACAAGTGTGGAAAAGGATAGTAGCATTGTCCCTTCTCTCTTTTTTTTGGAGGGGCTTTTCTCTCTTTTTCTTTTAGCCCCCCTCTCTTCCTTTTTTTGGGCCATCTCTCTTTTTTTTGCCTTTCGCTTTTTTTTCTCACACGAGACAATGCTATAATAATGAATATCATCACACTTTTATTTACTTACAACTCAAAGATTACAACTGGAAGCTAGAACAAGATATGACTCTATGTGAATGATAATGATGAAGCGTGTCATATGAACGGAACGGTAGAAAGTTGCATGGCAATACATGTAGGAATGGCTATGGAAATGCCATGATAGGTAGGTATGGTGGCTGTTTTGAGGAAGGTATATGGTGGGTGTATGGTACCGGCGAAAGTTGCGTGGTACAAGACAGGCTAGCAATGGTGGAAGGGTGAGAGTGTGTATAATCCATGGACTCAACATTAGTCATAAAGAACTCATATACTTATTGCAAAAATCTATGAGTTATCAAAGCAAAGTATTCAACACATGCTTCTAGGGGAAGGGTTGGTAGGAGTTAACCATCGCGCGATCCCGACCTCCACACAAAGGATGACACTCAATAAATAAATCATGCTCCAACTTCATCACATAACGGTTCACCATACATTCATGCTACGGGAATCACAAACTTTACCACAAGTGTTTCCTCAAAATTACTCCACTAGCATGACTCTAATATCACCATCCTCATATCACAAAACCATCATCAAGTATCAAACTTCTCATAATATTCAATGCACTTTTATGAAAGTGTTTTTTACTATACTCATCTTGGATGCCTATCATATTAGGACTAGTTTTATAACCAAAGCACATTACCATGTTGTTCTAAGATAATCTCAAATAGATATATGTGAATCATGAGAGATCAATAATTTCTACAAAATGAAACCACCACCGTGCTCTAAAAGATATAAGTGAAGCACTAGAGCAAAACTATCTAGCTCAAAAGATATAAGTGAAGCACATAGAGTATTCTAATAAATTCTAATTCATATTTATCTCTATCAAAACGTGTGTCCAGCAAGGATGATTGTGACAAACTAAAAAGCAAAGACTCAAATCATACATGACGCTCCAAGCAAAACACATATCATGTGGTGAATAAAAATATAGTCTCAAGTAAATTTACCGATAGACGAAGACGGAAGAGGGGATGCCTTCCCGGGGCATCCCCAAGCTTAGGATTTTGGTTGTCCTTGAATTTTACCTTGGGTTGCCTTGGGAATCCCCAAGTTTAGGCTTTTTCCACTCTTTGTTCCATTTTCCATCAAATCCATACTCAAAACATGAAACTTCACAGCACAAAACTTAGCCAAAAATCTCGTGAGCTCCGTTAGTATAAGAAAACAAACCACCACTCAAAGGTACTGTAATGAACTCATTCTTTTTTTATATTGGTGTTAAACCTACTGTATTCCAACTTCTCTATGATTCATACCCCCCGATACTACTCATAGATTCATCAAAATAAGCAAACAACACACGAAAAACGGAATCTGTCAAAAACAGAACAGTCTGTAGTAATCTGTAACTTTCGAATACTTCTGTAACTCTAAAAAAATTGAAATAAATTGGTGGATGTGAGGAATTTGTCTATTAATCATCTGCAAAAATAATAAACTAAAAAACACTCTCCAGTAAAAAAAGACAGCCAATCTCGTGAGCGCTAAAGTTTCTGTTTTTTACAGCATGATCACATAAACTTCACACAAGTCTTCCAAAAGGTTCTACTTGGCACAAACACTAATTAAAACACAAAACCACATCTAAACAGAAGATAGATGCAATATTTATTCCTAAACAGAAGCAAAAAGAAAGAAAAGAAAATTGGGTTGCCTCCCAACAAGCTCTTTCTTTATAGCCATTAAAATAGGCTTGAGAATTCAATGATGCTCACATGAAAGATAAAAATCTGAAGCACAAAGAGAGCATCATATAGCATGTGAAAATCACATCTAAGTCTAACATACTTCCTATGCATAGGCATTTTATAGGAAAACAATTAGCAAGACAAGCAAGATCTATCATATGCAAGGAAGAAGAAAGGACCAAGATCAATCTCAACATGAAGAGAGGTAATTTTGTAACATGAAGATTTCTACAACCATATTTTCATCTCTCATAATAATTGCATGTAGGATCATAAGAAAATTCAACAATATAGCTATCACAAAACATATTCTCAACACGATCCACATGCATATGAAGTTGACACTCTTCCAAAATAGTGGGATTAATATTAACTAAAGTCATGACCTCTCAAACCCACTTTTATATAAAAAAATCATAAGATTGAACTTTCTCCAAATATGTGGGATCTAAAGTTGACGCTCTTCCAAACCCACTTTAAATATTATTGCAAACATTATTATCAATCTCATATATATCATGGGGCTTAAATAAGTTTTCAAGATCATAAGAAGCATCACCCCAATCATGATCATTGCAACAAGTAGTGGGCATAGCAATATTTGCATCCCCAAGCTTAGGGTTTTGCATATCATTAACACAATTGGCATTAATAGAATTTACAATAGTATCATTGCAATCATGTTTTTCAATCAAGGAGCTATCGTGAATCACTTTACAATCTTCTTCTTTAAACACTTCATCACAATTTTCGGACTCACGAATTTCAAGCAAAACCTCATAAAGATAATCTAGTGCACGCAGCTCACTAGCAACTGGTTCATAATAATTGGATCTCTTAAAAAAGATTAGCAAGTGGATGAGGATCCATAATTTAGCAAGCGAAGATGCAAGCTGATAGAGGGCACATGGCAACACAAGCAAACAGAAAGGCGAACGAAAAAAGGCAAAGGTGAAGTGGGGGAGAGGAAAACGAGAGTCAAATAATGTAATGCGAAGGATAAGGGTTTGTGATAGGTACATGGTATATGACTTTTGCGTAGATCTCCCCGGCAACAGCGCCAGAAATTCTTCTTGCTACTTCTCGAGCTTGCGTTGCATTCCCTCGAAGAGGAAAGGGTGATGCAGCACAGTAGCGTAAGTATTTCCCTCAGTTTTTGAGAACCAAGGTATCAATCCAGTAGGAGACCACGCGCGAGTCCCTCGCACCTGCACAAACAAATAAGAACCTCACAGCCAACGCGGTAAGGGGTTGTCAATCCCTTCATGGTCACTTACGAGAGTGAGATCTGATAGATAGGATATGATAATATTTTTGGTATTTTTGATATAGGAACTGAAAGTAAATAAAGCAATGTAAAGTAGATGGAAGATTAATATGATGAGAATAGACCCGAGGGCCATAGGTTTCACTAGTGGCTTCTCTCATGATAGCAGAATTCTATGGTGGGTGAACAAATTACTATCGAACAATTGATAGAAAAGCGCGTAGTTATGAGAATATCTAGGCATGATCATTGTATATAGGCATCATGTCCGTGACAAGTAGCCCGAAACAATTCTGCATCTACTACTATTACTCCACACATCGACCGCTATCCAGCATGCATCTAGAGTATTAAGTTCATAAGAGCAGAGTGACGCCTTTTTTTTTTTGAAATATCAATGACAGTAGGAGAGTGTCCTACTGACTTCTCATACACAGGTAGGGGTTACATATCGTCAGGGGTGTCGCAAGACAGGATGTGGGCCCCCAGTTCAGGGGCCTTCCATCAAGCCAAGCCCCTCCCAGACCCCACTATTTAGATAAAGTTTTTCTAGCTTTAGTCTAGTGTTCTCAAAAAGTCTCCTACAAATTGTTCTAGGGCGGGCTTAACCCGGTGTACAAGCAGGCCAAAATCTTGCTTAAACCTCTCTTGCCAGGAGGCAACCGAGGGGGGGGTCGCCCTAAACACTTTGCCGTTACGTTCCTTCCAGATACTCCAGGCCGCCGTGAGGAAGATCTCCATGAACATGGGTTTGGGCCATCGTTGCCGCCCAGAGTGTACGATTTGCATGCGGTCTCCAGTGTGTGTCCAGACCATCCCTAGCCTCCCCCAACAGGTTCTGCTGAAGTTGCAATTGAAGAAGAGATGCTCCACGGTTTCTTCTGTTCCACTCGCACAAAGCTCGCACTCCACCCCCTCCGCAACATTATAGTGTCGTCGTTTGAGCATGTTTTTAGTGTTCACCCGATCCATTAGCAGCAACCACGCAAATACCTTAATCTTCATTGTGCATCTGCTCTTCCAGATCCATTTGAAAGCCCCATCCACCACCACGTCCTTGAAGTAGTTCATATAGTATTTACGCGAGGAATATCGATCCCCCCATAAGCAGGCCCAGGAATCACTTAGGTCATCTACGGGGGTGGTGTCTCTCGAGAGGTTTTGCATTTCCAGCACTTCGTCCCTGGCCTGTTGGGAGAGGGGCAAGTAGAATCCTTGCTGCATGTCAGTGATTGACAGGAAGTCCTTGACCGATGCATCTTCCATCGTAGTGTACGAAAAGGCTCGTGGGTGTGAGAGCTCAAGGGTTTCAGCTAGCCACAGGTCCTTCCAGAACAGCACCGACGAGCCATCACCCACCACAACCCTAGTAATGCCTCTGTACTTATCATTCAGCTTCATAACGTCCCTCCACCAGAACGAGCCACAAGCATCCGCCGCATGCGGGACTTGGTGTTCATAGTATGTGTCCCAGATCAGTGAGCACCATGGGGTATCTTTTTTGTTATAGAAGCAGTGGAGGAACTTAAGAAGCAGCCCTTCGTTCTGGATTTTGATGTCAAGAACCCCCAGACCTCCATGCTTCTTGGGCCTACACACAAGAGCCCAAGAGGCCAGTGAGTTACAAGTTTCGCCTTGCTCCGTTTTTTTGCGCCACAGGCATCGGCGGCGAATCTTGTCCAGATGCTCAATCAATTTGAGCGGGAACTTGATAGTGCACATGGGGTAGATCATGAGGGAGGTAATCATGGAGTTCAGCAGCGTCAACTTACTCCCATAGTTCATCAGGCAAAGGGAAGAAGAGAGTCTACGTTCTGCTCGTTCCACCATTGGCATAAGCTCATTCACCGTAGGTTTGGTTGTCCCCATGGGCAATCCCAAGTAGGTGAATGGCATACCCCCAACCGAGCATTGCCAGATTTCTGCTAGGTCCGCAGTAAGGCGATCATCCACGTTAATCGGCACGAGAAGGGATTTGCCGAAGTTTATTTTGAGACCGATCGAGTCCGCATAGTCTATCAGGATCTGTTTCATGGTCCGCGCTTGCGCTAGATCGGCCGGCATGACTAGGATTGTGTCATCAGCGTACTGTATCACCGGATAATCCATTCCAGTACGTGAGGGGATCGGTAGTTCGATAAGCCCGTGCTGGTATGCGTCATTGATGGCAGCCTGTAACAGATCACCCGCGAGGACAAATATGAGGGGAGAGAGCGGGTCCCCTTGCCTTACTCCACAGTTGCAGTCAAATTGTCGTCCGGGAACTCCGTTTAGAAGGACCGAGGATTTGCCTGATCCAAATATGTTCTTGATCCACCCCATCCACCGATCATCGAAGCCCATGTGTTGCATGATCTTCATCATAGCAGAGTGGTTGATAGTGTCAAAAGCTTTTGCAAAGTCCAGTTTGAGCAGCACAATGGGTTTTTTCGACCTCTGGCATTGATAGATATATTCAAAGGCCCACGCCAGGCAATCTTGAATGGATCGGTTCTTCAGAAAACCGTATTGGTTTTTATGTACGATCTTGAGGATGACGGTCTGCAACCTGTTTGCAAGTAGCTTTGTAATGATCTTCAGGCAGCAGTTTAAAAGAGTGATTGGGCGGAAGTCATTAGCCGACTCAGGCGAGTTGGTTTTGGGGATGAGCGTGATGAACCCTGTGTTGATGCTGGTGAGGTCAAGATTGCCGTTGTAAAAGTCCTCACACAGTTTATAGAAGTCTTGCCTGACAATGTGCCAACAGGTTTTGATAAAGTGTCCATTGAATCCATCAGGACCAGGGGCACGGTCAGCGGGCATGCTCTTAATCACTTCATCAATTTCAGAGTATGTAAAAGGAGTCGACAGTGTTTCAAGACCCTCTATTCTTTTGATGATTGAGGCTAAGTCAAACTTCATAGTCGGGGTGGAAGAAGCTCCAAGTCTCCCCTTGTATGTATCAAACAGTACCTGCTCCTTTGATTTATGGTCTGTAACCACAGACCCATCTTGAAGTTTGAGCGATGAAATAAAGTTTTTTCTATAACGTTCAGTCGCCAAAGCATGAAAAAGCTTCGTGTTTTCTTCACCAAATTTGATGTAACGAATCGTGCAACGCTCTCTCCAGTATCGGTTCTGGTATTGCAGCAGTTTTAGCAAATGGGCCTTGATAATTTTCCGGAAGTTTTTCTCAGGCACCGTGAGGGGCCGCCGGTCTTCCAGCCCATCTAGCTCCGCGAGGGCCCAATTGCAGTTTTGAATGAGGATGGAGAGGCGGGAGATTCCTTTACTCCATTTTTTAAGATCATACCTTAGGCGCTTCATTTTTTTGCATATAAGGGCCGAGGTATTCTTTGCATAGCAGTATTTGTCCCAGGATCCCTGCACCACCTCAAAGAAACCCGGATGGTTAGTCCAATAGTTTTCGAAACGAAAGACCTTGCTCTTGGGAATGGTGGTTTTGATTTCGACCACACATGGTGTGTGATCGGACACAGGTTTCCCCAGTGGGGTGGCTATTGTGTTTGGGTATGATTGGGTCCAATGACACGACGAGAGAAACCAGTCTAGCTGTTCCAATAATGGATCATTCTGCATATTGCTCCAAGTATAAGATCGTCCTTTTAGGGGGATTTCCACCAGGGCTTGTGCACGTATAATGTCATTAAAAATGAGTATGTCATTAGCATCCCCCCCTGGCTTATTTCTGTTGTTGGAAGATCGAATGTAATTGTAGTCCCCTACAAGAAGCCAATCCTCCGCATCCGGTATTTCCAATTCATAGAGCCAATCGGTGAACATCACACGATCATCCCCCCTACATGGGCCATAGATATTGAACAATGTCCATGTGTGATCGGACACCTTCGAAGTTAGCTTTACTCCTAAAGCAAAGAAATCCGAGAAAAGCCTGTTCCCATCAAATAGAGAACCATTCCAGACCGTAAGAATACCCCCCGAGGCACCACGCGAAGGAACAAAAGCAAATTGATCAAGACGGCGTGGACAGAATCTTTTAATGTAAGCAAGATCAAAAGAGGTACGTTTAGTCTCCTGAAGGCACACGATATTACAACCCGAAGCTGCAATCGCATTTTTAACTGCTAAAGTTTTTTCTTCCGAGTTTATGCCACGGATATTCCACACTAACACCTTCCAGTGTACTTGGTTAGCCATGTAGATTAGTTGGTAGGGGTGGTGGCAGCGGGCTCCTCTTCCTCCAGCGGCGCCATGAGCTTGGACTCGGAGAGCTCGGTTACAGGAATTCCACAGCGCACCGTGCCGATCCGCTGCATCTGGGAAATAGGAGTTGGTGGCGGGACCTCATCAGCGGCAGATTTTGCATAGGTAGAAGAAGCTGCGAGGGGAGCCAAAGGTGTTTGCCGTGGTCTAACCTTAGACTTGTACGGGCGCTTGTCAGCCATGGAAGGGGCCTTAAATCCATCGTAGCGATTGTTCCTGGTGCTACGGCGGAGAGGCAGTGAATCATCTGTTAGCTTGTTCTTCTTGACAGCGCGCGCCAGCACCCGGGGGCCATCCACATGTTCAGTGATCACCATCTCATTCTCCCGGGGCCCAACCCATGGCTCCTCAACGACGACCGTGGTGGCATCCATCGGCTTGTGAAGAAGCGGAGCAAAAGCTACATCCCAGCTGCGCTTGTCCAATTTCACAAGGAGGGTGTCCGACATTGTGGCAACTGGGGTATACCAGGACCTGATGGCATATGCCACAAACAGGTATTGGAGCGAGCTACAGAACTGGGCATTCTTCTCCAGGGAGTCATCTGCAGGGAGGATCATGGGGAGCATGGGCTTATAGATGTATTTCCTGAGAAAGGAGATCAAGCGCGCGAAAGGTAAGACATGGAGGTTTGCCTCCTCCGCCGTTCCTCTGACAAAAGCCAGGGTGCTGTGGTGCACACCCAGAACGATATCATCTGCCGCCATCTCAACCTGCGCCACATGCGCATTCCAGGCCTCCAGACCATCATCGAGAACATTTTCTTCAGGTGTTACTCCGTCCATCATGGACGGACCAGTGTAACCGGTGATCTGACGCCAACTCTCACCCTGGTACTGCGGTGGAACTTCCGGCCAGGGCTGCCATCCATTGGCCAGTGGCTGCTGTGCAGGTGGTTGAAGATCATGCCCCCAGGCCGCATTCGCCTATTGCTGCTGTGCAACCATGGCTTCAAAGGAAACTTGCTGTGAGGCAGTCAGGAACGGCAGCTCCCTGGGATGCGGCGAGGCGTTCATCGGTGGCGGCGGCTCCTCTGTGCCCGCATTAGGCGGGTTAGTTGGCCAGTTGGTCAGGATATAGACCGGAATAGTCCAAGATCTTCCCAGCCCTCCAAACACGTTGGCCCTTTTAATGATCAGACTATGCGGCACATTGGAGAATTGATTGATAAGCACACGAACGAGAACTCTAGTCTTGACTTGCCCAGGATTGTGCCAAATTTCAAAGTTACCAAAGCAACTGACCGCCTTGTTCACATAGTATTCATTCTGGTAATCAAGGGGAAAACCCAGGAACACGACCCATGCAACAGCTTCAAAAATAGGTATGCGCATATTGGGTCCTTCGTCATGGCGGGCGAAGTAGAAAGTCCTATCTTCATCTATCGGATGCGGCCCAGTGGTGATAAGAAAATCCCTGACAGCAGCTGATCTAAATCCAATCATCCCAACTCCTAGATGAAAGATGTCAGAGTAAATCACCTCAGCATTGAAGTCCTCTGCCAATATTTGTAGGATTTCCGCAAGCACCATAGGACGCTGAAGATCGGGCGTCGGAGGGTTGGTGAGGACGAGCGCATAGTTCTCGTGGTGCAGAGGAGGAGCGCCGACGACCATCATGTTCCTCTGGAGTCTATCAGCGGGGCCATTGAAGATGGCGAGGGGGCCAGGGATGAACTGGAAGGGCATGACTGGGAAGTTCGCCATGGGAGTGGGAGTGGAGGTGTGCGCAGGGATGCTAGCGGGCGGAGGAGCCGAGAGGCGTTTCTGGCGATGGGGGGAGACACTAGCAAG
>LR738715.1:143687554-143746374 GCA_902687465.1 Secale cereale
AGAGATAATCCTGGTCTGGAGGTGGAACGCATGCATCGTTTGAACGATCTGAATCAAAAGTGAAATGTTTCACTAATGTATGCTCTCTATGATTTTCCAGATGAGTGTCCATGAAATGAAACCCAAATTTTGATAGTTCTTTGTTAGCTGAATGGTCTTTTCTAGCACTTTTCCGGAGAAAGTCAAGGTTGGGTTTGATTGCAATAGGGGTGCGAGCAGCCACTTCCCCAAGCTCATCATCCAAATGCCAGCCATTGTCCAAACTTGAATAATTCATCGACGATTTGAACAAGTGAAAATGACAAACAAAATCCGGCCAAACCCGATCTTTCAACTTGTAAATGAAATGTCCCACATTGTTGGAAGCAACGGAGAAGCGAAAAGACCTTTTGCCCAGTTGAAGAACATTAAAACCCAATGGAGAACCACCAATACAGCATTGAAGCACTAGGCCAACTGATTCTGTCGTGAGAGGGAAGGATGTCGAGGAGAAGGAGACAACCAAGAAGAACTCCTTGGTATGGGGAGAGGGGGAAAAGTGCACCGATGAACCAAACTTTGTGCGCACCTGTTTAGCCACAGAGATCCCAGGGTTGAGATCCCAATGGAGGAGGCTAGCCATTCGTAGGCTAGTCTAGAGAGCGCCATGGGTGCTCACCGGCCGTCGGTGGTGGTGGTGGTGGAGGTGGGAGGAGAGGTGGGGAGGTGGGGAGAGCGCCATGACGTGCCAAGTCACAGATCCATTTTGTTAGTTTCGCACCGCAGAGTGACGCCTTAAGCAAGACGGCATGATGTAGAGGGATAAACTCAAGCAATATGATATAAACCCCATCTCTTTATCCTCGATGGCAACAATACTATATGTGCCTTGCTGCCCCTACTATCACTGGGAAAGGATACCGCAAGATTGAACCCAAAGCCAAGCACTTCTCCCATTGCAAGAACTATAGATCTAGTAGGCCAAACCAAACCAATAATTCGAAGAGAGTTGCAAGGATATTATAATCATACATAAAAGATTTCAGAAAAGAATCCAATATTGTTCATAGATAATCTTGATCATAAACCCACAAT
The DNA here is from genome assembly GCA_902687465.1 of Secale cereale. Taxonomy (NCBI): domain Eukaryota; kingdom Viridiplantae; phylum Streptophyta; class Magnoliopsida; order Poales; family Poaceae; genus Secale; species Secale cereale. Next base: position 143,688,629 of record LR738715.1, read on the forward strand.
TCATCGGATCTCGACAAACACACCGCAAAAAGATTACATCGAATAGATCTCCTCGAAGATCGAGAAGAACTTTGTATTGAGATCCAAAGAGAGAGAAGAAGCCATCTAGCTAATAACAATGGACCCGAAGGTCTGTGGTAAACTACTCACAAATCATCGTAGGGGCTATGGTGTTGATGTAGAAGCCCTCCGTGATCGATGCCCCCTCCGGTGGAGCTCCAGAATAGGCCCCAGGATGGGATCTCACGGGAATAGAAGGTTACGGTGGTGGAATTAGGGTTTCTTCGTGCTCCTCGATGTTTTCAGGGTATATGGGTATATATAGGAGGAAAAAGTACATCGGTGGAGCAACATGGGGCCCACGAGGGTGGGGTGCGTGCCTACCCCCCCTGGGCGCGCCCGGCACCCTCATGGGCACCTCATTTCTTCTCTCACTTGTACTCCAAGTCTCTCGTGAAGATATTGATCCAAAAATAACTCTCCCGAAGGTTTCATTCCGTTTGGGCTCTGTTTGATATTCCTTTTCTGCGAAACAGTGAAATAGGGAAAAACAACACTTTGCACTGGGCCTTGGGTTAGTAGGTTAGTCCCAAAAATAATATAAAAGTGTATAATAAAGCCCATTAAACATCCAAAACAGAATATATAATAGCATGTAACAATCAAAAATAATAGATACGTTGGAGACGTATCACTGCCACGCAGGCCTAACCTTATTCTTCGGCGATGGCAGCCGAAGCAGTAAACCCTCGTACTCCCCTCTACGTGGGAAACAACTATCGAGTCTTCCCTGACTCCTGGTCATTCCCTTCCTAGGCCTCGCCATCGTCCACCACCCTGGTGCACTCAGCGTGGCATGGTCAAAGTGGTCAACGAACGACATCCATCGGAAGTGGACTGCATGTGGAGAGACTGACTGCTGGGTCCATGGCCTGCGTCAAGGAAGTGCCTCCTTATGACACGCTAAATAATGATTCCTCCACCTGATAGCAGGGACCCACCGGAATGGCCTCTGTATTTCGTGAAAAAAACATTCGTCCCTCTGACAGCTCGGACCCACAAGTTATATCTTCGCACGCAAGGAACTATCTCCTTATTACGCACAAAAAAGGAATACTGCCCCTGCTATCTTGGACCCACCATAGTTGGAGGCTGACTTGTGGGCCTAGTAAGTTGACGCGGGCGGAGGGCTTTATCAACTTAGTCAATATGAACGATTCTAGCTCTAGTGACCGTATGATGTCCATCCAACGTCCATAGTGCTTCTTCAACCTCTGGTCTTCTTGCTCCAGCCACCCAAACTAGTGTCGGTCATGCTGCCTGCTCCTACCTCCCGTGGCTAGCTCTGCTGCAGCGCAGGCCTAACCACCCCACCCTACTCCCATCCCTGGCCTGGCCATCCCTGTACTCACCCAGACCTGCTTTTATTCTCCGGCGACAGCAGCCTCACACTGCAGCCCAACCAGCAAACTCTCATACGACATTCTGCGTGGGAAACAACTGTCGAGTCTTCCCCGGCTCCGGGTCATTCCCTTACTAGGCCTCGCCGTCGTCCACCGCCTTGTTGCTCTCGGCGTGGCGTGGTCAACGTGGTCAAGGAACGAGTTACATCGGAAGAGGACTGTATGTGGAGAGGCTGACAACTAGGTCCACGGCCGCAGTAAGGAAGTGCCTCCTTATTACGCGCAAAATAATGATTTCTCCACCTGACAACAGGGACCTATCGGAAGGGCTCTGTATTTTGGCTTAGTTGTATTTTGCGAAAATACTTTTTCCCCCTCACAACTGGGACCCACCAGCTATATCTTCGGACGCAAGGAAAGTGTCTCCATATTAGGCGCGGAAAAAAATAAATGCCCCCGTGTCATCTCGGACCCACCATCAATAACTTCACAAGCAAGGAAGTGCCTCCTTATCCTCCCTGACAGCCAGGACCCACCTGGTCGAAGCTACGTAGCATTGTCATTCTGGTCGCGAATGTGTACGTACATATTGGTCGATTAAACTCTCTGCAACGATGAACCGTGGCCGAGCAAGCAGTTGCACATGTAGTAATAGAGCCCCCGATGTAGCAGTTCAGGCAGTCCCTTCAAAACCATGTACACGTACGTACATCCACAGGGCAAAAAAACATGGCTACGTACGTATATACGGGAGGAGTCTCAAACACATACTCGCGCATACGTACGGCCATGTAGTCCCGTACATATGAAGACGGCAGCAACGGCGTCGTGTTCATCGACAACCAACTGATAGGGTTGGAATGGAGAAACAACGTCGTGTTCATCATGAGGCAACTGGCTTGGACGGAACAGCCGAAACCTGGTGTGGCGTACCACAAAACGAAGGGAACGGCCTTCTGCTGGAGCACGTATGGTCGAAACGGGGTCCTGTTCATCGGGAAGGGTCCGGCTTACCACAAAATGGAGGAAACGGCCTTTTGCTCGACCGGCTACGGTCAAAACGGGGTCCTGTTCATCGGGAGGGGTCTGGCGTACCGCAAAATGAAGGAAATAGACTTGTGTTGGAGCGCTACGGTCGAAATGAGGGTCCTGTTCATCGGGAGGGGTGTGGCCAACCGTAAAACAGGACTCCACGGTCAGCTGTTCAAACACCGTCGACTTCCTCCAGCCTCCACCTACAATGTTGATCCACCGCGTCTTCATCTGCCTCCACCGGCTAATGTTCATCCAGCCCTCCACGGGGTCCTATTCATCCAGCCCTCCACGGGGTCATGTTCATCCTACCAGCCCTCCACCGGCTACTGTTCCTATTCATCCACCCCCAACGCCTCGGCTATGGCGGTCTCGTCTCGGGGTCCTGTTCATCCAGCGGCAACCGCAATGACCTACTACCACGGGGTCATGTTCATCCAACCCCCATGGGGTGCTGTTCATCCAACCCCAACCACACGTATGTCTCGACTCGTTGAACCAACCCCACGTTTACTGATCATCAAGAGACAGCAGGTTCGATTGGCTTCGGTAAGTAGCAGCATCGATCGATCGGGTTCAGTTAGCAGTGGTAGAGAAGGAACCGCTCGGGTTCAGTTAGCAGCCAAGGGATCGATCACTCGGGTTCAGTAACGTAGCTAGTGCAATCGCTCGGGTTCAGTAAGTGAACGCCTCGCTCGGGTTCTGTTAGAGCCCAACGCCTCGCACATACACGCGACGTGTACGAGAGAAACGTGCAAACCTCCGTCCATCGCTCGGCCCTGACCACCCACAATAACTGGGAACTCCCCGAAATTTTCCTCGCCCTCGCTTCTACCAGGATTTTTTTCCATCGTGGAATGCCCAAAGAATGGCATGCAGCTGCGTCTCCGGCCCGCCCAGGATGAAAATCCCATTTTCTATCATGATATTTTGTCATAGAAGTAGGATCCCACCACATCTATGATGATACGGGTTTTTGTCACAATTATCGTCATAGAAGTGTGATAAGCATGACAGAAAAATAATCGTTCGGGCCAAAATGTCACGATGTCTCTTTTTTTGTAGTGGGATGAAATAGTTAAATTTCAAGTGCACCCGATGGATTCTAATAAAACAACATCCATCAGAGCACAACTGGACCCATCGGTGGACACCACCTTACGCGTGTGATGTCTACTACGCAACTTTATTCTTGTAGACTCGTGTTGGGCCTCCAAGCACAGAGTTTTATAGGACAACAACAATTTTCCCTCAAGTGGATGACCTAAGGTTTATCAATCCATGGGAGGTGTAGGATGAAGGTGGTCTCTCTCAAACAACCCTGCAACCAAATAACAAAGAGTCTCTTGTGTCTCCAACACACCAAATACAATGGCAAATTGTATAGGTGCACTAGTTCGGCGAAGAGATGGTGATACAAGTGTAATATGGATATTAGATATTAATTTTTGTAATAGTAACAATAAAACCAGCAAGGTAGCAAGTGATAAAATGGAGCACAAACGGTATTGCTATGCTTGAAAATGAGGCCTAGGGTCCGTACTTTCACTAGTGCAATCTCCCAACAATGCTAATATAATTGGATCACATAACCATCCATCAACATGCGATGAAGAATCACTCCAAAGTTCCTATATAGCGGAGAACATAAGAAGGAATTGTTTGTTGCTATTCTTTCCGATCGATCTATCCAAGAGTTCATACTAAAATAACACAAGGTATTCTTTCCGATAGATCTATCAAGATTTTGTACTAAAATAACACAAGGCATTCATTCCGATCGATCTATAAAGAGTTCGTACTGAAATAATCACCAAAACAAATTCAGGTTCACAATACTCAATCTTACACAAAGAACCTCAAAGAGTGCCCCAAGATTTCTACCGGAGAAACAAAGACAAGATCGTGCATCAACCCCTATGCATAGATTACCCCAATGTCACCGTGGGAATCCGCAAGTTGAATGCCAAAACACATATCAAGTGAATCAATATGATACCCCATTGCCACCAGGAGTATTCATAGCAAGACATGCATCAAGTGTTCTCAAATCCATAAAAGTTTTCAATCCAAAGAAATCTCAAAGTGAAAACTCAATTCATCACAACAAGATAGAGAGGGGAAAACACCATATGATCCGACTATATTAACAAATCCCGCGATACATCAAGATTGTGACATCTCAAGAACACGAGAGAGAGAGAGAAAGAGAGAGATTAAAGACATAGCTACTGGTACAAACCCCCAGCCCCGAGGGTGGACTACTCCCTCCTCACCATGGCGGCCGCCGGGATGATGAAGATGGCCACCGGTGACGATTTTCCCCTATGGTGGAGTGCCGGAAAGGGCTCTAGATTGGATATCCTGGACTACATAGCCTTGCGGCAGCGGAACATCTAATCTAGGTCTACCCCGAGGGTTTTTGGAATATTCGTGAATTTATAGGGTAAAGAGGTGTGTGGGAGGCCACCGAGGTGGGCACAACCCACCTGGGCGCGCCAGGGGGCCTAGCATGCCCTGGTGGGTTGTGCCCCCCTCGGGGAACCCCCCCTGGTGCAGCTCTAGCCTATTGGGTGTCTTCTTGCCCATAAAAAATCTCCAAAAAGTTTCGCGGTGTTTGGACTCCGTTTGATATTGATTTCCCGCGATGTAAAAAACATGCAGAAAACAGCAACTGGCACTTGGCACTATGTCAATAGGTTAGTACCAAAAATGACTATAAGATGATTGTAAAACATCCAAGAATGATAATATAAACGCATGGAACAATCAAAAATTATAGATACGTTGGAGATGTATCAACATCCCCAAGCTTAATTCCTACTCGTCCTCGAGTAGGTAAATTATAAAAACGGAATTTTTGATGTGAAATGCTGCCTATCATGTTCATCACATATTCTTTTTCTCTATAGCATGGACATTTGGACTTTTATATGGTTCAAAGCAATAGTCTAGTGTTGACATGAGATTTAAATACTCAAGCATATCAACAAGCAACCATGTCTTTCAAAATATCAATGCTAAAATAAGTTATCCCTAGCCCATCATGCTCAACCATTGATCCATTCATGAAACACATTCGCATATTAGTTAGACCCAATGCTCAAGTACGATCATAGTGTTTCCTAGTTGGTGCTTTATAAGAGAAGATGGAGACTCAAATTCAAAAATAAAAATTTCATAAGTAAAAGAAAGGCCCTTCGTAGAGGGAAGTAGGGATTTGTAGAGGTGCTAGAGCTCAAAGCTTAAATTGAGAGACAAAATTATTTTGGGTGGCATACTTTTTCCACCAACAAAACGGACTTAAGGTTCCCAACACTTTATATGCTAGATATATCATAGGCGGTTCCCAAACATAAAATAAAGTTTATTCCTCTTCCACCGAACTTTCACAAGCCATGGCTAGCCGAATCCACGGTTGCCTTCCATACCAACACGTTCCAAGGAATTTATTATTTGACAACATAAAGTAAATTTGTTTTTCATTTTGGGACTGGGCATCTCTAATACCTTTGCCTTACTCTCGTGCAATGACAAGTGAATAAACACTCATCATGAGAATAACACATCTAGCATGGAAAATATTGGCCACCCCTCACCGCCTCACGAGCGGTACGGGCACACAAAAGGAAAATTTATTTTGAAAATTAGAGATGGCACATACAAATTTGCTTAGAGCGGCAAGGGGATACCGCATATGGGTAGGTATGGTGGACTCATGTGGCAAAACCGGGATAAAGGATTTTGGATGCACAAGTAGTGATCATACTTAGTGAAAAATGAAGGCTAGCAAAAGACTGGGAAGCGACCAACAATGAAACGAATAATCTCATAAGCAAGCATTGAGCATAAATAACACCGAATAATGCACCATAAGTGGGATGTAATTTCATTGCATGATTATTGACTTTCATGCTTGCATAGGGAATCACAAACCTTAACACTAATATTCTTACTAAAGCATAATTACTCATTAACATGACTCACATATCATATCATCATGTCTCAAAACTATTACAAGTAATCAAGTTTATTTTGGCCAATGATCTTCATGAAAGTTTTATTCTATCCTTCTTGGATATCTATCACTTTGGGACTAATTTTCATGTGCTGCTTTTGATAACCTCAAACAAATATAAGTGAAGAACATGAGCATAATATTTCTTTCTCTCAAAATAATTTAAGTGAAGCAAGAGAAAAATTATTCAAAAATACTAAAGCACACCATGCTCAAAAAGATATAAGTGAAGCACTAGAGCAACAACGCCAGAAAAGAGCTTCGTTGACGGCATGTGAATGCCGCTTACCTAGCCTCCCTGGCAACTATTTGGGGGCTCTATTTTATTTAAAACTTTCAGATCTAAGTATTTTATTAAAAGAGCAAGAAAACAAAATAAAATGACATTCTAAGAATAGCACATCTCATGTTAAGAAGCAAAAATTTAGGCTCAACCGATACTAACCGATGATTGTTGCTGAAGAAAGGTAGGATGTCTATCGGGGCATCCCCAATCTTAGATGCTTGAGACTTCTTGAAATATTATCTTGGGGTGCCTTGGGCATCCCCAAGCTTGAGTTTTTGTGTCTCCTTAATTCTTCGCATATCACGGTTTTCCTAAATCTCAAAAGCTTCATCCACACAAACTCAACAAGAACTTGTGAGATAAGTTAGTATAAATCAATACAAAACCTTATCATTCTCTACCGTAGCAAATGACTAAAATTACTATTTAACATTGCATACTAAATGCCTCTGCATATTTAATACTCCTAACCTCAAATAGAATCATTAAACATGCAAACATATGCAAACAATGCAAACATAACAGCAATCTGCCAAACCAGTACAGTCTGTAAAGAATGCAAGAGGATCCATACTTCCCTAACTCATTTTTTTTAAAAATTTAACATGTTGTAGTAAATTTATGAAAGCTTGTTGTGCAAAAAGTTTCAACCTTTTATCACATTCTGACTTTTCTCGGGTATTTTTACAACAGCGACAAACTTTCTATTTTCAAACAGCAACATGAAGACTTGCAAAATAAGCATGGTAAAGGCTATCCTTTACATTTTTATTGAAATAAAAGATACAAAACATTATTATAAATACCAGCAAGAAAATCCTAACAAAAGAAATGATGCTCCAAGCAAAACTCATATCATGTGACGAATAAATAATGTAGCTTCAAGTGAGGTTACCGATAATGTTGGTGACGAAAGAGGGGATGCCTTCCGGGGCATCCCCAAGCTTAGTTGCTTGGATATTCCTTGAACATTACCTTGGGGTGCCTTGGGCATCCCTAAGCTTAGGATCTTGTTACGCCTTATTCTCCTCATATCAACATCTCACACAAATCTTGAAAACTTCAATCACACAAAACTTAACGGAACTTCGTGAGATGGGTTAGTATGATAAAACAAATCATTCACTTTGGGTACTGTCAAAGACAAGATTCATAATTGTTATCACACAATGCCTACTATATAATATTATTTCTACAATTTATATTGATCCATATAAGCCATGGAAACTAGAAAACAAGCAAACTATGCATTGAAAACAGAATCTGTCAGAAACAAAACAGTCTGTAGTGATCTGCACAACCACCATACTTATTCAACTCTAAACATTCTGAAAAATAGGACCGCATGAAAGATTTGTATATTAATCTTCTGCAAAAATAATAAACTCAAAATCACTATTCTGTTAAAAATGAGATTTTTTTTCGTGAGCGCAAAAGTTTCTGTTTTGCAGCAAGATCAAATCTACTATCACCCAACATGATCCTAAGGCTTTGCTTGGCACTTTATTGAAACAAAAGCTATAAAACATGATTAATACAGTAGCATAATCATGTGAACACACAAAAATAGTAGGTATAAGTGTTGGGTTGTCTCCCAACAAGCGCTTTTCTTTAATGCCTTTTAGCTAGGCATGATGATTTCAATGATGCTCACATAAAAGATAAAGATTGAGACACAAAGAGAGCAACATGAATCACATAGCAAGCACATTTAAGTCTAATTCACTTCCTATGCATAGGGATTTTGTGAGCAAACAATTTATGGGAGCAAGAATCAACTAGCATAGGAAGGCAAAACAAGCAAAACTTCAAGATTTTCAACAAATAGAGAGGATACTTCATATTAATGCAATTCCTACAAGCATATGTCCCTCTCTCATAATAATTTTCAGTAGCATCATGAATTAATTCAACAATATAGCTATCACATAAAGCATTCTTTTCATGATGCATAAGCATAGAAATTTTATTACTCTCCACATAAGCAAATTTATTCTCATTCATAGTAGTGGGCGCAAACTCAACAAAATAACTATCACGAGATTGAAAATTAAAATCATGATGAGAATTTTCATGCTTATAATTATTCTCTATAACATATACATCATCACCATAATCATCATAGATATCAACTTTGTTATCATAGTCAATTGAAACATACTCCAAAGTAGTGGATTCATCACTAAATAAAGTCATGACCTCTCCAAATCCACTTTCATCAATATAATCATCATAAATAGGAGGCATGCTTTCATTATAACAAATTTCCACATCAAATCTTGGGGGGCTAAAAATATCATATTCATCAAATATAGCATCCCCAAGCTTATGGTTTGCATATCATTAGCATCATGGTTATTCAAAGAATTCATACTAACAACATTGCAATCATGCTCATCATTCAAATATTTTGTGCCAAACATTGTATTGACTTCTTCTTCTAAAAATTGAGCACAACTTTCCGATCCATCATTTTCAAGAAAGATATCATAAAGATGATAAATTATATGATGCAACCTCAATCCCATTTTTTTAGTTTTCTTTTATAAACCAAACTAGTGATAAAACAAGAAACTAAAAGATTCGATTGCAAGATGTATAGATATACCTTCAAGAACTCACCTCCCCGTCAACGGCGCTAGAAAAGAGCTTTATGTCTACTACGCTACTTTATTCTTGTAGACTCGTGTTGGGCATCCAAGCGCAGAGTTTTGTAGGACAATAAAAATTTCCCCTCAAGTTGATGACCTAAGGTTTATCAATCAGTGGGAGGTGTAGGATGAAGGTGGTCTCTCTAAAACAACCCTGCAACCAAATAAAAAAGAGCCTCTTGTGTCCCCAACACGCCCAATACAATGGAAAATTGTATAGGTGCACTAGTTCGCCGAAGAGATGGTGACACAACTGTAATATGGATAGTTGATATTGATTTTTGTAATAGTAACAATAAAAAACAGCAAGGTAGCAAGTGGTAAAATGGAGCACAAACGGTATTGCAATACTTGAAAATGAGGCATAGGGTCGTACTTTCGCTAGTGCAATCTCCCAACAATGCTAATATAATTGGACCACATAACCATCCCTCAACGTGCGATGAAGAATCACTCCAAAGTTCCTATCTAGAGGAGAACATAAGAAGGAATTGTTTGTTGCTATTCTTTCTGATCGATCTATCCAAGAGTTCATACTAAAATAACACAAGGTATTCTTTCTGATCGATCTAGCAAGAGTTTGTACTAAAATAACGAAAGGTATTCTTTCCAATCGATATATCAAGAGTTCATACTGAAATAATCACCAAAACAAATTTAGGTTCATAATACTCAATCCTACACAAAGAACCTCAAAGAGTGCCCCAAGATTTCTACCAGAGAAACAAAGACAAGCACGTGCATCAACCCCTATGCATATATTACCTCAATGTCACCGTGGGAATCCGCAAGTTGAATGCCAAAACACATATGAAGTGAATCTATATGATATCTCATTGCCACCATGAGTATTCATAGCAAGACATGCATCAAGTGTTCTCAAATCCATAAAAGTATTCAATCCAAAGAAATCTCAATGGGAAAACTCAATTCATGACAACAAGATAGAGAGGGGAAAACACCATATGATCTGACTATATTAACAAAGCCCACGATACATCAAGATCGTGAATAATCAAGAACACGAGAGAGAGAGAGATTAAAGACATAGCTACTGGTACAAACCCCCAGCCCCGAGGGTGGACCAAATCCTCCTCACCATGGTGGCCGCCGGGATGATGAAGATGGCCACCGGTGACAATTTCCCCCTCCGGCGGAGCGCCGAAAAGGGCTCTAGATTAGGTCTCGTGGACTACAGAGCCTTGCGGTAGTGGAACTTCTGATCTAGGTTTACCCCGAGGGTTTTCGGAATATTCGTGAATTTATAGGGTAAAGAGGGGGTGTGGGAGGCCTCCGAGGTGGGCACAACCCACCTAGGCATGCCAGGGGGCCTGGCATGCCCTGGTGGGTTGTGCCCCCCTTGGGACACCCCCCAGGTGCAACTCTGGCCCATTGGGTGTCTTCTGGCCCATAAAAAATCTCCAAAAGGTTTCGCGGTGTTTGGACTCCGTTTGATATTAATTTCCTGCGATGTAAAAAACATGCAGAAAACAACAACTGGCACTTGCCACTGTGTCAATAGGTTAGTACCGAAAAATCATATAAATTGACTATAAAATGGTTGTAAAACATCCAAGAATGATAATATAACAACATGGAACAATCAAAAATTATAGATACGTTGGAGACGTATCAGCGCGTTCCTACGCGAAAATTGGGATATCTTCGCCCGGCACCCTTCGGACATGCCCAAGATCCCACGTAGACTGGCCGAACACAGCCTCAACATAATCAAAGGGTTCAAACCAGTCAAGCAATTGTTGCGGTGATTTTATGTACCCAAATGACGAGCTATGGGGGAGGAGCTAGCCAAACTACTCGAGGCTGGGTTCATCAGAGAAATTAAACACCCGGATTGGCTAGCCAACTTGGTCATGGTGCCGAAGAAGGATGAATCATGATGCCTTTGTGTTGACTTCAAAGACCTCAATAAGTCTTGCCCTAAGGACCCTCTTCCGTTGCCCCGCATTGACCAGATCCTTGATGCGACCGCGGGACACGACTCACTGTGTTTCTCCGATGCCTACTCCGGATACCATTGGATTAAAATGAAGGGGTCCGACCAGGCCACAACGGTGTTCATCACCCCGTACGGGCCTTTCTGTTTCAACACTATGCTTTTGGGGCTTAAAAACGCTGGTACCACTTATCAACGCAGGATTCAAACATGCTTGGAAAAACAAATTGACAAGACAGTAGAGGCATATGTGGACGACGTAGTCATCAAGACTAAACATGTCGAATCATTGGTGGATGATCTCTGCCTCGCATTCAATAACATCGGAACATATTACATACGGCTCAATCCGGAAAAATGTGTCTTCGGCGTTCCAGCCGGAAAGCTACTGGGGTTCATTATCTCCCACGGAGGAATTCAAGCAAACCCAGCTAAAATCCGAGCCTTGTCACAATTAGCTACACCAACTGACCAAAAGCAGGTCCAAATGCTAGCTGGGTGCGTGGCGGCTTTGAGCGGCTTCATCTCCAGACTAGGGGGGAAAGCATTACTACTTTATAGACTGCCCAAATGCACCGACAACTTCAAATGGACGAAAGCGGCCACAACCGGATTGGAAGAAATAAAAACCTTATTAGCAGGCAACCCAATCCTAGTCGCTCCATGTGTTGGCGAGCCTATGTTGCTTTACATCTCAGCAACTCACCAGGTAGTGAGCGATGTACTCGTTGTCGAACGAGAGTAAGAGGGACAGAAAATCATCGTCCAAAACCAGTCTATTATGTATCAGAGGTACTTACACCATGCAAATCTCAATACCCTCATTATCAAAAGATAGCTTACGCGGTCTTTATGGCATCCCGAAAACTCCGACACTATTTTCAAGAGTGTTCGATCACAGTGGCATCCGAAGTACCACTTAATGATATTATAAACAACAAGGACGCCACCGGCCGCATAGCTAAATGGGCCATTGAGCTCTTACAATTTGAAATAACATACAAGCCACGCCAAGCTATTAAATCTCGGGTGTTGGCCGACTTCATTGCAGAGTGGACAGAAGCCGAGCTCCCTAAAGAGTATAGTTCATACTCCAACTGGACCATGTATTTTGACGGCTCCATGATGCTAGCCAGACTGGGGGCTAGCATCATCTTGACATCCCCTACAGGAGACACAATCCGCTATGTGTTACAAATCATGTATACGGACTCCAACAACGCTGCCGAATACGAGGGACTACTACATGGTCTCTGCATGGCTGTCTCCATGGGCATACAATGCCTAGAGGTGCGCGGAGACTCAAACATCGCAATATCTCAAGTGACTGGAGAGTTCGATGCAAAAGATCCAAAAATGGCGGCATACTGAAATGCCATATTAAAAAAATATGCTCAGTTTGAGGGGCTCGAATTTCATCACGTCGCTCGAGACAGTAATCAGGCAGTGGACATACTCACTCGCATGGGTGCCACGCACGACCCCGTCCCGCCTAACACATTTGTGGAAAGGCTCTTCAAGCCATATGTGATAGCCTCACTTATTAGGGATGATATACTACTCATATCAATAAGGAATTCCTTCTTTTCCGGGAGCCCATTCGGATTGAACTCCAAAGTTAAGTGTGCTCAGCTTGGAGTAGTTTCAGGATGGGTGACCGACCGGGAAGTTGCTCCCGGGTGCGCACGAGTGAGGACAAAGTGCGCAGAAAAGACTAGTATTGATATGTGAAGCCAGTCTAGATCCCGCCAAGAGTAACGACCACCGGTGGGTGTGTCTGGGGCGTTACAAGTTTGTATCAGAGCCGACCCTTGCGGTTACACGGATGTTTGCGGACAGGTGTGCGGTCATGTTATTCATGACGTTTGTGACCCATCGTGGCACACAGCATGGCACATGTACCAGACTGGATACCCAGACGTGTGTGCCAAGAGGGAACGTTCATGTGGCTTGGGGTTCGGGTACTGAAATAACACCCTCTGCTCATGAGATCATCGCCGTTATTGCTCCTTGGACTGAACCCTTCCTGGCCTACCTTAATAGGCAAGAGCTTCCCGATGATCAAAATGAGGCACGTCGCATAGTTTGGTGTTCTAACGCCTACAAAGTTCACAAAGGTGAGCTATACAAGAAAAGCACTACTAGAGTTCTCCAAAGGTACATCTCCGAAGAGGAGGGACGACAACTCTTGGCCGAAATACGTGCTAGTCTGGGTGGTCATCACGCTGTAGCTCGGGCCCTCGTAAGCAAAGCTTTCTGGACAGGCTTTTTCTGGCCAACGGTCCGAGCAGATGCAAAAACCCTCATCCAACATTGTGTGGGATGTTAGCTTTTCGCCAATCAAAGTCATATGCCTCCCATCGCTTTAAGAACAATCCCCATCACTTGGCCCTTCGCGGTCTGGGCGCTCGATATGGTCGGACCCCTTAAAGGGGGAAGTCATAAAAAGAAATATTTATTGGTTATGGTGGATAGAGGCCAAACCAGTAAAAGCCGAAGCAGGACCAATGATTGACTTTATATCCAGCGTGGTACACCGCTACGGTCTCCCACACAGCATCATCACTGGTAATGGCTCCAATTTTACGGCCGATAGGTGAAAAACTAGTGTGCTAAATTGGGCATTAAACTCGACTGTGCATCCATCTACCACCCTCAAACAAACGGTCAGGTTGAACGGGCCACTGGCCTGATAATGAGCGGCATTAAACCCCGACTAGTGCGCTCCCTACGGGAGTCAGATACGCCCTGGGTTGAGCAGCTCGATTCCGTGCTCCCGGGGCTGCTGACCACACCTAACCGAATAACCGGATGCACACCTTTCTTCATGGTGTACAGCGCAGAAGTTGTTCTACCATGTGACATTACTCATGACTCACCTCGAGTGCGCATGTATGAAGAGAGAGAAGCCGAGCTCGAACGTAAGGATGACCTAGACAACCTTGAAGAGGAGCGCGATATCGCGCAAGCTCGTTCTGCATTTTATCAACAACAGGTCAGGCGGTACCAAAGCAGAGAAGTGCGGGCCAAAACATGCAACGTTGGCGATCTCATCTTGCGTCTCCCAGAGAAGAAAAAGAATAAGCTCAAACCAAGATGGGAGGGGCCCTTCATCATAGATGAAGTTATCACAGGAGGAGCCTATCGCCTTCGCAATGCATCGGATAATCGCCTTGAGCCGAATCCATGGAACACTGCTCGGCTCCGACGATTCTAGGGATAGTTCGGTAGCACCTTTTCTTTTATTTTTACTAGGTTCCTTTTTCTCCCCCCCCCCCTTGTATTTTTTCTTTTAATGTCCCGGGATGTGTTCGGATCTATCGAACTGTTAGGAGTACACATCTTTAAATGTAGATACCCCATGATAATTGGTGGCTTCTTTGATGAAGTTTACTAATAAAGCTTGTTGTTTATATTGTTTACGTCGTTTGTTCTTTTTTTCCATTATATGCACCTCTACGACTTAAGTTTTTGCCAACCTGGGTTGCCTCGCTCCTGTGTTTATACCCTACGTTCCCGATTGTTCGGCTAGGGTGTAAAGGGAGCACCTCTGTGATTGTTACAACTGGGTAATCCGGATCTGTACCTCAGACGGGTGAAGCCAAAAGCTAGCGTTCTTAAGGGAATAATTGGTCAGCAAGCAATGACAAATTATCTACGTTTATGAAATTGTTCTAAAAATATAAGGGCGAGGCTGCCTGTAATTCTATCATTTGGATCAAAGCTTAGGCATGCATCATTTAGCATGCTAACCCAAGGAAAGGAACCCTTAACAGAATTATTTTCCTTGGAAGATGTTTCTTACGTTAAATAGTAATATAAAATAACTCCCCAAACAATTTTTGTCGGCTTGAGCAATACGACCGGATTGCCTGGTTTCCGATCATAATGAGTGTTTATTACATTCAAACATGGTATCCGGAAACATTCCAACCCGTTGGTTCAGAGGTTGAAGCCGAAGGCCTACCATGACAAATTTTGCCAAGTTCGGTTGGAGATAAGTTTGATCATAAAGTACATTCATACATCGAATCGAATGGCTACTCTTTATCTATGCCATCTATAAGACTATTTAAGCTAAAGTTTTCTTGCGAATATTTCACAGCTATCATCACTTGGTTACATACCAAGTTCACGGGAATCTCTTTTCTGTTCGGTCCCTGAGGTCCAACTCGGGCCATATGATTCGGCTCGAGCCCGGTATAGCGTGTTTTCACCATCGCCCATGCCTTTCATGCACCTTACCGGCATGCTGACGCCTTCCATAGCTCAAAGCGGCGCCGGGCACCTTTGAACAGCTTTGCCAAATCCTACATACTTTCTGGAGGGGCATCAGATGGCCATAAGGCTTTGACCATACTCTTCATGGCTTTCCAGGCCCGCTCATCCACTATGGAAAGCTCTTTTAGTACATCACCTCGGAATCTGGATACTTCTTCTTCATGACGCTCGGTTAACAGACCTGTAGGAACAACATTATAATACTCTGAATTACCGGACAATTTGAGTCCCTTGGATGGTTTAAAGATCATACCAAATATGCCGCCTTTCAACCTTTCATTTTTCTTTCAGTGCATCTGATAGTTGAGCCTTTAAGCTCTATATCTCTTCGGCTTGCTTACCCTTTTCCTCCTCCGGTTTGTTCTTTTGGTCAATGGTCCGTGCTAGTACTCGACGATCGGCTACTTCTTGCCTCTCAGCATACTCCTGGGCTTTCTTGGCAGCCTTTAAGCTCTCTTCCAGTTGACCTATAGATTCCGTTGCTAAAACACAACAATGTATGCTTAAACATCTGTGGGGACCCCGACTCATAAGTCGTGATCACCGAATGCACGTGTACAGTGATCCCAGAGATCAATGCTCACTGAACACACAGAAGCTGAATAACAAGAGTCTTACATCCATACATACCGTATTACACAAATTGTGACCATTATGGTCAAGTCTTGAATATATCATTGCAGCGGAAATCTTCAGTAACAACTTGGACCCATGCCATCTGCCTTAACCCTACACGCATTCTGACTGGGAAGCGTCCTAGCTCGCATGTTCGTCACCAAGAAATCTTCGTCATATCATGTTCTTTCATGCCTGGCCAATAAAATAACCAGTGGCAAGCCAATGAGTACTTTGAATGTACTCGCAAGCAACCCATGTGTGATGACAAAATAATTATGCAAGGCTCTACTGCTAAATTGGCAGTTTTGCGGAAAGCTAGTTTTTCATATGCAAGTATGATTAACATATAACAAGGGCATGCATGCGTCTGCAACAAGTATCAGGAGGTTACAGACATCATCATCGTGGAAGAGTCGTGAACAACTCTTGCTCGCGCTCATCGTGACTTTCTCACAATCACATCAACAGATTTTTCCAAACCGTGTTGTTTTCCAGAAACTTATGGACATAGTCTAAGCAGGACCACCCAACTGTCCTTGACCGTGGACACGGCTATTCGAATAGTTTGACACTCTGCAGAGGTTGCACACTTTACCCACAAGATCCGGGGAACTTCCGTGTCATCCACGACCCGCGGTACCTCAAGTACCCGGGGTAAGCACCCGATCACTATCTTTCCCTAGACGACACTAACACAGAGTCCACTCGATTGGTAGTAACCCCCATGCCCAACATTTCACATCTTAAAAATTGTGGAGAATCGCTCCCATATTCATCACATACCACTAACACGGGGTACCAATGGTGTGTTCGGTGCCCTGTAAAAATAGTCATGGCCGCCTATCGAAGCACGACCCCGTCCCGAGAGTGACCTCATGTCACCCCCGTCACTAGTAATGCGGGAACCATGCTAGTATCGACCTAGGTAATCAATAATGCCCTTTCCCATATAAGGGTAGAGTGGTTGCGCATGTTTGGTTGGGACGGTAATCACACATAAATCTAATCCATCTCTGTAAACAACACTTTCATCAAGCCTCGGTACACTACTTCTCCACCAAGTAGTGCTCTAGTTCCTCTTCATCTCCCAGGGGCATTAGTGGCACCCACTGGGTTATTTGCAAGTATGTCAAACCACACTTGTTTCTCTCAATGCATAACCCTGACCCATTTTGCGTAGCCATCTACTATAGCATACATCTATCTACTCCCACCGGCATAACCCTCATAAGAATGTAGGGTCATGCACAATGCAAGTATCAACGAGGAAGTACAGAGGCAAACCATCAAAGTGGTTCCACCTCATCATGATCCCGTTGCAACAACATTATGGTGCTATATGAGATGCATAAAAAGGGATCCATAGACATGGTCAAAGGGCTGCTTGCCTTGTCCTTCCGAGTCTTCAAACCTTCTAGTCCATCTCCAAGTACTCCGTTTACTTCGTCAACTAACGCCGGAAACAAATCACAATAAGCAACACAACAAGGAGAAAATAAAAGTGCTCTAAAAATAGGAGTTGGACTTTTCTAGGATACCTCTGGTCATATGAAAAATGACCAAGGTGGTTTTATTGGAGTATGATCAATGGATGGTTTGGAACATTTCAATATGAGGTAATCAGGGGATTTGTGGATTTGCAAGAAGTGTACAGAAGAATTATTTTTAAAAATGGTCAGAGGCACCTATCTAACAAGGAATGATTTTAGAAGCAGCTAGGAGTTGGTTTCACTTGATTTGGAGTTCAAATGAATTTCCTAGGATTTTGCAAAGTTGACAAATATGAAGAAATGGCTCATTATTTTGTGGGGTACAGAAAGTATTAGGAAAAATGTTCCAAAACCAAGTTTTGATATTACAAGTATCTAGGAATTTGAACCATTGCATTTGGATCAAATTTGAGCTCTCTGTGATTTTCTAAAGTTCATCACAGAAATGGAAAAATAGGATTTGATAAATATTTGTGAGGAAAAAGTCTGTGGAAAAATGTGCATGTTGCACCAACAGGTAGATCATGATTGTAGAAACTATTAGAAATTTGAATCATCAAATTTGGAGTTCATTTGAATTACTTATGGATTTTTGAAGTTGACTAGAAAAAGAAAAAGAAAAGGAAAGGGAAAAGGGTTTATACCCTTATACTGCGCACATGGCGACAGATAGACCGTGGGCCGGCCCAGCGGCTCGGTTGTGCTGGGAGAGGTGGTGACGCCGAAGGCGTATTCCATTGAACATGTTTTCGCCGCAGGGACACGGGAATTGCCGGACCCGCCTCCACTTAAAATGTTGGGCCCGCCCCCGCTAGGTCACCGACGAGCGGGTCCCACCAGCTGGTCTTCTCCTTCCTCCCGCCCACGACAGAGGAGGCAGAGGCCTCATCGGTGGGAGGTTGCTGGCTCCCGCCCCCGGCAGCACAGGCCACCTCCAGCCAAGCGGTGGCCACCGGAGGGACCATCGGGGAGCAGCGCATCGGGGGGAGGTCGGCAGGGTCAGCGGAAGACGACCGTGGCGCGCTCGGCACGGCCTCGGCGGATGCCCATTCGGGCGACGAGGAGCTGGGGGGCATGGTGCCCCGGCGGTCTGGGAGAAGTAGGGGAAAGGGTCGTCGGACCCTCGCACCTCTTCTGGTGGGGAGAGGAGGAACAGGGAAGCCCGCCCCTGCCTGAATCGAAGCGGAGGCCGACGGCAACCATGTGGCCATGGAGAGGGAAAGAGAGCACTAGGGGGAGAGGGGGCTTGTCCGGGAGGTTCACGGGAGAGAGGGGGTTCGATTAGAGGCGAGAGAGAGAGTTAGGGATAGCTTAAATAGGCGTGACCGCGGTGCACCGTGGGCGCGGTCCAGGCCATGCTCGGGCGAGCTCTGCGGAGAGGTGAGGAGAGAGGATAAGGAGGGGGCCGATAGCGAGGCGTGTCGTGGACGTCGAGGTGACCTCGACGGACATGCTCGCTCTGCCCAATGCCGCCTGGGTGCCTCGGGAGGGCCGAGCTACAGTGCCTTGGCGCACTATAGCGCGCTCCAGAGCACGACTTTGGTCGGCATGGGTGTGTCGTTGCGCCCTGGCCGTGTCCCCCAGTGTCCAACAGCCCTAGGGGGTAGTAAATAAGGTGGACATGGCCTTGGATGCCCTGGTTACCCAATGGAAGAGGAGGGAGGTTGAGGGAGAGTGGGAATTGGGTTGTCCAGCAGAGTAAAATGGGGTTTTACCCCCCTCAATCATTGAGTTGTGGCATGGGTGAGTTACTGGAGGTAGAAGGTGATCAGGTTCACCTGTGGTAATAATTAGAGGTAAAGGGGAATAGTGAAAGGGGTCAAAACAATGGTTTTGGAAAAATGGCAGAAGGTGTTTGATGCAAATTTGGGCAAGCAAATTAACTCCACTTGACATGAGACTTAACAGGATCAAATGGCACATACATTTAGGCCCTTTCACCAAATTTGAGCTCATTTGGGCAAAGTTGCCAATGCAACTTTTGTAAACCCTAGAAATTAACGGAAATGGATTTTCCAAGATTAAGTTAAGCAAATCATCTCTCCTTGATGCACCACTTGGTGTAGTGTCATCATTTGGGGTTGTGAGCATGTCCACAAAATTTGAGGCCCCAAGTAAAAATTTGGCAATGTAGAGTTGTTCAAATTTGGATCTTGTCAGAAAGGGTTTGGGGGCACTTAGATCAAGTTATGCTTCTCCAATACTTTTGCCATTTGGTCTAGATGCATAATTAGACCATTTTAGCATGTGCACCAACTTTGAGAGCATTTGGACAAGTTTGGCAATGTAAAGTTGCTCAAACTTCAAAATGGACAAAAATGGTTTTGAGGGGATTAGATGATATTTTCTTGATCTCCAAGGCATGAGGCTTTGTAAGATCATCAAATATGTCATATTTCACATGATAGAATTTCCCTGGAATTTTTGGAGAATATTTCTTTTGTAAATATTTCAAAAGCTTGAAATATCCAGAAAGGGTTTTGGAAGTATTTGCCAAATATTTTGAACATGACCATGTGTTGAAACTCTTATATATGGACAATATATGGCCTACGAGTTTCCCTGAATTTTGAAAAATATTTTTGAAACAGTTAAATAATTTTAACCTATTAAAGACCATTTCTGGCCTAAACAAAAAGCATTTAAATAAAATAGGAAAATAACTTTTAAAATTATAATTTTGTGGTTTATGGGAGTCATATACCTAATAGGATTCAAATATACGTTTTGAAAGATTTTTCACACCCTGAATAAGGTACTTGCAGTACAATCCTCAATTCAGGGGGTTTTGGAGAACTAATTTTAGAAGATACTATTTGGCCAAAATATTTTTATAAGAAATTACTATGTTGTTCTATACACATGGCATGATCATTGGGAAAAGGTATTGGATCAAGAAGATGAAGTATAAGAGTTGGATGATTTATTTGATTTTTAGAGCACTAGCAAACAGCAAATAGAAAACCAATCAAGCAAGGTCAAAACACTCAAAAGTTTTTTTCAAACCACATTTTAGCATGATTATTAGCTTAAGTGTTGTGGAATAAAAATCAGGGTGTGACAACATCATTGCAGCAGATCATATTGTTTGGATACAGTTTTTCCTTACCATGAGCTCCCTTCGTAAATTTCTTCACTTCCTCTAGCTATGTGGTGGCGGCATTTAGCTTTGTCCGGCTTGTTTCAAGCTCCTGGGATAGCATGTTGTTCTTCTCTTTGAGAACCTATGGTCATAATGATCCTTAAATCGGTTGGACTAACCGCTTCAGGTCTCGGGGTCTACTGGCATATATCTATTAAATTTACACAAACTCTTACCTGCATATCTTTTGAAAATAGGTGAGTGACTCCTGTAAGTCCATCCTGGGCGGCTTGGATATATGCATCCACGGAGCTGAGGGCATTGAATTCCTACCAAGTGAAAGTTGCAGCACGCATGACCTCTTTTCATAGTCGATGATTCATCGCACTCTCCACTTTGAAATTCATGATGGATACGTCATCTGGATCCTCATGAGGTGGATAATTTGGTGTCGCATCCGTATTGGCTCTCGTTCTGGTTGATGAGTCCAGTGCCAGATTAGCTGGTGATCGGCTAACTGGGTCTTTGGACACGGTTCGCCGTGTGCTCCTTCTGAAATAAGACGGGAGGAGGAGTGTGACAATCTGGTTTTATGCCTAAGCACATGTTAAAGGTTATACATCTTTGATGAAGGAGGGGGGCCCGACGGCGCTCCCTGTTTCTTTTCACTTTGAAGGCTCACCCTGCGTAGGCTCTATCTTCTTAGAAGCCGCCCTCGATGCAATGCGGCATGCTGAGCGAAGACCCTTTTGAGCACGAGTCTCTGTAGGCGCTATCTTCTCCGTAGATGCTATCTTCTTCGTAGGTGCTATCTTTTGTTTCTTTTCGTCATGGATGTACATGCATGACAGAAAATGTGACCTACTGTGACAAACACGTATTATCATGGAAGTTGTTTTTTTGTAGTGAATTATGCATCTCCATGGATAGATCTTGCGTGTGCGTAGATTTTTTTTCCATGCAACGTTCCACAACAACATATTCATAATATTGATGCCAAAAGATGCAAAGTTGATAATGATAGTGCAACATACTTGTGGCACAAACGTTTAGGTCGGATTGGTGTAAAGCCAAGATGAAAATCCATGCAGATGGACTTTTGGAATCACTTGATTATGAATCATTTGATACTTGCGAACCATGCCTCATGTGCAAGATGACTAAAAATTCAATTCTCCGAAACAATGGAGCGAGCTAATGACTTATTGGAAATAATAAATACCGATGTATGCGGTCTGATGAGTGTTGAAGCACGCAGCGGGTATCATTACCTTCTCACCTTCATAGATGATTTAAGTAGGTATGGGTATATCAACTTGATGAAACACAAGTCTGAAACATTTGAAAAGTTCAAAGAATTTCAGAGTGAAGTGGAGAATCATTGTAACAAGAAAGTAAAGTTTCTATGATCCGATCGCAGAGGCAAATATTTGAGTTACGAGTTTGGCCTTCATTTAAAACAATGTGGAATAGTTTCACAACTCACGCCACCTGGAACACCACAGTGGAATGGTTTGTTCGAACGTCGTAACCGTACTCTATTGGATATGGTGCGTTCTATGATGTCTCTTATCGATTTGCCTTTATTGTTTTGGAGTTATGCATTAGAGATAGTTGCATTCACGTTAAATAGAGCACCGTCTAAATCCATTCAAATGACACCGTATGAACTATTGTTTGGCAAGAAACCAAAACTATCGTTTCTTAAATTTTGGGGTTGCGACACTTATGTCAAAAGGCTCCAGCCTGGTAAGCTCGAACCCAAATCGGAGAAGCGTGTCTTCATAGGATACCCTAAAGAAAGTATTGGGTACACCTTCTACCACAGATCTAAAGGCAAGATCTTTGTTGTGAAGAATGGGTCCTTTCTAGAGAAGATGTTTCTCTCAAAAGAAGTGAGTGGGAGGGGGGAGTAGAACTTGATGAGGTAATTGTACCTTCTCTCAAATTGGAAAGTAGCTCATCATAGAAAACCGTTCCCGTGATGTCTACACCAACTAGAGAAGAAGCTAATGATGATGATCATGAAACTTCGGATCAAGTAACTACTGAACCTCGAAGGTCGACCAGAACACGTACCACACCAAAGTGGTACGGTAATCCTGTCCTGGAAGTCACATTGTTAGACAATGGCGAACCTTCGAACTATGAAGAAGCTATGGCGAGTCCAGATTCCGAAAAAATGGCTTGAGGCCATGAAATCTGAGATAGGATCCATGTATGAAAACAAAGTGTGGACTTTGGTGGACTTGCCCGATGATCGGCAAGCTATAGAGAATAAATGGATTTTCAAGAAGAAGACTAACACTGATGATAATGTTACTGTCTACAAATCTCGACTTATCGCAAAAGGTTTTCGACAAGTTCAAGGAGTTGACTACGATGAGACCTTCTCACCTGTAGCGATGCTTAAGTCTGTCTGAATCATGTTAGCAATTGTTGCATTTTATGATTTTGAAATCTGGCAAATGGATGTCATAACTGCATTCCTTAATGGATTTCTAAAAGAAGAGTTGTATATGATGCAACCAAAAGTTTATGTCGATCCTAAAGGTGCTAACAAATTGTGCAAAGCTCCAGCGATCCATCTATGGACTGGTGCAAGCATCTCGGAGTTGGAATATACGCTTTGATGAGGTAATCAAAGCATATGGTTTGATACAGACTTACGGTGCAGCTTGTATTTACAAGAAAGTGAGTGGGATCTCTGTAGCATTTATGATATTATATGTGGATAACATATTTTTTATTAGAAATGATGTAGAATTTCTGGATAGCATAAAAGGATACTTGAATAATGATTTTTCAATGAAAGACCGAAGCTGCTTATATATTGGGCATCAAGATCTATAGGGATAGATCAAGACGCTTAATAGGACTTACACAAAGCACATACCTTCACAAAGTTTTGAAGAAGTTCAAAATGGATCAGTCAAAGAAAGGGTTCTTGCATGTGTTGCAAGGTGTGAAACTCAGTAAGACTCAAAGACCGACCATGGCAGAAGATAGAGAGAGAATGAAAAGGCATTCCCTATGCCTTAGCCATAGGCTCTATACGATACTCCTTGTTGTGTACCACACCTGGTGTGTGCTTTCCATGTGTCTGGCAAAGGGGGTACAAGAGTGATCCAGGAGTGGATCACTGTACAGGGGTCAAAGTTATCCGTAGTAACTAGAAGACTAAGGAAATATTTCTTGATTATGGAGGTAATAAAAAGTTCGTCGTAAAGGGTTACGCCGATGCAATCTTTTGACACTAATCCATATGACTCTGAGTCTCAATCTGGATACATATTGAACGTGGGAGCAATTAGCTAGAGTAGCTCTATGCAGAGCATTGTAGACATATAAATTTGCAAAGTACACACGGATCTGAATGTTGCAGACTCGTTGACTAAAACCTCTCTCACAAGCAAAACATGATCATACCTTAGAACTCTTTGAGTATTAACACATGGCGATGTGAACTAGATTGCATAATTCTAGTAAACTCTTTGGGTGTTAATCACATGGCGATGTGAACTAGATTATTGACTCTAGTAAACTCTTTGGGTGTTAATCACATGGCGATGTGAACTATGGGTGTTAATCATGTGACGATGTGAACTAGATTATTAACTCTAGTGCAAATGGGAGACTGATGGAAATGTGCCCTAGAGGCGATAATAAAATGGTTATTATTATATTCCCTTAATCATGATAAAGGCTTATTATTCGTGCTAGAATTGTATTGACTGGAAACTTAAATACATGTGTGAATACATAAACAAATAGTGTGTCCCTAGTGAGCCTCTACTAGACTAGCTCGTTGATCAATCATGGTTAAGGTTTCCTAACCATAGACATGAGTTCTCATTTGATAACGGGATCACATCATTAGTTGAATGATGTGATGGACAAGACCCATCTGTTAGCTTAGCATTTGATCTTAGAGTTTATTGCTATTGCTTTCTTAAAGTCAAATACATATTTCTTTGACTATGAGATCATGCAACTCCCGGATACCGGAGGAATACCTTGTGTGATATCAAACATCACAACGTAACCGGGTGATCATAAAGATGCTCTATAGGTATTTCCAAAGATGTCTGTTGACTTGGCATGGATCGAGATTAGGATTTATCACTCCGTGTATCGGAGAGGTATCTTTGGGCCCTCCCGGTAATACACATGAGAAGAAGCTTGCAAGCATAATGACTAAGGAGTTAGTTATGGGATGATGTATTATGGAATGAGTAAAGAGACTTGCCGTTAACAAGATTGAACTAGGTATGGACATACCGACAATCGAATCTCGGGCAAGTAACATACCGAAAGACAAAGGGAATTATGTATGTTGTCATAACGGTTCGACCGATAAAGATCTTTGTAGAATATGTAAGAACCAATATGGGCATCCAGGTTCCGCTATTGGTTATTGACCGGAGAGGGGTCTCAGTCATGTCTACATAGTTCTCAAACCCGTAGGGTCCGCATGCTTAACATTCAATGACGATATAGTGTTATATGAGTTATGTGATTTGGTGAACGAATGTTGTTTAGAGTCCAGGATGAGATCACAGACATGATGAGGAGTCTCGAAATGGTCGAGAGGTAAATATTGATATATAGGACGGTGGTATTCGGACACCGGAAGTGTTTCGGAGGGTACCAGGTACTTATCCGGTCACCGGAAGGGAGTTTCGGGCACCCCCGACAAAGCTACGGGCCTTATGGGCCAAGAGAGGGAACACACTAGCCAACAAGGGGCTGGTGCGCCCCTATTAAGGCTGGCCCTATGAGGAGGAGGAGGAAAGAGGGGAGGGCAAGGAAAGTGTGGAGTAGGACTCCCCCTTCCTTCCCTCTCCCCCCTCTTTCCTTCCCCTTCTTCATACAAGGAAGGCGGGCGCAGGAGGGCAGGAGCCCTAGGGCCTGCGGCCAGCCCTTGGGGCGTGCCCTACCTGCCCTAGGCTGCCTCCCCTCCCCTCCCCTCCCACATATACATATGGGGAGGGGCGCCACACAAGGATACAACACTATCCTAGCCGTGTGTGACGCCCCCGTCCACCAGTTACTCCCTCGGTCATATTTTCGTAGTGCTTAGGCAAAGCCCTACGAAGATCACATCACCATCACCGTCACCACGTCGTCGTGCTGCCAGAACTCATCCTCTACCTTGCCATCTTGCTAGATCAATAAGGCGGAGGACGTCATCGAGCTGAACGTGTGTTGAACGCACAGGTGTCGTACGTTCGGTGCTTGATCGGTTGGAATGCGAAGAAGTTCGACTACATCAACCGTGTTGTCAAACGCTTCCGCTTACGGTCTATGAGGGTACATAGACACACTTTCCCCCTCGTTGTTATGCATCTCCATGGATAGATCATTACGTGTGCATAGATTTTTTTGTTTTGCATGCAAAGTTCCCAATAGTGCGCCCCTTCATAGGGTTCCATACTTGATTGATGACTACACAGGAAGCTGGAATGTTGAGCTAGTCCACCGAAATTTTCTTCATCTGGATGTAGAAGCAATACGTAATATCCCCTTCCATCCAACGGGAGGAGAAGACTCCTTGGCGTCGGCTTTTGAAACGTCGGGACATTATACTGTTAAATCGGCGTATTGCTCTCTATTGACTCAGAACAAGCTTCGCGCTCTAGAGGAAGGGATGATGACAGATATTTCATCTTCAAACAAACAGTTATGGACTACACTTTGGAAGCTTCATGTGGTGCCCAAGGTCCGAATGTTCTGGTGGAGGGTTCTTCGCGGCATCCTTCCCAACTCTATGACACTGAAGCAAACGCACATAAAGCAAATTGGTCGGTGCGATATTTGCAAGGCCATGGATGAGACACTATTGCATGAGCTCATCTCCTGTACGCATGCCAAAGCATTCTGGGCAGTAGCTCGTGATCTGTTTAATCTCCATCTACCGAGCCTGCGTCCGGACACTTGGGCTCGCAAAATACTCCTGGATTAGATGTTTACAGAAGATGCCAGGTGCAAAGTTATTACCATCATGCATGCCATTTGGTCCTCTCTCAATAGATGGACTCATGATTAGGAAGGATATGATCCAACCACGGCCATCAAATGGATTCATGAAACTCTATCAATCATGGAGCTACTGGAGCGACGTATGAGGTCAACACTTGGGCAAACCTGGCGACCATCGGAGGCGGGTTGGATCAAAATCAACACAAATGGTTCGGTATTTGTTGATGGCCCCACAGGAGGAGAAGGAGGGGTAGCACGCTCCCACCTCGCACTAATGGGCGACTAGTGTAAAGATTGACGCGCCGCACCATGGGTATGTTTCTCTTAGCGGATGGGGTTCACTCAAAGATTGCACGGCTCGTTCCAAGTTCTTTTGGGAAGGAACTGGAACCAAAACGAAATACCACTTAGTTAGGTGGGCGGCGGTTTGTAGACCTAAAAAGTTCGGTGATTGGGGGATCATCAACTCTAAGTTGGTGAATGTGGCCCTACTAACAAATTGGTGGTGGCGCCTGGCCCAAAAAGAGTCGGGGCTCTGGGCGGATATCCTTGGGGATAAATACTTCCCGGATGAAAATTTATTCAAAACCAAACGCAAAGGGTCGACGTTCTGGAATGGGATCCAGGCGGTTCGACCAGCCTTTGCAGTGGGGGACAAGCTTGGAGTACATAACGGAATGTCCACGCGGTTCTAGCTTGATAGCTGGATCGACTCACGGTCGTTGCGGCAGGTTTTCCCCACCCTCTACCAACTAGTGAGGGACACTAATGTTCTGGTTGGGGAGGCCCTTAGATCATCGCCAACAACCATTTATTTTAAGCGCCCCCTGGTAGCTTTTGAACTGGGGAGGTGGAATGCGTTGTTGGCGAAAATTGGGTCGGAGCCGCTTAGCTTGGGAGCTAGTGCGGTCTCGTGGGGCTTGACAGCCTCTAGAAAATTCTTGGTGACGTCCTTATACGCCAAGATGGCGGAAGGTAACTGTTAGTGTCAAAACTAGCAGATCTCGGGTAGGGGGTCCCGAACTATGCGTCTGAGGATTTATGGTAACAGGAGACTCGGACACGATGTTTTTAGCCAGGTTCAGGCCCTCTCAATCAAGGTAATACCCTACTTCCTGCTTGATTGATCTTGGTGAATATGGGTTACAAGAGTTGATCTACCTCGAGATCATAATGGCTAAACCCTAAAAGTCTAGCCTGTGTGATTGTTATGATTCTTCGTCGCTACGGACTAAATCCTCCGGTTTATATATGCACCGGAGAGACCTAGGGTTGTACATGACCATCTTGCAGAGGAAGGAAAGTATTACACCTGGACTCTAAACTTGCTATTTTACACATATGGGACTCCTATCTGGATACAGGAGATAGTCTTCGGAAGTAATCTTTGCGGCCCACCAGTCCGGCCCATAACAAGCGATCCGGCCACCTGAGGACCCCTTAATCCAGGACTCCCTCAGTAGCCCGTGAACTAGTCTTCGATGATGATGAGTTCAGCTCGCGTACTGTCTTCGGCATTGCAAGGCGGGTTCCTCCTCCCGGACACACTGAAGCAATATTCCCTACACAAAGGTACTATGTCCGGCTCTGCATGGTTAGTACAAACCCTTAGCCTCGAAGGCAAGGTATCGAAAAACCGGATACTATGTCTTCACTGACAACTTTTCAGCGAATCATCACGTCTGTCCCGTTAATGTATCGAACTGTTTTCTTTTGCTCCGGTTTCGCATTTCGAGGTATATCTCCATTGGCACGTCTTGTCAAAATAGAGATCGTGCCCTCTTATTACGGGATCCTTATCAATGTGATGTGAGCATCCAAACCGCGCCTTACGCACGACTACGTTGGGAACCGGCGAGTTTTACAGCTGGAGTGGCGGGCGTTTAGCATTCACCACTTATAAAAGAACTCAACTCTCGCCCATTAACCCCACGCTCTCCTCAAGCCCTAGCTCTCCAATCTCCCTAGCCCCAGCGCCCTCAGCTCTTGTGCCGGCAACTCTCGACTCCTCAACCACCGCCTCCCTTCCCAGCCATGGCCGGATCCGGTTCTAAGGGAAAGTGGGAGGCTTCCACGGTCACGGAAAAGACCGTGAAGAATCTCCACAGTGCGGGCTATCTCGCTGACGATATTGCGCACCGGGTCCCCGAAAAGGACCAAGTGATCCCCGTCCCTAAGGCGGGTGAGAGGGTTGTCTTCCTCTCGCACTTTATCCGGGGGCTCGGATTTCCTCTCCACCCTTTGTATGGGGTCTCTTATTTTTTTATGGGCTAGACTTCCATCATCTAGCCCCGAACTCAATTCTCCACATATCCGCTTTCATAGTGGTATGTGAGGCATTCCTCTGCGTCCCCCACACTTCGGCATATCGCTCAAAACCTTCAATCTAAAGTCGAAGGTGGTCGACGGATAGCACACGGAGTGCGGAGGAGCCATGGTGAGCAAGCTCCCCAACGCCACCTGGCCAAAGGGGGCCTTTGTGGAGACGAACAAGGTCTGGCGGCAGGAGTGGCTTTACATCACTGAGCCATGTGAGGCCAATTGGCCGGCAACACCCGCATTAAGATTTGGACCCTCGGAGAGGCTGACCTCTTGGACTGACAAGAGTCCGGATTGGGGGTCTCAGCCGAAGGTGCTAGCCCTCCAAAATCACATCTCTGGCATGATTTCCAAGGGCACCCTCCTCACAAATGTGATTCAGGTAATGCTCGCCCGCCTCGTCCTTCCCTGCCAACGCTGGGACTCAGTTCAATCTGGAATGGCCCCGACCCTTGAAGCATCTCTTCGGCACCACGCATGAAGACATCTGGAAGCATCTTTTCAAGGCCAGGAAGGAATGGCCGGTGGAGACCGAGGACAATGGCTTCAGCAGCGCGTTCACTGCTTCAGAGGTAATCAAAATTTCCGTCGAATACATACTCTGTCCATACTTCAATTATAACAGGAGTTAGAGTTTTTGCGTTCTATCCAGGCCTAGACGAAAAAGGCAAAGCGGATCAAGTGTCCGGCTCCCTTGCCAGAAGACCCAAAGACGCCTCAGCTGACAGCGATGTTGGTTCCGTCGTCGTACAAGGCGCCAGAGAAGAAGGCCAAGAAGAAGGGCAAGGAGGTAAAGAGCGACCCCCGCCCTACAGGTCCCGCGGATAGAAGGTTCGTGGAAACCAGCTCCCACCTCTCCCCCGAAGAAGAAGAAGAGAAGGAGGAGGAAGAAGAAGATGACTCCCCCATCTAGGTAAGGGGGGAAGAGAACGGCTCCCGCTAACGCGGGTAAGGCGGTGATGACCCACAAGTGTAGGGGATCTATCGTAGTCCTTTCGATAAGTAAGAGTGTCGAACCCAACGAGGAGCAGAAGGAAATGATAGGCAGTTTTCAGTAAGGTATTTTCTGCAAGCACTGAAATTATAGGTAACAAATAGTTTTGTGATAAGGTAATTGGTAGCTAGTGACAAAAGGTAAAAGTAAATAAGGTGCAAAAAGGTGGCCCAATCCTTTTTGTAGCAAAGGACAAGGATGGACAAACTCTTATATAAAGGAAAGCACTCCCGAGGACAAATGGGAATTATCGTCAAGCTAGTTTTCATCACGATCATCTGATTCGCGTTCGGTACTTCGATAATTTGGTATGTGGGTGGACCGGTGCTTGGGTGCTGTCCTTACTTGGACAATCCTCCCACTTATGATTAACCTCTAATGCAAGCATCCACAACTACAAAAGAAGTATTAAGGTAAACCTAACCATAGCCTGAAACATATGGATCCAAATCAGCCCCTTACGAAGCAACGCATAAACTAGGGTTTAAGCTTCTGTCACTCTAGCAACCCATCATCTACTTATTACTTCCCAATGCCTTCCTCTAGGCCCAAATAATGGTGAAGTGTCATGTAGTCGACGTTCACATGACACCACTAGAGGAGAGACAACATACATCTCATCAAAATATCGAACGAAGACCAAATTCACATGACTAGTAATAGCAAGACTTCTCCCATGTCCTCAAGAACAAAAGTAACTACTCACAAGAAATAATATTGTTCATGATCAGAGGGGTATTAATATGCATAATGGATCTGAACATATGATCCTCCACCAAATAAACCAACTAGCATCAACTACAAGGAGTAATCAACGCTACTAGCAACCCACAGGTACCAATCTGAGGTTTGGGTACAAAGATTGGATACAAGAGATGAACTAGGGTTTGAGAGGAGATGGTGCTGGTGAAGATGTTGATGAAGATAGCCCTCCCCAAGATGGGAGAGTTGTTGGTGATGATGGCGGTGATGATTTCCCCCTCCCGGAGGGGAGAATCCCCGCCAGAACAGCTCTGCCGGAGCCCTAGATTGGTTTCCGCCTTGGTTCTGCCTCGAGACGGCGGTGTCTGGTCCCGAAAGCCTCCTTCTAATTTTTTTCCAGGTCAAAACACCTCATATAGGAGAAGATGGGCATCGGGGGCCTTCCGGCTGGCCCACGAGATAGGGGGGCGTGCCCCTCACCCTCGTGGACAGCCGATGGCCCCCCTCGTGAACTTCTTTCGCCAGATATTTTTAATATTTTCTGAAACGATGTTCTGTTGAGTTTCGGGGCTTTTCGAGTTGTGCAGAATAATTTTCCAGAGTTTGCTCCTTTTCCATCCCAGAATTCCAGCTGCCGGCATTCTCCCTCTTCATGTAAACCTTGTAAAATAAGAGAGAAAAGGCATAAGTATTGTGACAAAACATGTAAGAACAGCCCATAATGCAATAAATATCAACATATAAGCATGATGCAAAATGGGCGTATCAACTCCCCCAAGCTTAGACCTCGCTTGTCCTCAAGCGAAAGCCGATATCGAAAAATATGTCCACACGTTTAGAGATAGAGGTGTCGATAAAAACAAAATACGGACATGAGGGCATCATGATTATTTTCATAACAGCAACATATATAAATTGTCATATGATTCTTATGCTAAAGTAACAATTCATTCACAATATCAAGCATGAATCATAAACTTCATTGGAAACTAACAAACTTTGATCTCGGTCATTGGAGCAATTGCAATTTATTGTAACATCGGAAAGAGTCAATATAAGAGCTCTTCAGCAAGCCTACATACTCAACTATCATATAGTCTTTCACAATTGCTCACACTCACGCAATACTTATGGTTATGGAGTTTTAATCGGACACAAAGAAAGATAGGGGCTTATGGTGTTGCCTCCCAACCTTTTACCTCAAGGGTAATGTCAACAGTAATAGATCATGAAAACTTACATCCAAATGGGTATATATGTCAGGATCTTTCCAACACAATGTGCTTGCCAAGGGATAAAATGTAAAAAGGAAATGTGAATTTCACCTTGACGCTTATAAGGCAAGAATATAAGATAGGCCCTTCGCAGAGGGAAGCAGAGGTTGTCATGTTTTTTTATGGTTGGATGCACAAAGTCTTAGCATAGAAGAACTTCACTTTATATTGCCACTTGTGATAAGGACCTTTATTATGCAGTCCGTCGCTTTTATTACTTCCATATCACAAGATCGTATAAAGCTAATTTCCTCCACACTAATAAATCATACATATTTTAGCGAGTTTGCAACATGACAACTTACTTGGAAGGATCTTTCTCAATCCATAGGTAGGTATGGTGGACTCTCATGGCAAAACTGGGTTTAAGGATATATGGAAGCACAAGTAGTATCTCTACTTGGTGCGAGGAGTTTTTGCTAGCATGAGGGGGAAAGGCAAGCTCAACATGTTGGATGATCCATGACAATATACTTTATTTCAGATATAAGAAGACATAACCCATTATGTTGTCTTCCTTGTCCAACATCAACTCCTGTCATACTTTAATGAGTGCTCACAATCATAAAAGATGTCCAAGATAGTATATTTGTATGTGAAACCCCTCTTCGTTTATTACTTCCTATTAATTGCAGCGATGACCAAAACTATGTTTGTCAACTCCCAACAACTTTTATTTATCATACTCTTGTATGTGAAGTCATTAATTCCCACAAGATCAATATGATCTCTTTGATATTCTTTATGTTTTCTTTCTTTTTATCATGGCCCAAGTGAGGAAATCAAGCCCTTGACTCAACACTAATCTTTATTATATAGCTCATGGACTCGATTACAAAGTGTAAAGATCACAAAGCGAAAGCTCACAACTAGATCATGCTAACTTTATTCTACTAGATCAAGATACTACCAAAAGGATCGAACTAAGATAAAAGGTAAAGATAGGAGTAATGGTGATACGATACCAGGGTCACTCCGCCAAGCTTGGCAGTTGCCAAGGGGAGTGCCCATACCCATATGATTATGTCTCATTCTTCGAGGGTGGTGATGATGGCTGATTCCTTAGTTTGCGCTTAAGGACAGAATTTTGCTCCTTTAGATCGTTGATCTCCTGCTCAAGATTTAATATCCTCTTGCATAGTGCCTGCTTGTTTTCCTGCAAGAGGTTAAAAGGAATAAATTCGATCTTAGGTTTCTTTACTCTATCTGGGAGGCTTGACTTTTGAACTCCACATGCATGTCTCCAGGTTGAGGTTGTGGGACTTCGTCTTCATCTGAGCTAGTCCAATCATTCCTCTTTGAATCATGGTCTTCTTCTTCTTCCATGGTCCAACCATAATGCTTCCAATCCCCATAGACCTTAGGGTCGGCAAGGGAATTAGCCACATAGCTTTCTCCCTCTGAATCCTGGGAGGACATGTTGCTTTATCTGCGACAGAAATAGCTTGAAACAAGAACAGATGATTTTTGCGTGATACAGAGGTCAAAACCTTCGGGAGTATATATAATGAATTTTTACCGACAAAAGGAGTAACCCACAAGAAAACGGAGTTCGGGAGGCACACGGGGTGCCGACGAGGCAGGGGGCGCGCCCTCCACCCTCGTGGACGGCCCGTGTCTCTTTCGGATTGTGGCTTATTTTCCTATTTTTCTAAATATTCCAAAACGGAGAAAATTGCCTTTAGAACTATTTTGGAGTCGGTTTACTTACCGTATCACATACCACTTCCTTTTCGGAGGCTGAATCATTCTGGAAAGTGTCCCTTATGTATTTCTCCGGGGTTACTGTTTCAATAACATTGGTTTCAACATTTATAGGATTACCTGAGATATAATGTTTAATTCTTTGACCGTTCACCATCTTTGGATTTGTGCCTTCGAAGTTGTTGATTTTTATGGCACCGGAACGATAGACCTCCTCGATAACGTAAGGTCTTTCCCACTTGGAGAGAAGTTTTCCTGCAAAAAATCTTAAACGAGAGTTGTATAGCATGACATAGTCACCTACGTTAAACTCACGCTTTTGTATCCTTTTGTCATGCCATCTTTTAATATATTTTTCTTTAAAGAGCTTGGCATTCTCATAGGCCCGGGTTCTCCATTCATCGAGACAGCTAATGTCAAATAACCTCTTTTCACTAGCAAGTTTGAAATCATAATTGAGCTCTTTAATAGCCCAATATGCCTTATGTTCTAGCTCAAGAGGTAGGTGACAAGCTTTTCCATAGACCATCTTATATGGAGACATACCCATAGGATTTTTTTATGCAGTTCTATAGGCCCATAATGCATCATCTAGTTTCTTGGACCAATTCTTCCTAGACCTATTGACTGTCTTTTGCAAAATTAATTTCAACTCCCTATTACTTAATTCTACTTGACCACTAGTCTGTGGGTGATAAGGTGATGCAATTCTATGGTTGACATCATACTTAGCAAGCATCTTACGGAGAGCACCATGAATAAAGTGTGAACCACCATCAGTCATTAGATATCTAGGGACTCCAAACTTTGGGAAAATAATTTCTTTAAGCATATTAATAGAGGTGTTATGATCAGCACTACTAGTTGGAATAGCTTCTACCTACTTAGTAACGTAATCAACAGCAACTAAAATATGTGTGTATCCATTAGAGGCACGAACGGTCCCATATAGTCAAAGCCCCAAACATCAAATGGTTCAATAACAAGTGAATAATTCATAGGCATTTCTTGACGTCTACTAATATTACCAATTCTTTGACATTCATCATATGATAAGACAAACTTACGGGCATCCTTGAAGAGAGTAGGCCAATAAAAACCGGATTGCAATACCTTGTGTGCAGTTCTATCTCCCGCATGGTGTCCTCCATAAGCTTCGGAGTGGCACTTGCGTAGGATATGTTCCTGTTCATGCTCAGGTACACAACGTCCAATAATACCATCTACTCCTTCTTTATAAAGATGTGGGATAATACTCGCACTAGCACCTACATCACATAAACCATGATAGCAATGATCTCCTATCTGAACAGAGATAACAGGCAAGCCCACAATAGGTCTATGTTTGTTCCTAGCATTGGGTTTGGCTATTCTAGCAGACTCTTCTTGGAGGTAAATAACATGTCCATCTAAATCTTCTACCAAGAGATCTTTAACCATAGCAACACTAGGTTCAACTTTAATTTGCTCAGAGGGTGTAGGTGATCTAGTATTACTTTTATGAACTACAGTTGAAGCTTGAGCATGATCCTTTATCCTAACAGGGAAAGGTGGTTTCTCGATATAAGCGGTAGGAATAACAGGATCAACATTATAAGTGATAGTCTTTTCTTCAACTTTAACAGGTTCAACTACTTTTACTTCAATAGGGGGATGATATTTAAACCACTTCTCCTTGGGGAGATCAACATGAGTAGCAAAAGATTCACAGAAAGAAGCTACTATCTCATAGTCAAGTCCATATTTAGTGCTAAACTCACAGAAAACATCGGTATCCATAAAGGCTTTAACACAATCAAACTTAGGAAGCATACCTGACTCCTTACCTTTGTCGAGATCCCAATCTTCAGAGTTTAGTTTAATTCTTTCCAATAAATCCTATTTGAATTCAATAGTCTTCATCATAAAAGAACCAGAACAAGAAGTAACGAGCATGGAGCGATTATTAAGAGAAAGCCGAGCATAAAATTTTTGAATGATCATTTCTCTTGAAAGATCATGATTGGGGCACAAATATAACATTGACTTAAGCCTCCCCCAAGCTTGAGCGATGCTTTCTCCTTCGCGAGGCTAGAAATTATAAATATAATTACGATCATGATGAATCTGGTGCATAGGGTAGAACTTCTGATGAAATTCCAACTTCAGACGATTATAGTTCCATGATCCCATATCATCACATAGCCTAAACCATGTCAATGCATCTCCCTTCAAAGATAAAGGGAATACCTTCTTCTTGATAACATCCTCAGGCATACCTGCAAGCTTAAACAATCCACAAACTTCATCCACATAGATTAGATGAAAATCAGGATGCAATGTTCCGTCTCCTGTAAAAGGATTTTCAAGCAGTTTCTCAATCATACACGAAGGAATTTCAAAGCAAACATTTCAATAGGTGCAGTAGGTTGAGGAGCAACTCTTTGCTCTTCTGATAGGGGTGAAGATACCCCGAACAAGCCCCTCAAAGGATTTTGAGCCATAGTAACAAGTGACAATAAATTTCAGCACACTATATAAATTTTTCCTTACCAAAGGCGCTTCACTCCCCCCCCCTCTTGAACTTCTTTCGCCAGATATTTTTTATATTTTATGAAATGGCATTCTGTTGAGTTTCGGGGCTTTTGGAGTTGCGCAGAATAAGTTTCCAGAGTTTGCTCCTTTTCCAGCCCAGAATTCCAGCTGCCGGCATTCTCCCTCTTCATGTAAACCTTGTAAAATAAGAGAGAAAAGGCATAAGTATTGTGACAAAACATGTAAGAACAGCCCATAATGCAATAAATATCAACATATAAGCATGATGCAAAATGGACGTATCAGGCGGCGCCCAGGAAGAAACTGAATCTTCCGAATAGTTCGCACTCATCGTCCGAACATAGCTTCCGAGTTCAGCCGAGGATTAAGCCCCTGGCAGAATCGTAAGTACTCAGACGGCTGCTGCTTATGTCCGGTTTAATTTTTACTTTTCCATGTCTAATGTCATTTTGACTTTATATAGTCCTCTGCATGACATCCCCGTGGCTTCACCGTCATCGGGGAATTCTCAATCACCGGGGATGGTGGAGAGTGATACGCATCCGCAGGGCTCATCGCCCGTTGTAGGGGACACCGAGGTCTCCTCTCTGCAAGCTCCCCCTGTTCGAGTAGGTGGGAGTGGGGCGGACAAGAAGGCGCCCAAGGTTAATCCCTCGGCCGCTATCAACCAAGGGCGAGCGATCCCCATGGTGACCGAAGACGGGGGGGCCAAGCAATCCGGGCCCCTGTCGAATATTGTTTCGGAGCCCAATGCGGCTCTAGGATAAGGAAACCAGCCCCCATAATGGGGGAAGGAGCAACTGCTCACACGGAGCCCGCCGTCAATACGAAGCCTGCCGTCAATACGGAGGCGCCGAACACTCTGGAGGAAGCAGTGCGAGGTGCTTCCATCATAGAGGAACACCGCACTCTGATGAGTGCGGTCATGGAGAAAATTCAGTCCGTCAAAGGCAGACTGAACGAAGCTTTCAACAGCCTACTGACAAGCTTCGAGGTATGCGACGTAATGTTCTAAAAATAACTTTTTCATTATATATATATATATATATATATATATATATATATATATATATATATATATATATATATATATAAAGTAGCCCCTGATGCTTTGTCTGATTTGGACAGAATTAGACTAAGGATCCTTGTTATAGTATATAATCGGAGCTAAACTGCGAACCATGCTTTTAACCAGGTTTCGCTAGTAGCGACATCTATCCAAGCCGTAGAGGTTTCCGAGCTAAATCAAAAGCTTAAACTAGCTGACGAAGAGCTCGACCGCATCAACAAGCGTTTTGACGAAACGCAAGGTATGCGGATTTTGAAGGAATTGAAATTTTAGCACGCTATATGTGTGAGCGTGAGCTTATTAGTGTTATATGTTTTTTGAAATAGCTGACGCAGCTACGGTCGAGGCCCTTAAGGGCGAGCTTGAGAAGACCGAGGAAGAGGCCAGGGCGAGCAAGGCAGCCGCTGACAAAGTGACTGCCGACCTGAAGGCTAAACATGTCGTGCGTTAGCAGCATGAGTCTCGGGTGGCCGAAGTCGAGGACGAGCTGCGAGATGCCATTCGCAAATGTGAGGCATTGGATCAGACGACTTCGGAACAAGCATCCGAACTCACCGCGCCAGTTAATGCTGCCAAGGAGGCGCGGAGTGAGTCGCGCAGTGCTCACGAGGAGATCAAGCAAGCGCGGCAGATAGCAGCTGGTAAGACTTTTCTCTTGCAGAGCATCTTCGAAGGTCGGAGGTACCTTGGGCTGACACAATTATGGATTTCTCCAGGCGTGTTTGCCGATCTTCCGAGGAGCATCGCCGACGCCATCAAATACTTCCGAGCCCAGGAGGGAAACAAGATGGAGAAGTTGTTCTGGTCGCAGTTTCTTGCGTCAAATCATCTGGTGCCCCTCAATGACCAAATGAAGCAGTTGGTCGAGCTGCACAATATGACGGGTACAGCCATGAAGGACTTGATAGCCCGGCTATGGCCCGCTGATCCAATCCCAAGTAGCTACTTCGGGTTGGTGAGGTGACTCGTCGACGCGAGTCCGCGGGTTGACGCTATAAAGCGTTCGGCCTGCATAGAAGGTGCTCGAATGGCCTTCGCCCACGTCAAGGTGCATTGGGCAAAGATGAAGGCCACGGAGATAGCAACTGCTGGCCCGCCCAAGGGCAAGGATCACCGGAAACCGGAAAGGTATTTTGGTGATGTCCTAGAAGGAGCCCGCCTTGTAGAGGGCCAGTGCTCAAAGGATATAATCTTTGAATGATTGTCGAATTGTAAGGACTAAGCCTATGTACTGATATATGTAGTTTGTGCGCTTCTGTATTATAAGCGACTTTTTCCTCATGTGCGGCTGTTTAATTAAATTTGAAAGTTTCCAGACATCGGCTTCAGCCCCCATGTAAATATTACAGTGGTGTTCGGCAATGCGAGTGAACACTCTTTATCCAACGTCTTGGTCCATAAAGGAGGTGTCCGCGGGGCGAACCAGGCAATCAGACTATGCGACTTTATTGCTTTCACTTAGCCATTGGATCTTGTCTAGTGGGGCTAAGTACTAGCCCCTCGTGCGTGCGGGGCTTTCCGAACTATGGTGCCCGTTTTACGCGGCTGGGCAAAGACCAGCCCCTCGTATAACATGGAGTGGGTCGCTATCGATCGTAGTATAACACTAGGTCACCAAATCGCTTGACCAGCTCTCGCTTCATCATGACAGTCAATTTTTGGCTTTCTCTACTGAGGTACTTGACCAGATAAACCAGAAGTACAATCACATTAGTTCTCTCTTTACCACCTTATCCGAACAATGCGGAACATAAGGTGGCAAGCACAGGAGCCGGGCAACCCAACTATAGACCAAAGACATGATTCGGAGTCGATGCATATAATGCAATATCCGGGATGTCGAACAATTCCCCATAGGTGTTCGGACTTTTGGAGGTGTGTGAGGCCGAATACAGCCCCTGGTATTAAGTCCAGGTATTAAGGCACACGCGGCAATCTGTCGTGGGGAGAGAACATAGGTGGTAATAAAATAAACTCCAAGCGAATTGGAACCAAACTTCTTCTTTTATATCCCGTTTAATACAGTGAGCCGTGTGGTTACACATAATGCCGATAACATCTTTGGGCATTTTACATGCCAACAGAAGAAAAGATCAAAAAAATAAAGGAGAGAAAAGGTTTACACAGAGCCTGAATCTAAAAAGAAATCTAATACGCGGCCCTGCTGCACATCTGCGCCGTTTTCTCCTTTGCAATATGTCCTTGAAGAGGAATTATGATGGCCGCCTGTAAAAAAGGAGAAAGGATTCTGGAAATGAATGTTCTTCACAGCCGTAAACAATGTAAGTTCTTATAAATGAACCTTAAAAAGAAAATGTATTTTAGAGTCCGAATAGGGTTAAGCCGAACTATGGACTATTTGTATGCAGTGCGCCGCCCAAGGTATTTTAAGGGCATAATTGTGTACGCGAGGTACAAATGCTACCACCTTATGGGGTAGTCGATAGGGGCGCAACTGCTAATCGAGCTGAGGTTCCTCTGGGGTGCCGCATTGTAGTGCGGACCGGACACGTTTAGCCGTGTTTGTGGTCTTGACGACCGATGAACTGCTCGGCTTGAAGAAGCCACTTTGGACCTCGGCTGCTAGGGCCGCAGTGTCTTCCTCCGTACGGAGGGTGCGCTCCATGTTTCCGTTGACCGTGATGACGCCGCGTGGT
Organism: Secale cereale; assembly: GCA_902687465.1. Classification (NCBI taxonomy): domain Eukaryota; kingdom Viridiplantae; phylum Streptophyta; class Magnoliopsida; order Poales; family Poaceae; genus Secale; species Secale cereale. The sequence continues at coordinate 143,728,683 of LR738715.1, forward strand.
CGGGGCATTTTGAGCTTTAAGTAGGCATAATGTGGGACCGCATTAAAGCGGGCGAAGGCCATTCTTCCGAGCAGTGCGTGATAGCTGCTTCGGAAAGGAGCGATGTCAAAGATTAACTCTTCGCTTTGAAATTTATAGGGAGAGCCGAATATGACCTCCAATGTTAGTGAGCCCGTGTAGCGGGCCTCTATGCCTGGTATGACTCCTTTAAAGGTAATGCTGCTGGGATTAATTCTTGACGGGTCTATCCCCATCTTGCGTACAGTGTCTTGGTATATCAGATTGAGACTATTGCTGCCGTCCATAAGTACTCGAATAAGATGGTGATACGTCCAAAACGTATCTATAATTTCTGCTTGCTCCATGCCTCTTTTGTGTGATATTGCTATGATATTTATGCACTTCCATACACTTTTGATCATATTTGGACTAACCTATTAACTCAGTGCACCCCAGTGCCAGTTTCTGTTTTCTGCTGTTTTTGTATTTCAGGTTTTCCCATTACGTAAATTGCCAGAAAAATCCCGGGAAAAATATATAAAAAATCAGCGTTCCGGAAGCTTCCATGCGTTCAAAGTAGGGCCAGAGGGGGGCCACCAGGGCTCCAGGCGACCAGAGGGGGCGGCCCCCCTCCTGGCCGCGCCGCCAGGGCGCCTGGGCCCCCCTGGCCTCTTCTGACGCCCCCCTTTGGCATATATTTACACCGCGTCCCGAAACCCTCGAGGACGGAACCCTTTTTCGCGATCTCATCTCTGTTCTGCCGCCGCCGCGCTTCCAAGATCGGGAGCACCAGGAGAACTCTTCCCGGCACCCTGCCGGAGGGGAGGATCACCACCGGGAGCTTCTCCACCACCATGGACGCCTCCCGAATGAGTTGTGAGTAGTCTCCCTTGGACCATGGGTCCATGACCAGTAGCTATGTGATGTTCTCCTCCCCTCTTTGTTCTTCACCGATTAGACCTCGTGAGCTGCCCTACATGATCGAGGCACATATGTAATCCTTATGCTATTGCTATGATGAGTTTGTTGGGATCCGATGGATTATGAGATTATGTTCAGATTGTGTGTGAGCAATATATTTGATTCACCTCTTTTATATTTATGTTCTTGAGTAATTCTTGCATGTTCTCCGTTGCTGTTTATTGCTTTGGCCAAGTAGTAGGTAGTAACTCCAAGAGGGAACGTTATGCTTGATTGTGGGTTCATGCCCCTCGATGACTAGCTTGAGTGACAGAAACATGAGTCTAGGGGATGTGCTGTTGCCACAAGGGGGAAAACAACGGTGCTTGTACTTGCGGGTGCAAGGATTGTTTACTTTACGCAAAGTTCTTTTAATGCAGTTGTCTGTTGCTTTGAGTTTACACTATGGGTGGGACTCGCAACTTAATACCAGCGAGATGTTCTGGATAGATATCTTAAGGTGGATGATTAGTAGTAGATGCAGATGGATTTCGGTCTACTTGCCTTGGCGTACCGCCCATGCTTTTGAGCCTCTACCTTTCTTTGCAGCATAGTTAGCATTGGTTTGCGCACATAATCCTGTCAATTGCCCAGCTGTAATTCGTTTACCTCGCTTAGCTGTTTTATCGTCTTTTGGGAGAGAGACATCACTAGTGAACATCATGGGACCCCGGTCCATATTACCATCACTGACCACACCCGTTATTTACTTTCTGTTCTTACTTACTAGTTGCAGTCATACCTATCACTATTATCTCTTGCGTTTGATCCTTTGTAAACGACAAGGCCGGAGGGATTGACAACCTCTCTGTACTCGTTGGGAGCGAAGTTATTTGTATCTGTGTGCAGGTCCTGTCCATTGTTTAGTTGCGCCGCTAGCAGTTGACACCTTCTTGTTGACCCTCGGAGTCTCAGGGGATTCGATCCTTGGTATCTTTGCCAAGGGAAAACTACCGCTACACTGCATCTCAAACCTTCCACTTGGGGTAACCAACGAGGGGCGAGAAGCCATCAAGCAAAGTTTTCTGGCGCCGTCGCCGGGGACTCCACTCTTCAAGATAGGGGAGTTGCACGCTATCTTTTACCTTTGCTTTTTAGTCTTGTTAGTTTACCTTTCAGTTTTGCTTTAGTTCCCTTTATCAAAAATCACAAAAATAGTTATCCCATTCTTTAGTTGTCATTATGTCTGGTCCTTTTGTCTTTGGTGAGGCAGAAGTTCTCACCTTTAAACAAAGAGGTGGGGAAAGTCTAAAAGATGCTTGGTATAGAATTAACGATTCTCAAAAAAGAGCCACCAAGAAGCAATCTACTACTATCCTGCTTAGAAATTTTTATGTTGGAATTACTTCTTGGAATAGGTTTATTCTAGATTCTGCTATCAATGGGAATTTCCTAGAGGCCCCAGTTTGGGAATCTCTTAGTATTATTGAAAATCTTGTTGGAAATCCCCCTGTTGTTAGCATTCAAGAGGACATCACCCTAGCTCACATTATGAAAAAACTTGAAAAGATAGAGCTAGAGATGCCAAACATTAATAAGATAAATGAGTTGGATCGTAAGATCCAAGGGAATTTGAATAGGCATGATAGCTCCATGCATAAAATTCTCCAAACTTTGGAGACCATCAAATCCCATGACTTGGATTCTTCTAGGATAGACAAGATTGAGGAAATCTTTGATACTCTAGGAACTACTTTCTCCTCAATCAAAACCAAAAAGGTAGAAACTCCGGCAAAGAAGGAGCCTAAGTTCGTTTACGTTCCAAAGGCTCCCCGCTCTAAAAGTAATCCATCTATTGCCAAAGGGGTTGAAACTGTGAAGACTTTGGAAGAAACACCTCTCTTTGATAAATTTATAAATGAATCTTCCCTTGACTTTTTTCCTTTTGGTCTTCTCCCTAGAAGTATCTCTATTAGGCCTTTATTTGAAAGTCCTCTTAAGACTAGTTGTACTATTGAAGAGCTTTTTGATGATCTTGATGACGGTTCAATTGATACAACTTGATCTCTTTGCATTATGCCTAGCTTAAAGGCATAAAAGAAAGCGCTTTTGGGAGGCAGCCCACAATGAATAAAATTTTATTTTGCTTTTGTTGTGTCTTGATGTTTGTTACTATAGTAGCATCATCATTGTATCTTTACTTTTCAGCTTTGTGCCAAGTGTAGCCTCTGATTGCAAGAAAGTTCAAAAGTTGTGACGTGCTGTCCAGGAAACAGATTCTGTCCTTGGACGGAAAAATTCGTATCAAATCACGAGATCATCTTTTTGGTCTGAATTTTTTCGACAGCGTGCACTATACAATTGGCTTTCGGGCGTCTGTTCTGAGTTTTTTGATTTGAGTTGCAGAAGTGACCCGAAAAAATAATTTACTACCTGCTGGTCTGTTTTTCACAGATTCTGTCTTGTTTTGCCTTTTCTTCGTTTTGCAAACCTTGAGCTTGCTTTTTCTTTGCAAAAACCTTTTGGCAATCTTGAGAAACAGTAGACCTTCAAGATTATCTTTATTTCCAGCAAGGAAAAATTGTTTTATTATGGGTACTAACCTCGCCGATGAGATTATGATGAGTTATTTATGAAGGGAGTTTTCAAGTGTGCGAGGGAAGATGATAAAAAGATTCAGGAGTGTCAAACGCTCAAGCTTGGGGATGCCCCCGTGCACCCCAAGAAATATTCAAGAAGACTCAAGCGTCTAAGCTTGGGGATGCCCCCGTGCATCCCCTTCTCCATCAACAATTATCAGTTCGTCTTTCGTTCCACTATATTTTAATCACTTCATGTGTTATGTGCTATGCTTGGAGCGTCTTGCTTTTAGTTTCCTTTTTAGTTTTCTTTAGCTTTGCTTGCTTTTCATAACAAGTTGGAACCCATATTTCTTTGTGTGGGAGAGAAACACGCTCCACTTCAACCTAGAACACAACATAGGATTTTCATGTTTATCTTTGCTGTGTATGTTCTTGGTCTTTCAATAGCTACTGTCATGTTCAGCTCTTAGTTTTCATGCTTTTCTTTTTAAAGAGCTTTTGTTTAGTTGGTTGCTGGAACTCTCTTGAGTTATCATGCTTATCTTGTTAAGAGAGTTGGCTTCTGTTGCACTGGTTGATACGTCTATGATAAAAATGCTATGTGCATAATGGTGCTTAGTAGTTCATGTTTTCTTATGGTTAGTCTCAAATAGCTGGGGGGTTCTTAATGTGTTATTGAAGTACCAGCATGATTTGTTTGCCTATGATGTGGTATGGTTCAGTGATATCTTCCTCCAAGAATTTATTTTGATTGACTTGGCATATGCTCACGCATATTTAAGACTGTAAAGAAAGTCTATCAAGCCTTGATGATCTTTAATTTCTGAGTAGCGATATAACTTCCATGCCCGATTCAATGTTGCTTTGTCGCTCTGCATGATTATGACCGTCATTGCTCTCTTAGTTGGTCGCTCCCAGTCTTTTGCTAACCTTCGCCTATACTAAGCGGACTGACTGCTTGTGCATCCAAAATCCTTTAAACCAGTTATGCCATATGAGTCCACCATACCTTCCTATACATGGTATTTACTTGCCATTCCTAACGAAGACTTTCGTGTACCATCTCGAAATTAATCAAAAAAGCATTTCTCTTTTGTGCCTATGTTTTAGCTCATGAGGAAGTAGTAGTTAATTCATGATCTTTTTAAGTTGGACAAGCTTCACCCCGGGATTGCGTGTCTAATGTGCAAACCCCTAATACGAGAAGGAACTAGCAAAGAGTGCGCCCGGCTCATTAAAAAATAATACAACAAACAAACCCTCCTTCACGCTTTGTTCATGAGAAATCAGAAAACTTTGGCAGTGATAAACAAAGGAGATTAAGAGGATGTGATCGTCCTCGTGCGGGAGCCGTACCTCGAAACTTGTCCAGCTCGAGAAGTAATTGAGTTATCTGCTAGCATTCGTTGACAAAATATGCATATCCCAAAAATAATTTTTACCTCTGTTTTTAAAAACCAAGAGCTCTGGTACATGTTTAGTTTTTGTTTCCGACCACGGGTTTTCAACCTTGCCATCAAAAGCCACGGTTCGAGAGTCTCCACCTTCTTTAAAGCACCAACTATTGAGAGCATGATTGTCATTCTGAGTGTAATGTGCATTGTCCCAAAGTACCATTGTCTTCTGCATGATTATGATATCGTTTATTCTGAAATCATTGTATCTAGTCGTCACTTAAACCTTGGAGGTGCCCCTGCATTTATGTTTTGCTTCACTAAAGGGGGCAAGCGAGGTATCACTTTGTCATGTTTGCACACCATGCTCACTACAAATCTATTGAGTGTTTCAGTATCATATTGTAAAACTTTCAGTTCTTTGTGATATTCTCATGAGGCAACTTAATTACTATAGATTCATTGTCTCAGTAAGCATTTGTCATGTGACTGTGAAAAGTCCTTATATGGTTAATAGCATGTCACCACAGAAATTATGCTTGTTATCATTTACCTACTCGAGGACGAGCAGGAATTAAGCTTGGGGATGTTGATACGTCCAAAACGTATCTATAATTTCTACTTGCTCCATCCCTCTTTTGTGTGATATTGCTATGATATTTATGCACTTCCATACACTTTTGATCATATTTGGACTAACCTATTAACTCAGTGCACCCCAGTGCCAGTTTCTGTTTTCTGCTGTTTTTGTATTTCAGGTTTTCCCATTACGTAAATTGCCAGAAAAATCCCGGGAAAAATATATAAAAAATCAGCGTTCCGGAAGCTTCCATGCGGCCAAAGTAGGGCCAGAGGGGGGCCACCAGGGCTCCAGGAGACCAGAGGGGGCGGCCCCCCTCCTGGCCGCGCCGCCAGGGCGCCTGGGCCCCCCTGGCCTCTTCTGACGCCCCCCTTTGGCATATATTTACACCGCGTCCCGAAACCCTCGAGGACGGAACCCTTTTCCGCGATCTCATCTCTGTTCCGCCGCCGCCGCGCTTCCAAGATCGGGAGCACCAGGAGAACTCTTCCCGGCACCCTGTCGGAGGGGAGGATCACCACCGGGAGCTTCTCCACCACCATGGACGCCTCCCGGATGAGTTGTGAGTAGTCTCCCTTGGACCATGGGTCCATGACTAGTAGCTATGTGTTTTTCTCCTCCCCTCTTTATTCTTCACCGATTAGACCTCGTGAGCTGCCCTACATGATCGAGGCACATATGTAATCCTTATGCTGTTGCAATGATGAGTTTGCTGGGATCCGATGGATTATGAGATTATGTTCAAATTGTGTGTGAGTAATATATTTGATTCACCTATTTTATATTTATGTTCTTGAGTAATTCTTGCATGTTCTCCGTTGTTGTTTATTGCTTTGGCCAAGTAGTAGGTAGTAACTCCAAGAGGGAACGTTATGCTTAATTGTGGGTTCATGCCCCTCGATGACTAGCTTGAGTGACAGAAACATGAGTCTAGGGGATGTGTTGTTGCCACAAGGGGGAAAACAACGGTGCTTGTACTTGCGGGTGCAAGGATTGTTTACTTTACGCAAAGTTCTTTTAATGCAGTTGTCTGTTGCTTTGAGTTTACACTATGGGTGGGACTCGCAACTTAATACCAGCGAGATGTTTTGGATAGATATCTCAAGGTGGATGATTAGTAGTAGATGCAGATGGATTTCGGTCTACTTGCCTAGGCGTACCGCCCATGCTTTTGAGCATCTACCTTTCTTTGCAGCATAGTTAGCATTGGTTTGCGCACATAATCCTGTCAATTGCCCAGGTGTAATTCGTTTACCTCGCTTAGCTGTTTTATCGTCTTTTGGGAGAGAGACATCACTAGTGAACATCATGGGACCCCGGTCCATATTACCATCACGGACCACACCCGTTATTTACTTTCTGTTCTTACTTACTAGTTGCAGTCATACCTATCACTATTATCTCTTGTGTTTGATCCTTTGTAAACGACAAGGCCGGAGGGATTGACAACCTCTCTGTACTCGTTGGGAGCAAAGTTATTTGTATCTGTGTGCAGGTCCTGTCCATTGCTTAGTTGCGCCGCTAGCAGTTGACACCTTCTTGTTGACCCTCGGAGTCTCAGGGGATTCGATCCTTGGTATCTTTGCCAAGGGAAAACTACCGCTACACTGCATCTCAAACCTTCCACTTGGGGTAACCAACGAGGGGCGAGAAGCCATCAAGCAAAGTTTTCTAGCGCCATCGCCGGGGACTCCACTCTTCAAGATAGGGGAGTTGCACGCTATCTTTTACCTTTGCTTTTTAGTCTTGTTAGTTTACCTTTCAGTTTTGCTTTAGTTCCCTTTATCAAAAATCACAAAAATAGTTATCTCATTCTTTAGTTGTTATTATGGCTGGTCCTTTTGTCTTTGGTGAGGCAGAAGTTCTCACCTTTAAACAAAGAGGTGGGGAAAGTCTAAAAGATGCTTGGTATAGAATTAATGATTCTCAAAAAAGAGCCACCAAGAAGCAATCTACTACTATCCTGCTTAGAAATTTTTATGTTGGAATTACTTCTTGGAATAGGTTTATTCTAGATTCTGCTATCAATGGGAATTTCCTAGAGGCCCCAGTTTGGGAATCTCTTAGTATTATTGAAAATCTTGTTGGAAATCCCCCTGTTGTTAGCATTCAAGAGGACATCACCCTAGCTCACATTATGAAAAAACTTGAAAAGATAGAGCTAGAGATGCCAAACATTAATAAGATAAATGAGTTGGATCGTAAAATCCAAGGGAATTTGAATAGGCTTGATAGCTCCATGCATAAAATTCTCAAAACTTTGGAGACCATCAAATCCCATGACTTGGATTCTTCTAGGATAGACAAGATTGAGGAAATCTTAGATACTTTAGGAACTACTTTCTCCTCAATAAAAACCAAAAAGGTAGAAACTCCGGCAAAGAAGGAGCCTAAATTCGTTTACGTTCCAAAGGCTCCCCGCTCTAAAAGTAATCCATCTATTGCCAAAGGGGTTGAAACTGTGAAGACTTTGGAAGAAACACCTCTCTTTGATAAATTTATAAATGAATCTTCCCTTGACTTTTTTCCTTTTGGTCTTCTCCCTAGAAGTATCTCTATTAGGCCTTTATTTGAAAGTCCTCTTAAGACTAGTTGTACTACTGAAGAGCTTTTTGATGATCTTGATGACGGTTCAATTGATACAACTTGATCTCTTTGCATTATGCCTAGCTTAAAGGCATAAAAGAAAGCGCTTTTGGGAGGCAGCCCACAATGAATAAAATTTTATTTTGCTTTTGTTGTGTCTTGATGTTTGTTACTACAGTAGCATCATCATTGTATCTTTACTTTTCAGCTTTGTGCCAAGTGTAGCCTCTGATTGCAAGAAAGTTCAAAAGTTGTGACGTGCTGTCCAGGAAACAGATTCTGTCCTTGGACAGAAAAATTCGTATCAAATCACCAGGTCATCTTTTTGGTCTGAATTTTTTCGACAGTGTGCTCTATACAATTGGCTTTCGGGTGTTTGTTCTGAGTTTTTTGATTTGAGTTGCAGAAGTGCCCTGAAAAATTTATTTACTACCTGCTGGTCTGTTTTTCACAGATTCTGTCATGTTTTGCCTTTTCTTCGTTTTGCAAACCTTGAGCTTGCTTTTTCTTTGCAAAAACCTTTTGGCAATCTTGAGAAACAGTAGACCTTCAAGATTATCTTTATTTCCAGCAAGGAAAAATTGTTTTATTATGGGTACTAACCTCGCTAATCAGATTATGATGAGTTATGTATGAAGGGAGTTTTCAAGTGTGCGAGGGAAGATGATAAAAAGATTCAGGAGTGTCAAACGCTCAAGCTTGGGGATGCTCCCGTGCACCCCCAAGAAATATTCAAGAAGACTCAAGCGTCTAAGCTTGGGGATGCCCCCGTGCATCCCCTTCTTCATCAACAATTATCAGTTCGTCTTTCGTTCCACTATATTTTAATCACTTCATGTGTTATGTGCTATGCTTGGAGCGTCTTGCTTTTAGTTTCCTTTTTAGTTTTCTTTAGCTTTGCTAGCTTTTCATAACAAGTTGGAACCCATCTTTCTTTGTGTGGGAGAGAAACACGCTCCACTTCAACCTAGAACACAACATAGGATTTTCATGTTTATCTTTGCTGTGTATGTTCTTGGTCTTTCAATAGCTACTGTCATGTTCAGCTCTTAGTTTTCATGCTTTTCTTTTTAAAGAGCTTTTGTTTAGTTGGTTGCTGGAACTCTCTTGAGTTATCATGCTTATCTTGTTAAGAGAGTTGGCTTCTGTTGCACTGGTTCATACGTCTATGATAAAAATGCTATGTGCATAATGGTGCTTAGTAGTTCATGTTTTCTTATGGTTAGTCTCAAATAGCTGGGGGGTTCTTAATGTGTTATTGAAGTACCAACATGATTTGTTTGCCTATGATGTGGTATGGTTCAGTGATATCTTCCTCCAAGAATTTGTTTTGATTGACTTGGCATATGCTCACGCATATTTAAGACTGTAAAGAAAGTCTATCAAGCCTTGATGATCTTTAATTTCTGAGTAGCGATATAACTTCCATGCTCGATTCAATGTTGCTTTGTCGCTCTGCATGATTATGACCGTCATTGCTCTCTTAGTTGGTCGCTCCCAGTCTTTTGCTAACCTTCGCCTGTACTAAGCGGACTGACTGCTTGTGCATCCAAAATCCTTTAAACCAGTTATGCCATATGAGTCCACCATACCTTCCTATACATGGTATTTACTTGCCATTCCTAACGAAGACTTTCGTGTACCATCTCGAAATTAATCAAAAAAGCATTTCTCTTTTGTGCCTCTGTTTAGCTCATGAGGAAGTAGTAGTTAATTCATGATCTTTTTAAGTTGGACAAGCTTCACCCCGGGATTGCATGTCTAATGTGCAAACCCCTAATACGAGAAGGAACTGGCAAAGAGTGCGCCCGGCTCATTAAAAAATAATACAACAAACAAACCCTCCTTCATGCTTTGTTCATGAGAAATCAGAAAACTTTGGCAGTGATAAACAAAGGAGATTAAGAGGATGTGATCGTCCTCGTGCGGGAGCCGTTCCTCGAAACTTGTCCAGCTCGAGAAGTAATTGAGTTATCTGCTAGCATTCGTTGACAAAATATGCATATCCCAAAAATAATTTTTACCTCTGTTTTTAAAAACCAAGAGCTCTGGTACATGTTTAGTTTTGTTTCCGACCACGGGTTTTCAACCTTGCCATCAAAAGCCACGGTTCGAGAGTCTCCACCTTCTTTAAAGCACCAACTATTGAGAGCATGATTGTCATTCTGAGTGTAATGTGCATTGTCCCAAAGTACCATTGTCTTCTGCATGATTATGATATTGTTTATTCTGAAATCATTGTATCTAGTCGTCACTTAAACCTTGGAGGTGCCCCTGCATTTATGTTTTGCTTTACTAAAGGGGGAAGCGAGGTATCACTTTGTCATGTTTGCACACCATGCTCACTACAAATCTATTGAGTGTTTCAGTATCATATTGTAAAACTTTCAGTTCTTTGTGATATTCTCATGAGGCAACTTAATTACTACAGATTCATTGTCTTAGTAAGCATTTGTCATGTGACTGTGAAAAGTCCTTATATGGTTAATAGCATGTCACCAGAGAAATTATGCTTGTTATCATTTACCTACTCGAGGACGAGCAGGAATTAAGCTTGGGGATGTTGATACGTCCAAAACGTATCTATAATTTCTGCTTGCTCCATGCCTCTTTTGTGTGATATTGCTATGATATTTATGCACTTCCATACACTTTTGATCATATTTGGACTAACCTATTAACTCAGTGCACCCCAGTGCCAGTTTCTGTTTTCTGCTGTTTTTGTATTTCAGGTTTTCCCATTACGTAAATTGCCAGAAAAATCCCGGGAAAAATATATAAAAAATCAGCGTTCCGGAAGCTTCCATGCGGCCAAAGTAGGGCCAGAGGGGGCCACCAGGGCTCCAGGCGACCAGAGGGGGCGGCGCCCCTCCTGGCCGCGCCGCCAGGGCGCCTGGGCCCCCCTGGCCTCTTCTGACGCCCCCCTTTTGCATATATTTACACCGCGTCCCGAAACCCTCGAGGACGGAACCCTTTTTCGCGATCTCATCTCTGTTCCGCCGCCGCCGCGCTTCCAAGATCGGGAGCACCAGGAGAACTCTTCCCGGCACCCTGCCGGAGGGGAGGATCACCAGCGGAAGCTTCTCCACCACCATGGACGCCTCCCGAATGAGTTGTGAGTAGTCTCCCTTGGACCATGGGTCCATGACCAGTAGCTATGTGATGTTCTCCTCCCCTCTTTGTTCTTCACCTATTAGACCTCGTGAGATGCCCTACATGATCGAGGCACATATGTAATCCTTAAGCTGTTGCTATGATGAGTTTGCTTGGATCCGATGGATTATGAGATTATGTTCAGATTGTGTGTGAGTAATATATTTGATTCACCTCTTTTATATTTATGTTCTTGAGTAATTCTTGCATGTTCTCCGTTGTTGTTTATTGCTTTGGCCAAGTAGTAGGTAGTAACTCCAAGAGGGAACGTTATGCTTGATTGTGGGTTCATGCCCCTCGATGACTAGCTTGAGTGACAGAAACATGAGTCTAGGGGATGTGCTGTTGCCACAAGGGGGAAAACAACGGTGCTTGTACTTGCGGGTGCAAGGATTGTTTACTTTATGCAAAGTTCTTTTAATGCAGTTGTCTGTTGCTTTGAGTTTACACTATGGGTGGGACTCGCAACTTAATACCAGCAAGATGTTCTGGATAGATATCTTAAGGTGGATGATTAGCAGTAGATGCAGATGGATTTCGGTCTACTTGCCTTGGCGTACCGCCCATGCTTTTGAGCCTCTACCTTTCTTTGCAGCATAGTTAGCATTGGTTTGCGCACATAATCTTGTCAATTGCCCAACTGTAATTCGTTTACCTCGCTTAGCTGTTTTATCGTCTTTTGGGAGAGAGACATCACTAGTGAACATCATGGGACTCTGGTCCATATTACCATCACTGACCACACCCGTTATTTACTTTCTGTTCTTACTTACTAGTTGCAGTCATACCTATCACTATTATCTCTTGCGTTTGATCCTTTGTAAACGACAAGGCCGGAGGGATTGACAACCTCTCTGTACTCGTTGGGAGCAAAGTTATTTGTATCTGTGTGCAGATCCTGTCCATTGCTTAGTTGCGCCGCTAGCAGTTGACACCTTCTTGTTGACCCTCGGAGTCTCAGGGGATTCGATCCTTGGTATCTTTGCCAAGGGAAAACTACCGCTACACTGCATCTCAAACCTTCCACTTGGGGTAACCAACGAGGGGCGAGAAGCCATCAAGCAAAGTTTTCTGGCGCCGTCGCCGGGGACTCCACTCTTCAAGATAGGGGAGTTGCACGCTATCTTTTACCTTTGCTTTTTAGTCTTGTTAGTTTACCTTTCAGTTTTGCTTTAGTTCCCTTTATCAAAAATCACAAAAATAGTTATCTCATTCTTTAGTTGTTATTATGTCTGGTCCTTTTGTCTTTGGTGAGGCAGAAGTTCTCACCTTTAAACAAAGAGGTGGGGAAAGTCTAAAAGATGCTTGGTATAGAATTAATGATTCTCAAAAAAGAGCCACCAAGAAGCAATCTACTACTATCCTGCTTAGAAATTTTTATGTTGGAATTACTTCTTGGAATAGGTTTATTCTAGATTCTGCTATCAATGGGAATTTCCTAGAGGCCCCAGTTTGGGAATCTCTTAGTATTATTGAAAATCTTGTTGGAAATCCCCCTGTTGTTAGCATTCAAGAGGACATCACCCTAGCTCACATTATGAAAAAACTTGAAAAGATAGAGCTAGAGATGCCAAACATTAATAAGATAAATGAGTTGGATCGTAAGATCCAAGGGAATTTGAATAGGCTTGATAGCTCCATGCATAAAATTCTCAAAACTTTGGAGACCATCAAATCCCATGACTTGGATTCTTCTAGGATAGACAAGATTGGGGAAATCTTTGATACTCTAGGAACTACTTTCTCCTCAATCAAAACCAAAAAGGTAGAAACTCCGGCAAAGAAGGAGCCTAAATTCGTTTACGTTCCAAAGGCTCCCCGCTCTAAAAGTAATCCATCTATTGCCAAAGGGGTTGAAACTGTGAAGACTTTGGAAGAAACACCTCTCTTTGATAAATTTATAAATGAATCTTCCCTTGACTTTTTTCCTTTTGGTCTTATCCCTAGAAGTATCTCTATTAGGCCTTTATTTGAAAGTCCTCTTAAGACTAGTTGTACTATTGAAGAGCTTTTTGATGATCTTGATGACGGTTCAATTGATACAACTTGATCTCTTTGTATTATGCCTAGCTTAAAGGCATAAAAGAAAGCGCTTTTGGGAGGCAGCCCACAATGAATAAAATTTTATTTTGCTTTTGTTGTGTCTTGATGTTTGTTACTACAGTAGCATCATCATTGTATCTTTACTTTTCAGCTTTGTGCCAAGTGTAGCCCCTGATTGCAAGAAAGTTCAAAAGTTGTGACGTGCTGTCCAGGAAACAGATTCTATCCTTGGACAGAAAAATTCGTATCAAATCACCAGATCATCTTTTTAGTCTGAATTTTTTCGACAGCGTGCTCTATACAATTGGCTTTCGGACATCTGTTCTGAGTTTTTTGATTTGAGTTGCAGAAGTGCCCCGAAAAAATTATTTACTACCTGCTGATCTGTTTTTCACAGATTCTGTCCTGTTTTGCCTTTTCTTCGTTTTGCAAACCTTGAGCTTGTTTTTTCTTTGCAAAAACCTTTTGGCAATCTTGAGAAACAGTAGACCTTCAAGATTATCTTTATTTCCAGCAAGGAAAAATTGTTTTATTATGGGTACTAACCTCGCTAATCAGATTATGATGAGTTATGTATGAAGGGAGTTTTCAAGTGTGCGAGGGAAGATGATAAAAAGATTCAGGAGTGTCAAACGCTCAAGCTTGGGGATGCCCCCGTGCACCCCCAAGAAATATTCAAGAAGACTCAAGCGTCTAAGCTTGGGGATGCCCCCGTGCACCCCCAAGAAATATTCAAGAAGACTCAAGCGTCTAAGCTTGGGGATGCCCCCGTGCATCCCCTTCTCCATCAACAATTATCAGTTCGTCTTTCGTTCCACTATATTTTAATCACTTCATGTGTTATGTGCTATGCTTGGAGCGTCTTGCTTTTAGTTTCCTTTTTAGTTTTCTTTAGCTTTGCTTGCTTTTCATAACAAGTTGGAACCCATCTTTCTTTGTGTGGGAGAGAAACACGCTCCACTTCAACCTAGAACACAACATAGGATTTTCATGTTTATCTTTGTTGTGTATGTTCTTGGTCTTTCAATAGCTACTGTCATGTTCAGCTCTTAGTTTTCATGCTTTTCTTTTTAAAGAGCTTTTGTTTAGTTGGTTGCTGGAACTCTCTTGAGTTATCATGCTTATCTTGTTAAGAGAGTTCGCTTCTGTTGCACTGGTTGATACGTCTATGATAAAAATGATATGTGCATAATGGTGCTTAGTAGTTCATGTTTTCTTATGGTTAGTCTCAAATAGCTGGGGGGTTCTTAATGTGTTATTGAAGTACCAACATGATTTGTTTGCCTATGATGTGGTATGGTTCAGTGATATCTTCCTCCAAGAATTTATTTTGATTGACTTGGCATATGATCACGCATATTTAAGACTGTAAAGAAAGTCTATCAAGCCTTGATGATCTTTAATTTCTGAGTAGCGATATAACTTCCATGCCCGATTCAATGTTGCTTTGTCGCTCTGCATGATTATGACCGTCATTGCTCTCTTAGTTGGTCGCTCCCAGTCTTTTGCTAACCTTCGCTTGTACTAAGCGGACTGACTGCTTGTGCATCCAAAATCCTTTAAACCAGTTATGCCATATGAGTCCACCATACCTTCCTATACATGGTATTTACTTGCCATTCCTAACGAAGACTTTCGTGTACCATCTCGAAATTAATCAAAAAAGCATTTCTCTTTTGTGCCGCTGTTTTAGCTCATGAGGAAGTAGTAGTTAATTCATGATCTTTTTAAGTTGGACAAGCTTCACCCCGGGATTGCATGTCTAATGTGCAAACCCCTAATACGAGAAGGAACTGGCAAAGAGTGCGCCCGGCTCATTAAAAAATAATACAACAAACAAACCCTCCTTCACGCTTTGTTCATGAGAAATCAGAAAACTTTGGCAGTGATAAACAAAGGAGATTAAGAGGATGTGATCGTCCTCGTGCGGGAGCCGTTCCTCGAAACTTGTCGAGCTCGAGAAGTAATTGAGTTATCTGCTAGCATTCGTTGACAAAATATGCATATCCCAAAAATAATTTTTACCTCTGTTTTTAAAAACCAAGAGCTCTGGTACATGTTTAGTTTTTGTTTCCGACCACGGGTTTTCAACCTTGCCATCAAAAGCCACGGTTCGAGAGTCTCCACCTTCTTTAAAGCACCAACTATTGAGAGCATGATTGTCATTCTGAGTGTAATGTGCATTGTCCCAAAGTACCATTGTCTTCTGCATGATTATGATATCGTTTATTCTGAAATCATTGTATCTAGTCGTCACTTAAACCTTGGAGGTGCCCCTGCATTTATATTTTGCTTCACTGAAGGGGGCAAGCGAGGTATCACTTTGTCATGTTTGCACACCATGCTCACTACAAATCTATTGAGTGTTTCAGTATCATATTGTAAAACTTTTAGTTCTTTGTGATATTCTCATGAGGCAACTGAATTACTACAGATTCATTGTCTCAGTAAGCATTTGTCATGTGACTGTGAAAAGTCCTTATATGGTTAATAGCATGTCACCACAGAAATTATGCTTGTTATCATTTACCTACTCGAGGACGAGCAGTAATTAAGCTTGGGGATGTTGATACGTCCAAAACGTATCTATAATTTCTGCTTGCTCCATGCCTCTTTTGTGTGATATTGCTATGATATTTATGCACTTCCATACACTTTTTATCATATTTGGACTAACCTATTAACTCAGTGCACCCCAGTGCCAGTTTCTGTTTTCTGCTGTTTTTATATTTCAGGTTTTCCCATTACGTAAATTGCCAGAAAAATTCCGGGAAAAATATATAAAAAATCAGCGTTCCGAAAGCTTCCATGCGGCCAAAGTAGGGCCAGAGGGGGGCCACCAGGGCTCCAGGCGACCAGAGGGGGCGGCCCCCCTCCTGGCCGCGCCGCCAGGGCGCCTGGGCCCCCTGGCCTCTTCTGACGCCCCCCTTTGGCATATATTTACACCGCGTCCCGAAACCCTCGAGGACGGAACCCTTTTTCGCGATCTCATCTCTGTTCCGCCGCCGTCGTGCTTCCAAGATCGGGAGCACTAGGAGAACTCTTCACGGCACCCTGCCGGAGGGGAGGATCACCACCGGGAGCTTCTCCACCACCATGGACGCCTCCCGGATGAGTTGTGAGTAGTCTCCCTTGGACCATGGGTCCATGACCAGTAGCTATATGATGTTCTCCTCCCCTCTTTGTTCTTCACCGATTAGACCTCGTGAGTTGCCCTACATGATCGAGGCACATATGTAATCCTTATGTTGTTGCTATGATGAGTTTGCTGGGATCCGATGGATTATGAGATTATGTTCAGATTGTGTGTGAGTAATATATTTGATTCACCTCTTTTATATTTATGTTCTTGAGTAATTCTTGCATGTTCTCCGTTGCTATTTATTGCTTTGGCCAAGTAGTAGGTAGTAACTCCAAGAGGGAACGTTATGCTTGATTGTGGGTTCATGCCCCTCGATGACTAGCTTGAGTGACAGAAACATGAGTCTAGGGGATGTGCTGTTGCCACAAGGGGGAAAACAATTGTGCTTGTACTTGCGGGTGCAAGGATTGTTTACTTTATGCAAAGTTCTTTTAATGCAGTTGTCTCTTGCTTTGAGTTTACACTATGGGTGGGACTCGCAACTTAATACCAGCGAGATGTTCTGGATAGATATCTCAAGGTGGATGATTAGTAGTAGATGCAGATGGATTTCGGTCTACTTGCCTTGGCGTACCGCCCATGCTTTTGAGCCTCTACCTTTCTTTGCAGCATAGTTAGCATTGGTTTGCGCACATAATCCTGTCAATTGCCCAGCTGTAATTCGTTTACCTCGCTTAGCTGTTTTATCGTCTTTTGGGAGAGAGACATCACTAGTGAACATCATGGGACCCCGGTCCATATTACCATCACTGACCACACCCGTTATTACTTTCTGTTCTTACTTACTAGTTGCAGTCATACCTATCACTATTATCTCTTGCGTTTGATCCTTTGTAAACGACAAGGCCGGAGGGATTGACAACCTCTGTGTACTCGTTGGGAGCAAAGTTATTTGTATCTGTGTGCAGGTCCTATCCATTGCTTAGTTGCGCCGCTAGCAGTTGACACCTTCTTGTTGACCCTCGGAGTCTCAGGGGATTCGATCCTTGGTATCTTTGCCAAGGGAAAACTACCGCTACACTGCATCTCAAACCTTCCACTTGGGGTAACCAACGAGGGGCGAGAAGCCATCAGATTGTATCCGTCAATTATGGGATCGAGCACTAAGGCCGCTGATCCTCCATGATGAATACTAGTTGGATGATCCCTATGATCAAAGGTGATCGGACAAGCCGACCATGGGTTGAACTTGGGGGCGACAGGCTCGACGGCGTAGACGTCCCTAAGTGTGCACTTGCGCTCCCTCTTGGGGATATGGGTGGCGTAGATCATGTTCATGGTTTTTACCTCCGGTGGAAATTTCTTCTACCCC
>LR738715.1:143746445-143769123 GCA_902687465.1 Secale cereale
CCCCCCCCCGTGTTCGGCTAGCGAGGTTCATCATCCTCCTCGCTTTGAGGTCCTTTCCCCTTGTGTTCTGCATTTAGCTTGCTGGCCTGCTTAAAGACCCAACAGTTTCGGTTGGTATGATTTGCCGGCTTATCAGGGGTGCCATGAATCTGGCAAGGCCTATCTAGTATTTTGTCCAATCTAGATGGACTATCTTTGTTGCCTTTGAATGGCTTCTTACGTTGACCGGGCCTGGAGCCACTGTATCCGGCGTTCTCTATCGTGTCGTCTCTGCTTCTAGAGTTGTTTCGATGCTTGTTCTTATTGCGTCGTGGCTTGCCATTGCCATCCCTGACTTCATAGGTGCCAGGGTCGCTGGTATTGTTGCTGCTACGAGCCAGCCAGCTGTCCTCGCCCGCGCAAAAGCGGGTCATGAGTGTGGTTAGGGCTGCCATTGTCCTTGGCTTTTCTTGACCGAGGTGTCTAGTCAGCCACTCGTCCCGGACACTGTGTTTGAATGCCGCTAAGGCCTCGGTGTCCAGGCAGCCAACAATTTGGTTCTTTTTAGTTAAGAACCTATTCCAAAGCTTGGGGATGACTCCCCGGGTTGCTGGATTATTTGACCTAGATCATCAGCATCCGGGGGCCGGACATAAGTCCCCTGAAAGTTGGGCCGAAAAGCGTCCTCAAGTTCTTCCCATCTTCCTATGGAGTTCTCTGGGAGGCTGTTTAACCAGTGTCGTGCTGGCCCTTTCAGCTTGAGAGGTAAGTATTTGATGGTGTGGAGGTCATCTCCATGAGCCATGTGGCTGTGAAGAATGAAGACTTCTATCCATATAGCGGGGTCCGTCGTTCCATCATACGCCTCGATGTTTACGGGTAAACCCTTCTAGAAATTCGTGATCCATCACCACATCGGTGAAGCACAGTGGGTGTGCGGCACCCCTGTATTTTGCGATATCGTGGCATAGTTCGGACGGTGTTTGTGTTCGGTGTTGGTTTCGAACTGGATTGTGACTGGCCTGTTTGGCTTGATAGCCGCCGTCCCATGTGTGAGCACGTTCCCTTGATCCGTAGATTGATCTGGCCTTGCCAGCCTTTTTATTCAGGTCCTGACGTAGATCGTACGTATGGCCCTGAGCCGCTGTATCATTTCCTTTACGGTGAAGAGGTGCGGGTTTGTGTACGGCGTTGCTGGCCGCTTTGTCTTGTCCACGGGGTGGTCGGTCCGGTTGATTGGACTGATCATACTTCGGCGGAATTGGCGCAAGGGCCTCGTCGTCGAATTGGGGCAGCAGCTTGCGCTTGGGATAGCTCTTTGTTTGGCGCTCACAGTCATATCTTTCTTCAGCGTCTAGAACTTCATTCCATCTGTCGTTGAGCATATCCTATTTGGCTCTAAGCCGCTGTTGTTGCTTCTTCAGGCTCCTTGCCGTGGCAATGAGCTGTTGTTGAAAACGATTTTGTTTGAGCGTTTCTTCTGGGACGATGAAATCGTCGTCTCCTAGGCTGACGTCCTCTTTGGAGGCAGGTTGATAACTGCTGTCTTCGGCATCGCTGTGATCGGCCAGCGGTTCGGGACTGTGTTCGCCATCTTCCCTTTCGTCCTGCTCCATCGCTGGCTCCACGGGGTCATCGGGTTGCTCCGAATCGTCATCTTCTTCGGTGACGGTGTTACTCTCTTTTTCTTTACGGGATCGAGATCGACGCTTCTGACGCCGGTGTTTGGGAGGTTCATCGACAGGCTTATCCTGTTCTGGATTGGTATCTTCGTCGCCTTCCTTCTCGTTGGGTGTGTCCATCATGTATACATTGTATGTAGAACTAGCCGTCCATTGCCCGGTTGCGGGCGGGTTTGCACTTAGATCGGTTTCGGCATCATGGTCCAACCCATCGATGTCTTCGAAAGCGTAATCTAATAGATCGGTTAAATCCTCAACCATGGCTACCAAGTGGGTGGTGGGTAGGAAGCAAAATTCCCTATCCTTAGCCCCCAGTTCGAACTGGGCATAGTTCGGCTGGGAATTCTCTGCTAGGGAGAGAGATTTTAGTAAGTCTAGCGCTTCGTCTAAGGGCGAGTGCTGGACATGTGTTTGGACATCTGCGGGGCTGAGTTCGGTGACAACCGCTCGATCGAGCCCAAAGGGCGGAGATCCCGAAAGTTCGGAACTCGTAATCGAAGATGGATCCGGAGCTCCAGCGGCGGGGAGAATCCCGCTTGATGCTGGATCTATGAGCGGCTCGAGCGACGCTAAGTCTGCGGTTTTCATGGCGGGGTTGATCTTCTCGTCCTCGGAGAGGCGATCTACTCCGGATCTAGGGCCGGAGCTGTTACAGGCGTTGGCCCCTGGACGGCGTCCGATGACAGATCTAAGTCGTGTTCGTCGTGGAGACAGGGGGCAGCCGCCATGGGTGCGAATCCATCGAATATCAAATCTTCACGGGCATCAGCAACGTAGTTTAAGCTTCCAAATCTGATCTGATGACCAGGGGCGTAGCTGTCAACCTGCTCGAGATGGCCTTCCGTGTTGGCACAAAGCACGAAGCCGCTGAACACAAAAGGCTGGCCGGGGAGAAAAATTCCCTCAACGGTGGCGCTGCCGTTGATGACGAAATGAGCCATTAATCCTTTTGTCAACGACACAGAGGAACTCTTATTGAAAGTACCAATATCGGTGTCAAAACCGGCAGATCTCGGGTAGGGGGTCCCAAACTATGCGTCTGAGGATTGATGGTAACAAGAGACTGGGACACAATGTTTTTACCCAGGTTCAGGCCCTCTCAGTCGAGGCAATACCCTACTTCCTGCTTGATTGATCTTGATGAACATGTGTTACAAGAGTTGATCTACCTCGAGATCTTAATGGCTAAACCCTAAAATTATAGCCTGTGTGATTGTTATGATTCTTCATCGCTACAGACTAAACCCTCCGGTTTATATATGCACCGGAGAGACCTAGGGTTGTACATGACCATCTTGCAAAGGAAGGAAAGTATTACACCCGGACTCTAAACTTGCTATTTTACACATATGTGAGTCATATCCGGATACGGGAGATAGTCTTCAGTAATAATATTCACGGCCCACCAGTCTGGCTCATAACGAGCGATCCGGCCACCTGAGGACCCCTTAATTCAGGACTCCCTCAGTAACACCTTGGATATTGCCAGAGGGTTGTGGAAGGCAGGGATTCCACTCAAGATAAAAATCTTCCTATGACAAATGTTCAAAAACCGCCTTCCAACGGCGGACAATGTAGCCAAAAGGAACGGCCCTTCCAATGGAATGTGTATCGTGTGTGGGAATCACGAGGATGCGAACCATGTCTTTTTTCAATGTGCGCTAGCTAGATTCGCATGGAGTGCGGTGAGGGAAGCATTCCATCAAAATTGGAACCAGGCGTCGGCATCCGATTTGCTTCAGATAGTTCAAACCCAGAAAGGAACAAGTGGTGGTGTTGTTTGGCGATGCGTAGGGGCGCTATTATGGGATTTGTGGACTATTAGGAACAAAATGACGATTGAAAAGAAGGTCCCTGCACACCCCGCTGATATTTTCTTTAAATGCCATGTCTTCTTACAGATGTGGACACCGTTGGGGAAGCACCGCGATGTTGAGCACATGTCGGAGGCCATGGAGAAGATTAGAAGCACTTTGAGGACCGCGTGTCAGCCTCCATAGATGGTCTCTCTTTTTGGTTGAGAGGTAGCCGAAGGATAGGGGTGTGGACTATGTTGTTGATTGCTTGTTGTAACCCTGGCTCCTTGATGCCTCTTCGTTCTTTCATGGTTGATTAGTTTTGGTCTGTAAAACCTATGAAGTATTGTGACGGTGGCCTGATGGCTTTATTAATTTAAGGACCTCAATAAGTCCCGTACGTTCGGGATTTAGGCATGCTAATCCGAACTCTTTTCATGGAAACTTTAGTTAAGGCGATGGTGACAAAACATGGCAATTTCCTGACAAAAAATCGAACTGGAACAAAGTTGCCATGTATTTACAACTAAAGTTGCCACATCGCAGCAACTGAAGTTGCCATCAAAAAACGTTTTGGGTCACATGTTTAAATTCCGAACGTTCGGGATTTATCTATTCCATAATTTAAAGTCGGACGCTTCTAGTGTTTTCGTTCCAGGTGTAAGTCACTGCCAGGAGTATCGGATCCGTTCATCGCCGAGCTATTGACGTTACGGGAGAGGGTGATCTTCGCCCAGCTCCGGGGATACTCACATGTGATGATTGAGAGTGATAACTTGGAGCTAGTCACTCTCTGAAACTCGCGCGGCAGTACTCGCTCAATTGCGGCGGCTATCCAAAGAGAATTGGAGGACATTGTACCTCACTTCGTTTCTTTCACGGTTCGGCATGTTAGTAGGAAACTTAATGTACCGGCCCATCTATGTGCGCAACGTGCTTGTGCTCTTGATATGGTACGGAGAGCTGGCTAAATCGTAGCCCTGATTTTCTTTTTAGTTGCCGGCGAGCAGACTGTAATCAATTATTGTTAAGTTGAATAAAGTCCTGAATTCGATGAAAAAAAGACCTTCCACCAACCGTATCAGCCAAGCTTCTAATTTGCTCCAGATAAAACAGCACTTGATTCAAAGGACCACGCTTGTCTTGGAAGATCTCCCAGGTAGAGCTGGCATAAATGGGGCGATCGACCTACCGCCTGCGTACGTACGGACGAGCCCCCACCCAAAGCGGGAAAAGCGAAAGGTGCATCATCTCGCGCGCGGCGCGACGCAAAGCTGCCAAAACGGCAATGCATGGGCGGATACGGACTACGGAGCACTCCCATGCATAATGCATGCCCAGCTAGAATGAATCACACGAATGATTGCAACCAAACACCCACCACGCATCGGCATCCACGGATCACTCCCGTCCTTGTCAAAGCTTTGCATTGGCCCCTCGAGACCACGTCCATGGCCCGATGCCGATGGGCTTGGCACGGCGAGAATGGGGACGAGCGAGGGCGTTCCATGCGCCTTGCACGCATGCGCACAGTAACACGGGCACGGTACGTAGCTAGCCGAGGACAAGCCGCTAATGGACGCCTTCCGATCACAGGTTGCCTACTGTAGTGCGGTGCCTGGATTGGTTTTTTTGGACTGGTGGTTAGCTGATATACCCGGCCGGCCCACGTGCGAACAGAGGCCGCATACGCTCGCGACATCCTCGTCTCCATTGATTCTCCGCTGCGTGTAACCCTACGTCTAGGGTCTAGCTAGCTTGTGATTGTGAGCACGAGTCAAGTAATGCCTGCCAGGTGAGCTACAGTTGCTCTCTCCTTGCACTCTTGCCGCTGGTGACCGCGACAGCCGAACCAACAGAGCCAGGGCCAGGCCGATTGAGTGGTTCATTCATTCATTCATTCATTCATTCATTAATGCACTGCCGATGGATGCTCTGCCATGCGTGAACGCTGCCAGAATATGGACCAAAATAAGCGAGTTTCTGGATTGTGCATTCCGTGAGCCGGTAAAAGACATGGTCGCGTATGAATGTTCTTGCTGCTGTCGGCTTCCCTCCGAGCCGCAACATCTACGGCTTTCATCTTTGAAAGGAGGGAAAACCCGTCTCAAATTAATTGAAGCTCTAGTTTTGCACCAAGTCAAACTTCTTTATATTCGACCAACTAGTAAGTAGAAAAATATGCTAATGTTTGTAACGTCGAATAAGTATAGTGTGAAAATTTATTTTGTGATGATCTAATAATTTGGTTTTGTTCTTGTGGATGTTATTGTTTTTATAAAAACTCGTCAAATGTGAATGTATTTTTTGACTTAGGACAAAGATAGAACTTCAAGTAACCTGAAACGGAGGAACTACATGCTAGTTTATAGTGATGGCTAGGTCAAATTCAAACTAATTTCAAGAAAAGCATACGCACACACCCTCTATCCAGGCCCGGGCACATGAAACCAAGGGACCCCAAAGGATACCTATAGATTCTAAAAATACTCAAATGACTGACAGATAGGAAATACATAGTTATACACAAGTGAAGGTTGGTATATAATTGAGTAGATCATGCCACTAATTTATCATCTCCGTTTTGTATACACAAGTGATGGTTTTGAACGGGACCGGTAATAAGAACAAGGATTCTTATAGCAGATGAATGCAAAATAATATTTCTAGATAAATGACCCCAAAAGAGAGTTTTGCTTTGACTCTAAGGAGAAATTGTCTGAGAAAAACAACAAAATAAAATCACACACTAAATTGCCAAAAGCCCAAACTAAACAGAAACATTTCTCTTTTATTCTTTCTGAATAATACTAAGGAAATTATCTTTACCCCGAAAGTTAAGAATTTCAATAGCCGGCGAACGTTCGTTGGGGAGAATGGCATTTGCGAACTATTTTCATTGCAATTTTAGTTATAAAGGGGTGGTAGTTTCTTTAGACTAGCATGCCAATTCCTTCCTAGAGAAGTCATTTAATTTTATAAAGAAAACAAACAAGCTGACATCGCCTTGGTCTCGATCAAACGACTGCGAGGGCATTCGCTAGGAGCTCCTTCCCAGCGAACATGCGCTAGTTAGCATTACTGAAAGTTAATTGATCGATATTGTTTTCTATTGCGATACTGGATATGTACATATATTGGTAACGATTATTCACATCATGATATCATTATGTCAATTAATTAGCTAAATGTAAGATTCAATGAAGATTGTGCAATTTCTAACATAATCTTGCTGATAATTGTGATCATGACAATTATCAAGTCTAAGAAAGGTAGCCACTTATTAGATGACCGGGACTCGATCATGCAATTGTGAAATTTTCACATAATAGCTATAAAGTAAGAATATATTATCCGTGCTTTCGATGAAATAGCCATCATTTATGTCATGAATATTTGTGATACATAATACATCACCGCAATGTCGATAGCAAACTATATCATGGCCAATGAATGAGTATAATAAGGGGATGCACATCCATATGGTCAAAAGTTTGGTGACGCGTCAGTGCACAACTTAAATGGCATATGGTATCATTGCTTTAAATCGTTTTGACGTATAGCCAACGTCTATATTTCAAAATTCAAACGGTAATGCCGTAAGCAGAGCGCCTAGTTAAAGCATATATGTAATGGCTAGACCGGGTCTATCATTAAATGAATAGATTGAATGACAAACGGATACTTTTTTATTTCAAAAAATTAAAACGCTCCAAACGCGTGTTGAGAATGCTCTCAAGGAGTTTCCTTCTTGTGCTTTTGGCTTGACGGTGTCACGACCGTCACGTCATTTGTACACAAATTTCGGTCTCTCGAAGGACAGTGGCAATGTATAATTACTACATAGATATATTGTTTTTGCAGTGAACTAAACACAAATACATTGTTCTACTTGAAAATGTAGCACGTTGTAAACCACAAAAATTGCACATATTTTCTCCGTGGTTAAAACTTAGAGACGCAAAAGCCAAAACCGGAGGTTAACTAGAACAACGAAAATGATGAGGTAATTTAGGCACATATCATCATGAACAGAACCAAAACCTTTTTTCAGCCGAAAATAGAGCTATAAACCCAGAGATTGATATTTTCACATAATAGCTATAAATTTATGAATATATTATTCGTGCTTTCGATGAAATAGAAATCATTTATGTCATGAATATTTGTCACACGGAATACATCGTCGCAATGTCGATAGCAAGTTCTACCATGCCCAATGAATGAGTATAATAAGGGGACGTGCGTCCATACGATCAAAAGTTTGGTGACACGTCAGTACATAACTTAAATGGCATATGGTTCATTACACTAAATTGTTTTGACGTATAGCCAACGTCTATATTTCAAAATTTGAACGGTAATATCGTCAGCGGAGCGTCTAGTTAAAGCGTATACGCAATGGCTCGACCGGGTCTATCATTAAATGAATATATTGAATGACAAACGGATACTTTTTTATTTCAAAAATTAAAACGCTCCAAGCGCGTGTTGAGAATGCTCTCAAGGAGTTTCCTTCTTGTGCTTTTGGCTTGACGGCGTCCCGACCGTCACGTCATTTGTACACAAATTTCAGTCTCTCGAAGGACAGTGGCAATGTATAATTACTACATAGAAATATATTATTTTTGCAGTGAACTAAACACAAATATATTGTTCTATTTGAAAATGTGGCACGTTGTAAACCACAAAAATTTCTCATATTTTCTTTGTGGTTTAAACTTAGAGACACAAAAGCCAAAACCGGAGGTTAACTAGAACAACAAAAATGATGCGGTACTTTAGGCACATATCATCATGAACAGAACCAAAACCCTTTTTTCAGCCAAAAATAGAGCTATAAACCCAGAGATTGATATTTTCACATAATAGCTATAAATTTATGAATATATTATTCGTGCTTTCGACGAAATAGCCATCATTTATGTCATGAATATTTGTGATACGGAATACATCGTCGCAATGTCAATAGCAAGTTCTACCATGCCCAATGAATAAGTATAATAAGGGGACGTGCGTCCATACGATCAAAAGTTTGGTGACACGTCAGTACATAACTTAAATGGCATATGGTTCATTACACTAAATTGTTTTGTCGTATAGCCAACGTCTATATTTCAAAATTCGAACGGTAATATCGTAAGCGGAGCGTCTAGTTAAAGCGTATACGCAACGGCTTGGCCGGGTCTATCATTAAATGAATAAATTGAATAAGGAGCGGCTACAATTTTTGATTTCAAAAATTGAAACGCTCCAAGCGCGTGTTGCTAACGCTCTCACGGAGTTTGCTCCTTGTGTTTTCGGATTGACGGCGTCACCGACCGTTAGCAACATTTGTACACAATTTTCGGTCAATCGCATGACAATGACAATGTGTAATTAATGTATAGAAATATATTAGTTTTACGGTGAAGTACATAGAAAATAATGCCATATTTGAAAATGTAGCACGTTGTAAAGCACAATGGTTGCTCATATCTTCTCAGTGGTTAAAACTCAGAGGTGCAATCAAGCAAAAACAGGCGGTTAACTAAGGCAATATATAATGTACCCATAAGCCATAACACAAAAATGATGAGGTAATTCAGGCACCTATCATCAAGAAGGGAGCCAAAGCACTTTTGTTTCAGCCGAAAATAGAGCTATATATAAACCCAGAGATCAACACGGCCGTAAAGCACAATCCCATGGGTTATTTAGAGCTATATATAGTAGTTGCTCATCATGGCATAGACAATGATGAGATTCAATTTCTGAAAACATGGAGAAACTCATCATCAAATCAAAGGTATAAAAAGCAAATAAAGGGGTAAAAGGGCGTCTCCCTACTATAAGCAGTCGTCCGTCCACGGACAGTTATTCGGTGGCAATCAGCCAAGAATACTAGGAGCAAAAGTCGACGACACACCCACCGGGGGGCGCGCGCGCAAACAAACGGCCGTCTCCGTCACCGTTTCGCCGTCAGCGCCATCGCCTCGGCCGGGAGCGCCCTTCGGCTTAAACGGCACCTTCGCCCCCGCCCACGGCTTATAATACTCTCCTCCTCCTCCTCCTTGTCTCCTCCCAGTCTCAGCCTTCTCTCTCAGGCCACCGCCACCCGCTGTCCTCTCTCCCGTAGTTCGTTCGTCCGTCCACACTCGCCCCGCTCCTCCGTGTCTCGCTCGGCGGCATGGCGAAGGTCGCTGCCATGGCCATGGAGAAGGTGGACGCCAAGGAGCGGGAGAAGATCGAGGCCGTCCGCAAGGTGGTGCGCAAGCAGGCGCCGCTCTCCCCCAAGCAGGTATGCACCGCCTGTGCCCTCCTCTGTCTCTCGGCGGCCATGCCTTCTTCTTGGATCGTTTCCTTGACGCCGGCTGGCTGGTGCTCAGGTGGAGTACTGCAACGACGCGTGCGTGGAGCGGTTCCTCCGGGCCAAGGGCGACAACGTGAAGAAGGCGGCCAAGACCCTGCGGGCCGTTCTCTCCTGGCGGGAGACCATCGGAGCAGGTGCGCTCAGCTTCCCTACCTCCGACCTGTTTCCGGCAGCGAATGTGATTCTCCGGCCTGCTTTTCTTTTTAAATCCCGTGGGGCATGCAGAAAAGGGGCAGCTCATTAATACTCCTACTCATAATACATACGGCGCTGGTGTGCTCTGTTTTTGTTCTGTTCTCATACCTACGGCACAGTGTATTCTAGTCAGGTTACTGGTAGAAGTGCGTACCGAATTTATTGTGCCGGGCTCTTTGCTTGGCGTCCCGTGTTCCCGTGTATGTGCATATGTGCTAGCAAGCAAGGACAGTTTGCAACAGTGCGCCCTTGTTGTTGCTATTATGTTTTGACTGTTTGTCTTTGTTACCTGAGCAGATCACATCATGGCCGACGAGTTCTCCGGCGAGCTGTCCGAAGGCATGGCCTACGTCGCCGGGCACGACGACGAGAACCGGCCCGTCCTGGTACGCAATCAACCGCAGCTCGGTGTGGATGTTTCAGCCGAGATTGGCTCTAACCGTGAGGTTTTCTTGGCAGATGTTCAAAATCAAGCAGGATGACTACCCCAAGTACCAGCCTCAGAAATCGTTCGTGCGGTTCCTGGTGTTCACGTTGGAGGTGGCGGTGGCGTCCATGAACCGCTTCGTCGACCAGTTCGTGCTCCTCTTCGACGCAAGTAAGCATCCATCTCCACTCCGCTCCGTTCGATCGATCGAAAGGGAAAGGGGAGCAGAGGCAGATAGCGCGCAGTAGTGGTCGCATCGCATCGCAATCGCGTCCATTTTGACAATGCCCTGCCACCGACTGCAAGCGGCAGGCAGTGCGCACTGACTTGGACGACTGGCACCACTCAGAGGGTATCATCCATGGACGGACGGACGGACGGACGGACGAACTGCAGCACTGCGCCCGTATCGTGCTGCGACCCTGCTCCCATTGTCTCCCATGCATGTTATTTTTTCACTTGTTTGTCTTCCGTATGCTACTACGTGGGCGTGGCATGGTCAAGCGCGGGCGGGCGGGGCGGTCCCCGGGCTTGACTCGGGCGGTACCGTTTGCTTTACCAACCATATGATGCCACGCTGCGTGCGCGCACAGTTATCGCTGCAGTTCGGCCGGCTTCCCGCCCGCCGGTGCGGTTTGAATCCTGGCGAGAATGATTGGGTTCCTCGCTCGCTTTGCCCTGCTGCGTGGAAAGCAACAGCCGTAGTAGTAGAATCTGCAGCAAAGCATACAATTGAGTACAGTATATGGTATGGGATAATGGGAACGCGGTCGTTGACGGGACGAATCGGATTTCTGTGATGTCTGGCAGGCTTTTTCCGGTCGGCGTCGGCTTTCCTCAACCTGCTGATGGGCACGCTCAAGATCGTCGCCGACTACTACCCCGGCCGCCTCCACCGCGCCTTCGTCATCGACCCGCCCTCCCTCTTCTCCGTCATGTGGAAGGTAACTAACTAACCGCATTACACGATCTCTAATGATCATCGCATCATCGTCATGCTGCATGTTCTTGTGCGTGGCAAGTGGGATTCATGTGAAAAAAACGTGTGCTCTGTTTGTGTAACAGGGAGTGCGACCGTTCGTGGACCTAGCGCCGGCGACGGCGGTGGTGTGCTCGCTGGACTTCGAGGACTCGCTGGAGGACGCGTCCTTCACGGCCTACCCGCGGACGGCGTCGCTGCGGTTCGAGCCGTCCGTGGCGGCCGTGCTGACGGCGGGGGGGAAGGCGGGCGGCGCCGTGGGCTCCGCCTCGTCGCGCTTCGCCTTCAGCGTGTCCGACAACGCGCTCAAGCCGTGGTACCTCTCCACCACGCCGGCGCCGGGCCCGCGCTCCGTCGTGCCGACCTCCTCCAGCCCGTCCCTCGTCGGCGCGTCCCCGCTCTCCGCGCGCTCATTCTCCTTCGCCTCGCCCGCCGCGCGCTCCACGCCGACACCCCTCCAGCAGCAGCAGCCGCGCACCGCCCGCGCGCCGCCGACGCCGTCCGCCGCCAAGGGAGGACAGAAGACGCCCTCCCCTCTGCCGCAGCAGCAGCAGCAGTTCCCGCGGACGCCGAGGCCGTCGTTCCTGCAGTCGCCGTTCACGTTCCGCAAGGACGGGCAGGCCAGCCGGGTGGAGCGCGAGCGCGAGTCCTTCCTGCCCTTCCTGCGCTTCTACCGCCGGCCATACGACGAGATCACCTACCGCGCCATGATGCGGCGGCCGCTCGGCGGGCTCATTGCCATCGTCGCCGAGGACTTCAGGCCCATGTCCGCCCAGCAGCCGTTGCGCCGGCACGCCGGAGCGCTCCATCACCAGCACCACCACCATCAGCAGCACCAGCACCAGCACCAGAGGATCTGAGCTCGTGTGCTGCCCCGCCGGCGGATTGAACAACCTCAGCGATCGAGCCTCTTCGATCTCCATACAGATTACAACATAATCCAATGCTACATCTTGCTAAGTCATTAATCTTTTTGGCAACATTTCCCCCCGGGTACTTAGTAGTATTTACTCCTACCGCCTATGATATGATACCTTCTGAATCGAGCCATTGTAAGATAAACAGCCCTGAAATTGTGAGTAAAATCGATCCCTTTCTGCTCCCACCGCTTGTTTGTCCCCCGTGTGATGTGATAGATGGCCAAATATCTAATTTACCAAGCATGTTCTTGGGTAACAAACTTTTCACCAACTTTCTACTCTTACGTTCGGGGCGGATTTCACGTTAGTCAAACGACGCCATCACCCAACACATTTGCAGGAAGAAAGTAGAAACCGGTCCGGAGATGCATGATTTGCCAGCCCGTACTAGCTTAGTCAGCCTGTGATGGCATGCCATGCCACCATGGCCGTTGAAATTTTGAAACGCCGAGACGAAAGCAACACGGAGAGTGAGGACGGGTTCTTCCTTTTCCGTCTTTTGCAGTGACGCTGTCGGCCACCTCGGTAAGCTTCACCATTAAGCACAGCACAAGTATGATTACACGGAGCCTGCCTGCCTGCCTACATGTTTGTGTTATACACGTACATACGTACGCGTCCGAGTTCCAATACCTTTTGATTTGTTTTCTCCCGCTGCATGCGTAAGTTGGTTTTACTTTGAGGAGACGAGCAGCGTACGCAGGGTTGACGAACGCTTTAAGCCCCTTTTCCCCAGCAAGAGCTTACAAAAAGCATTAAAGCGGACCATGGAACTGAAGGACGGAGCGCATCATTTCTTTGTCCCGCTGAATTTTGAAGTTCAAACTTTATAAACTTTAAACTGGTGGTATAAGCATTGCGGTAGGCGGCGTGACGAGCAGCCCTCTTTTCCTCGAGCTCTGGTAAAGCCAGGAACAGTGGGCATGCATCGCATGAATACGATCTTCTTTTGCGGCCGGGCTTTGCTTTCATTGATCCATATGCAGGATCTGTCCTGCTTCGCGTGGACCTAGCTACATCGCTAGCCATGGACATGGAGTGATGGAGTATAGCTTGCTTGCTGCATGCTTTGGGTTTCTCCGAGAAGGATCGATCGCCGCTCCATTTGCGTGTTAACTCCAGATTGATTAGCGCAAGATTAGTCCCTCCTTTTCAGGATTACATGAATCACACCTCGCTTTTTCTGTGGCCCTTGTCTGCTGGATCTTTTTTGCGGGGTGAAAAAGAGTTTTATTCCATCGATGTAGTGTTACAAACTTACAATCTAGAGGCAGGATTTCCTCAATATATGGAGGCCCTCTGTGAAGCCACACAGCTGTGATACGATTAGTACGACTATATCTTGCCAAAGTATGTGCAAACTCTATTCTGGTTACGGAGGCCTTCATAATCTCCTCACTCGAGAAATTACGAGCATTGTTTAAAGATTGTTTTTTTTAACTAGTGTATTACACGCTTGCTCTGTAATGGTGCTGGATTCGTGGCAACCTCATACTAAAACTTAGTGAATAATCGTATCTATAAGTTTCAGGCATTTGAGATATCCATGCAAGTAGAAGATAGGTTGTTTTGTAATGAACTTTGTAGCCACACATGATTTCTATTAATAGAAATCAGAGAGAGAAAATATCTTCATAAAAAGGATTGAAAATAAGAACCACACACAAGTGAAATTTGGTGAATAGATTTATTGTGTTGTGAGTCGCTGGTAAATCATAAATTATGTTCACTTTGCTATAATGGAAGTAACTAAACTAGTCATGTTGGAGGAGGAGCCCCCATGGATTTTAAATTAAAAGGAGAATGTGAGAAACAACATTCAAACCGAGGCTCGAACCCACGTCAGCTAGGAGACGCCATCGCGCCCTGGCCACTGGGCTGAGAGTCAAACTCATGTGTCCCCCACCCCAGCCGGCCCAGGAGTGAAACCTTAGCCGCCAGCCTCAACCCAACATCCTGGTGTTCCCTTCCTCATCGTCGTCAATACACGCCATTGACGACGGTGGGGTGTTCTTTCCTCTCGCAAAGAGTCGAGTGTCACATGGCTTTTGCTAGGCTAGGCGATGACGATTGGCTTGGCGAGGCGACGTTGGGCGCTAGTTGTGTCACAGAGTCACGAGGCCGACGCGAGAGACCCTGGCGCTAGAGCTAGGGGCGCAAAGAATGAGTTCGCAACGGCAACAGTGGGTGCATGCCTTGAGCGTGAAGTTGATGTGCCAGGAAGGTCGCCAGCGCGACCTGGCTTCTGTGCGGTGATGCTGTCGGTGTCTCCTTACCCTGGGTTTGGGGCAATGGTTGCGGTAGTCGGCTCTTATTCAGTGTGTCCATGGGATTGCCTTAGTTTGTTTTTTTGTTGTAGAGTCGGAGCTGCGGTAGCGTGTCCCGATGGCGATGATGGCACGTAGCAGGTGATTTGCTGTTAGGATGATCCTCTTTGTTGATGATAGAGATTAAGACCACTTAAGGCCTTATTGGTTCGCAAGATTCTAAAAATGCAATAATGAAAAAAACATAGAATGAGGCAAAGCTTTTGCCTTTGTTTCGAAAAAAACATAGTATTGAAAAGAAATGTCATTTTTTTTGCAGGATTGTCAGAATTAGTCCTACAAGGAATAAAAACACATCAATTTGCAATAGAAGTTGTGTGGTTGCATTACGGGGAAAATATGCAAACTTTCTAGCATTAGCATAGTTGTCATAAAAGCAAAAGGGAATTTTGGTTAGTTTAGACTGAATGCAAATTTTCTTTTAAAATTGAATGCAAAGTAGACCGTAGAAATGATTCATGTGGTTTATAATCCTACAAACCAAAACATACTCTATATGATTCCTATGGAATTGAATTTTCCGAAATTCTTATGGAATTCCTTTGGACAAAAGAGGTCCTAGGAGTTCATATGTGTGTTCCATTTTACTTATGTTTTGTGTATTCTTAAATGTAATAATGTGAGGTGCAATGTCTCCATACAGCCATGGACCAATGTCGTAGCTCACCTTTCCATACCTGATTCCAGGAGCTCGCTCATCCAGTGCACTCCTACCGTTGAATATTCACTTTGGATACACCATACATTGATGACTTCCAAAGGTTCTCAAAAGAACAAAAAAAAAATCTGTCTACACTATGATTGTAAAGACGAATTCGAAATGAATATTTTGTTAACCCTCCTTCCAAATCCGGTTTCTTTCCACCCCTTTAGAAGAAGACATGCAGTTTACTACTCCGTACATGACATGTATGTAGACAGTAGCAAAAGATTTACAGAATTATCGTGACAAGAATTATGAGATAAAGAGAGTACCATATTGGACACTTTAGTGATCTAAACACTCTTATATTAGTTTACGAAGGGAGTAGCATATTTACGACGGTACATCAAAATATGTGATAATCACCAATATCCTTGGCTCCATAATTATCGCGACAAGAATTATGAGATAGAGAGAGTATCATATTATCAAACGATGCCAAACTCATTTCCCCACTTGTTTTTTCAGGCCTTTTAAGCCCCTGGTCAGCAGAGGACCATCAACCATCTACAATCTTTTCGAGATGAAAAACTGTTTGCAGCCTTGTACTACATGAGATTGTTTCCTGCAATAAACTATTATTCCTGACAATTTCCGCAGACTTTCTGTGGGGCAAAAAGCCCTGCATCGGCAAAGTTCTTTTGAGGCGTGGTGCGTATAGACCGCGTACTGAAAGTGTACTGATGCACGCAGGATATACGGATTGATGGTCCCATTCATGTGCATGTACCGATGTAGTGTACCACTAGCTGAAACGGGTGAAGTCACGGACCAACAGAGACGACGTTACCACACTATGGATGGATCGTACTACGGGGGTGATGGCGATGCAACGGGACGGCAGAAGAACGGTCGGCCTGCCCGGCGCATCGGAGGGCTCACGGTGCAAACAGCGGTGTCGCCACGGCGCAAGCGCGGAGCCGAGGCGGGGGACGAGGACGACACGCCACAAGAATACGAAACCCCACGCACGATACTACGTGCGTGCGAATCCTTGCCCTGCCGTGCCCTCGAATGCTGCCGCCCCGCCCGCGACGCGATCGCCCGCCGTCCCTTCCACGGCGACGACCGCGCGCACGGGCGTTCAACAGAGCTCCCCAGCCCAGCCATTTTTCCAGGCAGCTCGGACGCGGCCACGTACTACGTGCTCGTGCGCCCGGCCGGCTTTCTTTACTCCTCTCGAGCCAGCACCGACCAGCGCAGTTAAGGTTTGGGCAGTTGCTTCTTTGTTTTTCTCTTCTCCCGCTCAGGTCCACGATCAAGACGAGCCGCTTCTCCGTGGCGCCACCGGCCCCGGCCCTTGGGGCGGGCGCGGCTGTCCGTAGCCACCGTCGCCGGCATCGCGCTGCCGGCGCCAAGGGGAAGCTCCAGGCCCTTGCGCGCGTCACTCGCCGCGAACGCCGGCGACGCATCGTTGTTTGGGCGCGTACGTACGTGCGCGCGGGCGCCCTTGACGCCTTCCGCCGCGTCCGCTTCCCGTCGAGGCATTTCCTGCGTGGGTCTGACCTTGGTATCACTAATTCAGTATCGCCCGCCCAAGCCTTTAGCTATCACTAAATAATTACCGAGTTTGGAAGTCTATTGACGTCCTTCTGTTCTCTAGTGCTTGGTCGATCGTCCGCTGCCGGCTGCTAGCGCCTGGCTTGAGCGTCTTGGGACTGTCGTCTTTGCCTCTTTGGTGGTCTGATCACGGCTTGCAAGGGTGACGGTCACGGCCGGATGGGGTCGAGGACGTCATACATATGGTGATTCTTGTGCTGCAAGGAGCTTGGTTATAGTACTAATTAACAAAGGATGGATGAGCCATTTTTTAAGCACTCGGCAGCGGGATCCAACTATCTAACACAAGTTTGAACTGCAACAAATTGGACCGCAGTAAACAGTTTGACACGGAAAAAGTCCATTTTAAACCCTGAACTCATAGAGGTTCGGCGAATCCAACCATGCGTGGGCGCCATGCAACATTTGCCAGCTCTGCTAGCCAGCTGAGATACGAAATGAGTACGCCTTATATGTAGCACTTGTATTTAAAAGTACAAACCAACAAAGCGGCAGATCCGGTGGTTTTCATCATTTCTTGTAAAAAATGTGAACCAAATTTCTATAAAATGCGACCAATGTTTGGAAATCGGCAAAAGAAATCCGATTATTCATTTTTAAAGCTTGAAATTTTTCTAAAATTCTGAACAAATTTCAAAAATCTGCACAAGTTTTTGAACTGTGAACAATTTTTTTAGTGAAGATAGACGTGTACGTCGATGGCCCAGCAAACGCAAAAGAAAAAAGAGCAAAATTTATTAATTTGCGAGTAACGGTGAACAAATTTCAAAAACCTGAACAACTTTGTGAACGTTTTAAAAAAAAATGAATTTAGACGTGTACTTCTATGGCACAGCAAACGCAAAATAAAAAGGGGCAAAATTTATTAATTTGTGACAAACAAGATACGAACTCCAGACATGTATGTTGATGGCTATTGCCATTAACCACTAGGTCATCTTCATTTAGTTGTGCAGTATTAGGACAACAGAACTATTTGACCGTTTTTTAGTTCACGGTAATAAAAAAAATGAGTAGAAATTTGAAATCTTTACGACAGTGGAAAAGAGTGCATGAATTTGGCAAAAAATTCATCGTTTTGAAAAGAAGTTCATGTATTTTCAAATGAAAAGCCCACTGATTAGGGGGGAAAACACGGAATTTGAAAAAAAAAAGTTGAAAAAGAGCTCGTGGATTGGAAAAAATTCATGGGTTTAAAAAGGTCCACAAGTTTTGTAAAAAGTTTCGCGCATTTTTTAGCAATGTAACAGAAACAAAAAATCAAATGGGACGGTGCAGCACGGAGGACTAGTACGCGCCATGGTCAACAAATGGGCCGGCCCACCAACAAATCCCCGTTGACATTCGCCACATCAGCAATGAAGTTCAGAGTTTGATTCACCAAACCTCTACGAGTTCATGGTTTAAAATGGACTTTTTCCGTTTGACACCATCATATAGCATCCCCGTCTATTCACAGGTCATTCATTCAGTTCATCGTCAACATCGGCGCAGTATGACAATTCCTTGTTGAAGGCTTTGTGTATGAGTAACATATTTTCGTTTAGTTCTGTTACATGTCACAAGGTTTGTGGTAGTTGGATTTTCTTTATTCTTGTATAAGCCAATCCGTTTGGCATTGACGTTAGCCTTTGCATGACATCATTGAATATTCAATAAAATATGAATGTCATTTATATAACTGATCACAATAATATCACTCGATGCAGAGGTCGAGGGCATTCCCCTCTTTTCGAAACAAAAAATTCATTCAGTTCAGTGAACCTTATTCGAGAGATGTACATTTCCGCATATTCTGTATGCAACAACAACAGGTCTTGTGCTATTTTGCCCTGTTACAAAAACAAGCATCCATTATAAGCTCCATTCTCCTCTTAGTACCATGCACATCCATGCAAATTCAGGACTGGGAGCAGGTTGATGTAAGTTTGTGCAACATTTTATCTTCTTTTATTTAAATGTATCATATCAAGAGTACTTACCCGCAAAAGAAGAAGATACCAAGAGTACTTGTATACATTTATATAACTGATCACAATAATATGATATTGAACGATATCGGTATTGCCTTGTCTGCACGCACACAGTACCAACATGAACTCCAATGGCTCTTATATTTGTTTTTTAAACAGCAGGTTGAATTCCAATGATACCTACAAATCATTCGAAGTACAGTAGTAGTGTTAGAGAATCATCTACAGAAAGCAGCACCTTGTGCATGCATTCGCTCAGCGTTGAAAACAAAAGAAAGGGTTGCCATTTACCACATCCAATTCTGGCCCCTGCATTTCC
Source organism: Secale cereale (assembly GCA_902687465.1). Classification (NCBI taxonomy): domain Eukaryota; kingdom Viridiplantae; phylum Streptophyta; class Magnoliopsida; order Poales; family Poaceae; genus Secale; species Secale cereale. The sequence goes on from LR738715.1 coordinate 143,765,658, forward strand.
TGTTGATTTGCTGAGTTCATGGCCACCTACAAAATGTTGAAGGAAAATAGTAAGGAGCAGTAAATGAGAATGCCCGCCAAGACCTATACTAAACAATAGTACAAATGTTCAGGGATCTGAAGTCCCCCAATGGTTACAGAAAACAAGGAAATACATGTTTAAGATTTAAAGTGCAGCAGAGCACGGCTTGACGCAGAGGCCGCGGTTATGATCCTTTTCGAAAGAAAAAAAGAAAAAGAAAAAAGTACAGCAGAGCATAGGTAAGCTTGGACAGAGTGCAGAGGAAGCCATCAGATGAACCAGAGTAAGTATCATACTCGTTTTACAAATTCAAATTGAATGCAACAAACGAGGTCAAATATACAGTTTTTTTTTCCCAATCATCGAAATGACTCCTGTGACAAATTAAACCATGTGGCAGGACATGTATATAACACCCAGCACTGCTTGATAATTAAGGCAACAGAACGTGGCAGATTGCGGCATAACTCATTATAAAGTGCTCTTTTCATCCAAAGTCATAACATTAACTGTTACCATATTTCGATTAACAGAGTACGAGTTCTCATCAAGCCTATGCTATTCACAAAATAAAACATACTTCAAAATTCTGACTGGCCGTTCAGTGCCTACAAGTGTAGAATGACATAACCCATGGATACAGTAACCCTGTAATGTGGCACTATCTTTGCCTGGTGAGTTCTGCTCTGCTCCTTGCAACACACAGACATTTTTATACACTAAATAGTCTTGAGCAAATCACATATCAGTTGTATATAGTAATCCATCACACTCAAGGCAAACTTCAGCAATTAGTTATGATCCAGTGTCACACGTGGTCCTGGTTTAGTTGGGGAACTGAACGGGCCATGTGCTCAAGGGAAGACATTTAAGGCTATGTTTGATAGTAAAGTATTGTAAAAACCAAAGTATCAACAAACAACAGTAATTTAGCATGTAGGTATAACATACTGTTGGCCCCTCTACATCGTCCATGAACCCTGCTGGCTTCGCTACATCGTCCTCGACTTCTGTGGAAGTACCACTGTCCTCAACTCCCGTCGGCACTGTGCCGGGTCTAGACAAGGCACGACCTGTTTCATGGAGCTCTCTTACCGACGACGAAGAAGACGAGGAGGACGAGGTGCTGGCCCCACGGACGCCGGCACCAGCTACCAAATCGTCAATTCCAGCTGCTCGGCCAGGCATGGCGTGTGATGCGGATTCGTGTGGAGGTTGGCAGAAGGTGTTGTAGCGGGGCAACGTGCAACGCCCGGCGTCACTAGCCCCTACATTGGCTCCCCGTCCTGTCCCTGCTTGGCTTCATGGAAGATGTTACAGATGCCTCCTTCCCGGACACCGTGCAGCCGAGTGTCGAGATCCTTTTAGGTGCTCTCGATGCCTTGAGAATGGTCATCGGGCACGTGAGTGCCGCAATGCCTGGCGCCCCCTCAGCTTTTTGAGAAGCCCTACTCTGTCGTCGTTGCCCCGCCTCCTCGTTGGCCACCAACAAGCTCCAGCTCCTCACAAGGCCCAGAAAGAAGCTTCGCATCCCTCGAAGACATTTGGTCGTGATTCTTGGGTGATTCTTGGGCATCGATCGTTGCTGCTCCTGTTGGTTCTGTGGCCTCGGCAGATATCCCGGTGCGGCCCGCCTTGGAGAGGCAGGCCGAGCTGCTGCGCTCTGAGCTCCTTGGTATGGCTTCCTTTCGGCTTGAGGAATCGGTCCAGCCTCTGCGTGATGTCGTCGACTCAATGCAAGGTTGGATGTTGCGGATGGAGAGCTTCATGGAGCGAGTTGAAGCTGCGCTGGGCATGCTCTCTCCGGCGCCGCCTGTGTTACAGAATGGGCATGTGTTGGGCCCTTTGGTTGTGCCTCATGACAACTTCGAGATCGAGAGGGGAGCTGAGCTTCATGGTCGTTTCTCCCCTCGTGCAAGAACCAGCTCGCCGTCGTTAGCCTATGAGGAACTAGAAAATGATGTGGTTGTGACTCCGGTGCTCCAGATCATGCCTGAGCTTCGGGACCTGTGTGGGGGTTCGGTTCTTCCTCTGTCCGTCGAACAGCTGAAGGTAGACCGCCCCGAGATCTCTATTGTGGCTTTACCGCCAGCATCACCCCAAGAGTCTAGCCAGAAACTTGATGCCGAGGAGTGTTGTGATTTGGACGTTGCAATCTCTTGCTCGCCTGAGTCCATTGGATGTCAGGCATCAGCTAGCCTACCTCTCAGTGTCATGGAGCGTGGAGTTTTGGATGTTGCTACCCTTCCCTCATCCGCGACCATCGAGCAAGTGATGCATGTGACTAGCATGACCATTGAGCCAAGTGTGTTGGCAACTACTCCGAATGCAGATGCTCTCTTCGCGAAGGAACTTTGTGACTTGCTCGCCAGTGTGGAGGTTGCTAGACCTGGTTTGGGCCGGTCGATTGCTTGTCTCTTGACGGGGACGCCAATAAAGGGTAAACAAAAGAAGGTGGGCAAAGGAAAGAGTGGCACCACAAGCAAGGCGTCTCTGGCTACTTGATGGATGACCTTTGCTCTCTTAGCATGTCCTCTTGGATTGGGTTCTCATTGTGGGTTGAGTGGTGTCTGATGTCTTGTGTCGAGGTGTTCTTCTCGGGGGTCTCTTGGCGTAGTAGGAATGTCGGGGCTCGTGGATGTTGTGTATTCAGAGTCTGGCGGGGTTTATTGTCACGTGAGTAGTTAGTCCGTGCTCCATATGTATTGGTTTTCGCCCGGTTTTCCGTTAATTAACTGGGCAATTCTCTTCTTCTTAATTAATCGATGAGGCAAAACTTTTGCCTCCGTTTCGAAAAAAAAAACAATACACAGGACCTGTTTGGCGCAGCGACCTAAAGTCAGTTTCAGAACAATGCAAACACGTCTAGTTTTTGAGCAAAGCTAGCCGTTGCATGCAGCAAAGTGATTGGCCAAAGAACGGCCATGCACATGGCGATAGAGTAATGTGTTACCATCAGCATGCATAAGAAAGAAAGCTTCCACTAAATGAACTTCGCTGGATGGCCATGACCAAAAAGGAGCTTGGCAGCACGGCGTAGCCGGTGGCTAACCAAGCGGCAGAGCTGCACGAGAACTGGCAGCTTGGCCTTCTTCTGCATCTGCGGCGTGTAGCAGATGGGACAACGACGAGCCATGGAAAAAGGCCTACATGCAGCGGAGCTGAACGACGGGCAGTGGCATCTACAAAGAGCATAGGGCGGCAACCGCAAATAGTTTTTGTAGAGGGAGGCGAGTCAGCCGGGAAGAAGTTGATGACGTGCGACATCGTTCTTTTCGTCAGCTCAGTTTTAAAATAAGAGGTCTTGGGTTCTTTTTATAATACAGAGAAAAACAGTGTTTTGGCAAATACTGTAGTATTAAAATCACAGTTTTTAGGGGCAACCAAACAACTTATTGTAAATAAAACTATGGTAATCTGAAAAACTGTACTATTCTCGGAATAC
>LR738715.1:143770986-143787790 GCA_902687465.1 Secale cereale
GACATGACCTTTTTTTTTAGAAACGACTCATTAGCCCCACGCCTTCCTCAAGCCCGCGCTCCCCAACCTCTCTAGCCCTAATATTCTCATCTCGTGCGCCCACCGCTCCTCGTTCCTCAACCACTACTCCCCTTTCCAGCAATGGCTGGATCCGGTGCCAGGGGCAAGTGGGAAGCTTTCACGGTCACAGAAAAGACCATGGAGGTCTACGGAGCGCGGGCTATCTCGCCGCCATCATCGCGCACCGAGTCCCTGCCAAGGGTCAGGTGATTCCCGTCCCTGAGGCGGGTGAGAGGGTAGTGTTTGTTGGAAATATGAGTAATTTACCATATGATTTTATTAACAGAAATACTAGATAAAGCATGACTAATATAACAGTAATAGAGCAAGTTATGTGATCTGACAAAGAGAAGATAAACATCATCCTCATATATAGAACTAGTTGCATATATGAAGTAGAACCTAACAAATTTAGAGCAAACACTAGAACAAAGATAAGTGACAGTGTTTCTAACAGAAAAAACATGAACACATACGGTCCAGAGAATAGAACAAGATAAACTGGAGAGATCATGGAGACATACGAAGCAGCAGCCGAAGCCCCGGTCTTGGGTGAGTTGTCCTCGCCGGCCATGTCGTCGAAGAGGTTGTCGACGTCGGGGAAGAAGTCGTCGTCGGGGAAGTAGTCGTCGGCGACCGGATCGTCCGTGATGAAACAGCCAGTAGTCGCGCCGAGCGCTCCCCAAAAACCTTATCACCCTTCTCCCGTACAGGACTCAAAAGGTGTGGTTTCGAAGGCCTACTGTCCCGACCTGCGGTGCACGCCGCAAGCCGGGATGGGGAAGACAACAGCAGCTCAGAGATTGGAACTTGGTGGCAAGAGGGAGATGATCTTCTGGTGCGTATCTCTGGAGAGGGGCGACCTCTCTTATATAGGCACAGGAGAAGGAGGTGAACAGGCCACGCGGGGAGCCGAAGTGAACAGGCAGCAGCCGAAGGGGTTGCACCGTTCGGATTTATTCTCCACTACCAAAAAATGTTTCAGCTCCCGTGTGATCGTTCAGATTTATTACCCGTCGTGCGTGGCAAAAATTAGACATCGGCTCGGCTCATTCCCGCAACCCGCGGCGCGTCGTGACGAGGCGTGGCGTGACGTCGCGAGGCGGGCGGCGGAGGAGGAGCGCGCGTGGATGTCCCTCTTGTTCTCGTGCTCGTACAAGTGGAGAAAGAGCCTCCTTATAAAGAGGTCCAACTCCTTGTAAACTAGCAATGTGGGACTAAACTTTAGTAGTGCTCCTTGCCTTGCATGAATGGGCTAAGTGGCCTCTAGGATTTATTAGGAATTTCTAAAATTAATATTGGGCTGTGCCATAATAGACTAAAATTCCAGCAATCCCCCACCAGATCCCAGAGGCACATAGAAATTTGCCTTTGGTTCCAAACACTGTTTTATATACCGGTACTGCAGTGAAGACTGTTAAGTTGAACTTCCACCTAGAACTATGTGCTACACTAGTAAGCAACTTGAACAGTGGACTGGGCCTTGAACTGCAAGTTTTCTGCGAATCTAGTTTCACACAAAGCCTTGGCCGATACTTGGCTACCGTGGGTCTCCCCCGCGGGTGGAGCTTATGCGTCATACTCAGTGACCTTTCATGAGTTTACTAGAGAGAACCCTACTCTCATAGATTGCGACGTTTGACAATCAGACTCATATAGGTGTGTTCTTCAAAAGATGTTCTGTAGGACAACATCTCTGGTTACATGAGCCACTTAGAACACATTAAGATATACATCAACCTGCCATGCAGATTTAGGAGAGTATTGCATCTTCAAGAGTTGTATTGATAGTAAGGATACTCTCCTCTCAGTTGACCAACAGCTTGTCTTCCACATCTAATTCACGGGATCTCCGATCACAAAGACTAGGTTATCATTGTGAATAACTCAAATTGTGGGTCTCATACCCATCTCATTCGATGCATTATCTATCACATTTCGTGATAGACCCTTAGTAAACGGATCTGCCAGATTTTTAGACGTTTGGATATAATCCAATGCAATTACTCCGGAGTTTTTCATTTTCCTGACAGACTTTAACCTTCTCTGAACGTGTCTTGATGACTTCATGTTATCCTTTGAGCTGCTCACTTTCGTGATCACAGTTTGATTGTCGCGGTTCATAAGGACACCCGGTACAGGTTTCTCAACTACCGGCAAGTCATTCAAGAGCCGACGAAGCCAATCTGCTTCGACCGTAGCTGTATCTAGTGCTGTGAGCTCTACTTCCATAGTTGACCTCGTTAAGATGGTCTGCTTGCAAGACTTCCAAGAAATAGCGCCACCTCCATGAGTGAATACGTATCCGCTCGTGGCCTTTATCTTATCAGCATCTGAGATCCAGTTTGAGTCACTATACCCTTCAAGCACCTTTGGGTGCCCGGTGTAGTGAATTCCATAATTTGCAGTGCCTTTCAAATAACGCAAAACTCTTTCTAGAGCTTTCCAATGCACATCTCCTGGTTTTGAGACAAACCGACTCAGTTTGCTAACAACAAAAGAGATGCCAGGTCTTGTCGCACTTGCTAAGTACATAAGCGAGCCAATAATCTGAGAATATTTCAATTGGTCTCTAGCAATTCTTCGATTCTTTCGAAGTAGCACGCTGGCATCATATGGTGTTGGAGAGGGCTTGCAGTCACTATAGCCAAAGCGACTCAAGATCTTTTCCACATAGTGAGATTGAAGCAAAGTAATCCCGCCATCATCGTCTCTCAACAACTTGATGTTCAGAATGACATCAGCCACTCCTAAATCCTTCATCTCAAAACAACGAGATAGGAAATCCTTGACCTCCTTAATAACATTCAAATTTGTTCTGAAAATCAGTATGTCGTCAACATACAAGCAAAGGATAACTCCCTCGCCCCCACCATGACGATAGTACACACATTTGTCAGCTTCGTTCACAACAAAGCCTGCAACTGTTAAAGTTCTTTCAAACTTCTCATGCCACTGTTTGGGTGCTTGCTTGAGTCCATACAAAGACTTCAGCAACTTGCACACTTTTTCTTCTTGACCATCTATTAGAAACCCATCTGGTTGTTCCATATAAATTTCCTCATCCAACTCTCCACTTAGGAAAGCAGTCTTAACATCCATTTGATGAACGAGAAGACCATGTGAGGCAGCTAATGAAAGTAGAACTCGAATAGTGGTTAACCACGCCACATGTGAGTAAGTATCAAAGAAGTCTTCACCTTCCTTTTGGGTATAACCCTTAGCCACGAGCCGTGCCTGGTACTTTTTAATAGTACAATCAGGCCTGAGCTTCTTCTTGAATACCCATTTGCAGCCTATAGGTTTGCACCCATAAGGACGATCGGTTATCTCCCAAGTTCATTCGCTAAGATGGAATCCATCTCACTACGAACCTCTTCCTTCCAGTAGTCAGCATCTTCAGATGCATAGGCTTCTGAAATAGAACTGGGAGTGTCATCTATTAGATAGACAAGAAAATCATCACCAAAGGACTTTGCAGTCCTCTGTCTCTTGCTCCTAGTAGAAGCTTCATTGTTTTCCTCCACGGGTTTGTCAAAGTGTTCCATCGAAATGGTAGGTTCAGTAATTGTAACCGATTCTTGATTCGATGAACTAGGCATCTCCTGAGTAGATGAGGTAGCCATATCCTTCATGGAAAAGATATCTTCAAAGAAAGTCGCATCATTCGACTCCATGATTGTACCGACATGCATGTCAGATACCTCACATTTTACAACCAAGAATCTATATCCAATGCTTCGGAAAGCATATCCAAGGAAAACACAATCCACAGTCTTTGGTCCAAGTTTGCGCTTTTTTAAGATTGGCACATTGACTTTCGCCAAACAACCCCAGGTTCGTAGATAAGAGAGTTTTAACCTTTTCTTCTCCCATTCCTCGAATGGAGTTATCTCTTTGTTCTTTGTGGGAACTCGGTTTAGGACATGACATGCAGTCAATATCGCCTCCCCCACCATGCCTTGGATAGACCCGATGTATCTAACATGGCATTAACCAAATCAGTTAGAGTATGGTTCTTTCCTTCGGCCACCCCATTTGACTGAGGTGAATAGGAAGGCGTCCTCTCATGTATTATACCATGTTCCTCACAAAAAGCATCAAATTCGTTGGAAAATACTCCCCACCACGGTCGGACCTAAGCCTCTTGATCTTACGATCAAGTTGGTTTTCCACTTCAGCTTTGTAGATCTTGAAAAAGTTTAAAGCCTCATCCTTAGATTTTAGAAGATACACATAACAATATCTAGTGGAGTCATCAATTAACGTCATGAAATATTTCTTTCCACCTTTTGTCAAAAAACCATTCATTTCACATAGATCTGAATGTATGAGCTCGTGCAAGATTTCTCGTTTCCGCAGTCGTGTGAGACTTACGAGGTTGCTTAGCTTGCACACAAACTTGACACTTAGATCCCTTGACGGTGGTGAAACTAGGGATTAAGTTTAATTTGGCTAGTCGCGACATGCAACCAAAGTTAACATGACACATACGTGAATGCCACACATTTGATTCACTATTGTTGCAAACATGATTAACAACTTTATTGCAAATATCTGACAAGGATAAACGAAACAGGCCTCCCGACTCATAGCCTTTGCCAACAAAAGTTCCATACTTGGATATTACAAATTTATTCGACTCAAAGACAAGCTTGTAGCCATCTCTACATAACAGAGATCCACTAACAAGATTCTTATTGACGGAGGGGACATAATGCATGTTCTTCAGCCGCACGATCTTCCCCAAAGTAAACTTCAGATCGACCGTGCCAACACCACGAACAGAAGCACTTGAACCGTTTCCCATCAGCACGGTTGAAGTCCCTGTGGTCTGATAAGACGAAAACATGGAAATATCACCGCATACATGCACATTAGCACCCGTGTCAATCAACCAATCAAGAGAATGACATACTGAAAGAATAGTGGGAAATATACCATACCCATCATCCTTCATATCAGTGTCTCCAATGACAACAGTGACGGTCTTGCCGCCTTTCCCAAGATGACGCTTGTCATAGCGATTAGGGCAACTAGGAGCCCAATGATCAGGATCTCCACACACATGACAAACACCTTTCTTCTTGTCATTCTTCTTCTTGAAGTTCGTGTGTTGTACAACCTTGTTCTTCCCATCAAACTTTGCTTTTCCATCAAACTTTCCCTTGTTCTTGAACTTGTTGGGCTGGAAGTTCTTCTTCTGTACCAGATTGGCACTAGATCCTCCCTCAATAGCTCGAGCACGTGTGTCCTTTGCTCTCGCCTTTTCTTCCACATCAAGAGTACCAATGAGATCCGGAACGGAAAACTCCTGTCTCTTATGCTTCAGTAAGGTAGCAAAGTTCCTCCACGAAGGAGGAAGTTTAGTGATGACACCCCCGGCAACTAACTTGTCCGGTAGCATGCAGTTGAAGTGCTCAAGTTCTCTAGCAAACAACTGTATCTCATGAGCCTGCTCAACCACAGAGCGCTCTTCAGTCATCCTGTAATCATAGAATTGCTCCATGATGTACAGCTCAGTGCCGGCGTCCGAGACCCCAAACTTGGCCTCGAGTGCGTCTCACATATCTTTTCCATTATCAATTGACGCATAAGCATCAACAATGTTCTCACCAAGAACACTCAAGAGAGCAGCCCTAAACAGGGTATCCATTTTCAGAAAAGCTTGTTCCTATTGAGCATCATAATCTCCTTCTGGTTTGCCAAGAGTGGCGTCATAGTAGCTCATGGTTTGAAACCACAGAATAGGTCTCACGCGCCACCTCTTATAGTGGATACCCTCAAACACAGGAGGTCTCATGGAAGCAGCAAAACCACTTGGGGTAAATTGCCTATAATAAGGTTTTTGGATTGTTGGAAATATGAGCAATTTACCATATGATTTTATTAACAGAAATACTAGATAAAGCATGATTAATATAACAGTAATAGAGCAAGTCGTGCGATCTGACAAAGAGAAGGTAAACATCATCCTCATATATAGAACAAGTTGCATATATGAAGTAGAACCTAACAAATTTAGAGCAAACACTGGAACAAAGAGCAGTGACAGTGTTTCTAACAGAAAAAGCATGAACACATATGGGCCGGAGAATGGAACAAGATAAACTGGAGAGATCATGGAGACATACGAAGCAGTAGCCGAAGCCCCGGTCTTGGGTGAGTTGTCCTCGCCGGCCATGTCGTCGAAGAGGTTGCCGACGTCGGGGAAGAAGTCGTCGTTGGGGAAGTAGTCGTCGGCGACCGGATCGTCCGTGATGAAACAGCCAGTAGTCGCGCCGAGCGCTCCCCAAAAACCTTATCACCCTTCTCCCGTACAGGACTCAAAATGTGTGGTTTCGGAGGCCTACTGTCCCGACCTGCGGTGCACGCCGCAAGCCGGGATGGGGAAGACAACAACAGCTCAGAGATTGGAACTTGGTGGCAAGAGGGAGATGATCTTCTGGTGCGTATCTCTGGAGAGGGGCGACCTCTCTTATATAGGCACAGGAGAAGGAGGTGAACATGCCACGCGGGGAGCCGAAGTGAACAGGCAGTAGCCGAAGGGGTTGCATCGTTCGGATTTATTCTCCACTACAAAAAAACGTTTCAGCTCCCGTGTGACCGTTCAGATTTATTACCCGTCGTGCGTGGCAAAAATTAGACATCGGCTCGGCTCATTCCCGCAACCCGCGGCGCGTCGTGACGAGGCGTGGCGTGGCGTCACGAGGCGGGCGGCGGAGGAGGAGCGCGCGTGGATGTCCCTCTTGTTCTCATGCTCGTACAAGTGGAGAAAGAGCCTCCTTATAAAGAGGTCCAACTCCCTGTAAACTAGAAATGTGGGACTAAACTTTAGTAGTGCCCCTTGCCTTGCACGAATGGGCTAAGTGGGCCTCTAGGATTTATTAGGAAATTCTGAAATTAATATTGGGCTGGGCCATAATAGACTAAAATTCCAGCAGTGTTCACTTCCCATTTTGTTAGGGGGCTAGGGTTTCCACTCCACCCCTTTGTTCGGAGTGAGGGGGCACCATGATTAGCAAGCTCTCGAATGGTACTTGGCCTAAGGGCTCATTCGTGGAGACGAATAAGGTCTGGCAGCAGGAGTAGTTCTACATCACCGAACCCCGTGACGCCAAGTGGGCGGCGGAGCCTGCTTTCAGATCCGGACCCCCAAAGAGGTTGACGTCCTGGACCAAAAAGGGCCTGGACTAGGGGTCGCAAAGTGAAGTGACGACTCTAGTGAGTCGTGTGTCCGGTGTGATCTCCAAGGGGCAGCTCTCCTCCGTGGTCCAGGTGATGCTGACCCGGCTTGTTCCCCCTTGCCAAAGCCGGGACTCCTCCCTATGGGAGTTCGATCCGGCAGGAGACAATCCGCTAAAGCATCTCTTTGGCTTTACGCACAAAGAGATCTGGAAGCATCTCTTCAAGAGCTAGAAAGAATGGCCCTAAAAGACCGAGGATGCAAGCTATATCACTACGGCTTCCGCCCCAGAGGTAATAGAAAAATTTGCCGAACATATATTTCTTCCTGTAGCGACCCGACCCGAATGGATCAAAGTCTCTGTGTTCAGTGTCATCCCTGGATCGGTATGCTGACACACACAGTACTCGAGGATTTATAACAGAGGTAAAGCACATGTATAAAGTAACGTAAATACTATTGCCTCGATCAGTCATAGCGGAAGCAACAAAGGTTGTGGAGTTCCATCAACACCAACGGCAAAGTTGAGTGTAGACAGCGCAACCCTAACGTAACACTTACTCGTCGAATAATTCCTGCAACATGAGACGTTGCAGCCATGTAGGTCAGTACATTGAATGTACTGACAAATCCACACTGTAGAAGTAATGATGAACAAAGCCTACAACTACATGCATATTTGGCTGGTGGAGGCCGTAAGACTAATTTTCAATAAAGCTAATTTTTCCCTACCACAAAGGAATGCATTTATTTAACTACTTTGTTAAGTTTAAAACATGAACAATTGAGAATGGTACCCCCATCTCAATCCCAAACCAAAGTCATTATTAACATAATAAATTAATTAAATAGAGTGTTGAGATCAACAAATAATCCACTTCTAGATACTCAAAGATGTCCATAACCGGGGACACGACTACTCATGAATATTTTGTACACTCTGCAGAGGTTTGTGCACTTTTCCCCACAAGACTCGGTCGCCTCCGTTTAATTTCTCGCACTGCATGGTGTTTGAGAAACGGATGACCGAGACACAGTCTTTCAGAAGCATTTACTCTTTACCCCGGGTGGACCCGTACACCTACATCCGCTACATCTGCTAGTCCACCACTGAAAGAGCTCACACAACTTACTCATACTATGCAAGAGCCCATAATGGCTTGTGGCTGCACATGGAAGTTTCTAGGCATGAAAATATTATATGATCCCTTTGAGCCTGGGTGGCATTCCAATAGGACAATCACATGCAAACCCCGGGATTTCCTAGGACAACACTAGCAACCCCAGGTGTCCGGGCAATCCACTGGTTCACTCCCAGGGTGCCCCAAACCAATCCACCAAGATGTGTATTAAATTACCACCTTAAAGTTTCCCTTAGATATCACTCACATCTTTCATGAAACTCTCATACCAATCCACGTCTACAAGCATAGCTAAGCAATGAGTAACAAAGCGTATACCCCCCCTTGGTTGATCTCAGGTCATTTGTTCCTACCTCATGAACTACAAAGCATCATATTATGTCACCAGTCCTACTCATGCAAGTGTTTGAGGATATACTAATGCAATGAAAACTGGGTATTGGAAAGTATGATCAAAGTGTGAACTTGCCTTGTACTGACGATGTAGAAGATTCGCACTCAGAACTCAGGATAGATCTACTCATCACACTCCGTTCAATCTACCGTAAGCAAACAATAGTAACCACACATAAGCAATCACTCAGAAGATCAGAAAGAACGAAGAAAGCGCTTCGGAAAACTTCGAAAACAAACGAATGCCATCTTGAAACATAAAAAAATTTCCAACAGTACCAAAATTATGTGAATTTGGCCTTATCAGAAAGTTTAGGTCAAGAGCTTTGATTTCCAAAAAGAATCAACTAAAATGGAGTTATAAAACTCAAGTTATGATCAAAACAAGTTTGAATCTAGAACTAGTTGAATTCAAATTTTAGAATTTCCAAAATCATGTTTAAGTTGTTTTACTGGAAAGAGGGGATCGTAGCGAAGACGTGGGCGTTGGTTTCGTTGGATTTGGACCAACGAGTAAAAAGTTGTGGTTGTTTCAAGTGTAGGGGCTAATCTGTAAAATAAATATATATAGATGGGTCCCTGGACGAAAAAAACTAAATAGAAAAATAAAAGAACTATCGAACGAACGTTCGTTTTGTAAGCCTAACTAGTGAACGTTCACTAGATAGATCTAACTAAAAAAACCGAAGAAAAACCTAATTCTAAAAGAAAAACTGGGGTGGTTTTATACCTCGACGGCTTTCCTTTGGAACCGCGGTTTCGACGGATCGAACCTGGCGGTTCGGGTCGGATCCATCGCGGGTGGAGCTCGGAGCTCCGGCCGGCAGAACTCCAGCGAGGGGCGGGGCAGGCGGCGGCGGGCGCTGGGCGGGGCGAAGGCGAGGCGGTGGCGCGATGGCGAGGGGAGGCGCGGCTGCGGCGGCGAGCAAGAGCGGCGGCGGCGGTGGCAGATCGCGGCGACGGTGGTTTGAATGCGGCGGCGACGAGCTGTGGCAACGGCGGCGACGCGATGCGAGGGGAGCGGCGGGGCCGGGGCGGGGCCTTAAATAGGCGGAGGGGGAGGGGAGATGCCTTGGCGTAGGGGGCGGGGAAAGGCGGCGGCGGCAGTGTCCGCGATGGACACGGCGGGGGCGGCGCTGGCGTGCGCGAGGAGGAAGGCGGCGAGCTGGGCTGGGCTGGCTCGGCTAGGCCGGCCCAGTTCGGCGAAGAACCTTTTTTTTAACAGACATAATAAAAACAAATAAAACAAAGTAAACTAAAATATTATATAGGCATATAATATACCAAAATTTGCAGAAAAAGAAATCCTACAAGATGACCATTTTTCTACAACATAATAAAATGCTCACAAATTCTAATAAACCAAAAGGTGCTACTATTGCAATAAAATCCAATAAAATCATTTAAAAAAAATACCAAATGACTTCAAAATTATTTCTCTCCAATTTTCTGCTATAGGGAATCATGTTACCCTATTTTCCATATATTTTATTTTTGGAGAAAAATAATTGGAATAAAAACCAAATGACTCAATTTTTGAAAACGAGTTTTAGAAAATCTCAGAAAACTTCCAACTCATATTTCCTATAATTTGAAGAAGTCATTTTATCTTCTCTCGGGAAAATCATTGAGTTGCATAAAGTTTCTGAATTTGAAATATTTCGAGAATGAAATTCAAAATCCTTTCAAAGCCCTTTATCATTTAAAATAAATGGAAGAAGTCATATTATCTTCACTCTAGGGTTTTGTGTTGAAAAGAATTTGAATTCCCGAAGAACAAAAAGGTAAGTTGAAAGTTTGGGAAAGTCATTTTATTCCCTCTCATTTAACTTTCAAAAGTTAAGAATTTCAATCAATTTCACTTAGCACATCAAACAAGCAATAATCTATCTATTTATTATAACATTCCAAAATTTAGAATTTTGGGATGTTACAAACCTACCACACTTAAAATGAATCTCGTCCTCGAGATTCGGAGAGGCTAGCAAGAAATAGGTTAGGGTTTGGGAGTCTTCTAGCAAATCCATTGATCGGTATGGTCGAGTGTGCTACCACACTTAGAAACAGGGTTACGGTTCCTTCAGAACTCAGGTGCTCCATTCTTTGGGTTAACGGTGTCGGTCTTCTCAGATCTTCAGCATAATTCCTTCTCTGGGCTCTTTCGGTAGTGGCATAACCTTTGTCCTAAATTCTTGTGTTCTTTTGTCTTGATAAGGTTTTTCCGAGACTGGTTCTTCCTAGCTGACAGGACTGACGCCAATACTAACAAATATCGATATCTCATGGTGGTCATCAACCAATTTATTGGGTCCCTACAGAAAATGGGTCTGGGCTTCATCCTCACCGTATATCCTACGGTTGGCAACAACATGCCGTGTACAAGGGAAAAATTTATGTACCATTCTAAGGTTTAAACAAAGTTTTGACATCGTCGTCTCTCTACTATAGGTAAGTCACTCAGATTTACCATCCCGTATAACAGAGGCGAATAATAAGAGTAAGTCGGTATGGTGATCAATCCATCCCGCACCCAAATCATTACCTTGTATATGATTTAGTGAATCTCGCATTCTAGCACTTGGTCATCCTCACAAGCATTGCAGAATTTTCTCTTGTCAATGAACTAAGTTCGGTTAAATCCATTGATTCTGCAAGCCAACCAAAACATCTATCGTTTCTTCACAACCCTCGGGTTTTGCGTAACCACCTATAAGGTCGTCTGTTGATAAAGTCGTAACTTCTTCCAGGGGTTTTCCTCCAGCAAGAGTGTGCTTGCATTCTTGACACGTCCCGGGGCCTATGGGTTATGGCTCATCTCACCACTAGTAACACTTGGTCTCATCATCGGTTTGCCATTGATCATTCTTCCGACATCCAACTTCCTTGGTTTTCTTAAATCCATCCAAGTATCCCTTACTTCTCTTGGGTCAAAACTGAGTGTAATTACTCACACTCATCCTTGGGCAGTCCATTCCAAGTGTGTCGTAACTAACCAATAGCTAGTGTATTCGGGTAACGGTGTTGGATTCTACCACACTTAAAATGAATCTCACATGTTCCCTCAAAATATCATTCCATGCATCGTGATTTCACTTATCACTATAAAGTAACAACTCATAAAATCCAAAATCAATACCATGATGCTAGCTGTATTGATTCTCAACTTACTACGATCCACTACCTTTCCATTGCATGCTTCAACTCAACTACTTAGCACAAATCTCCTTCTCCTTGGGACAATCTCTAGCAAAGTGCCCTGCTTTACTTCAGCAGGAACATATTACAACTAACAAATCTCGTGGTCCCCTTATGTTTACGTAGCCTCCTTAGGTCCTCGTCTTATGGGTCCACTTCAGAACTTGTATACCCTTAACTCGTCCTTGGGTTAGCTATTGCTCCATACTCTAGCATTACATCCTCGTTAAATCCAATTGTACTTATTTCCTTCATAACCTTGGGGTAAGCATCATAAATAAACTTTAACTTATTCATGCAAACTCCACTATTTGGGGCAAAGGTTTCCTTCCTATGGGTCCAGGTTTCACACAGTAAGGTACCACTAAACAAAATGCACTGGTTAATCCGTAATCCATATTCTCCTCATATCAAATCTCTTATTACATCCTGAACCAGTATCCAAAATCCCAAGTTCCAAGGGTGCATCACTACAAATGCTACTATCCACATAGTCCGATAGGGTCAAGAATTCCTTCCATCTATATCCATTGGTCCTTGATGAGGATGCTTGAGTCCCACTGGAATTGTGCAATGTGATTCTTAAAATCATCAATATCTTACTTCATCCTATTGGCCGTGTGCTTTATCTTCATCATCTCTGCATGCATCCTACTCAGGATTTCCTAAATTCAACTTCATTCTCCATGAAGGGAAAACCCTTGTAAACTGCATCTCCTTCCAGGTGAATATGCTTCATCATGTCATTCAGGATCTTTGGGTAATCATGATTGCTAGTCAGGGTCATGATCGTGTCCGGGCCCTTGAGAAAACACTCGTGAAGGGTTGTCATCTGTGGGTATAAGACAGAAGGGGTTCTTAGGACAGCATACAGATATCCTTGGGTGGGATGGTTGGTTGTCCGAGAACGGTTTGGGTCAGCTTCTCCATGGGTTCTAGGTTTTGGTCTGGGTGAGGGGCACTCACAATCATCCAACAACTCATAACATCTCCTTCTTAGACTCCAAAAATATCAATTTCTATTGCTTCACAAACTATTACAATGTTATTTCCATAACTCCACTCAACACCGTAATGAATAGTGTATTCTAAATTTATCTACATGCTTTATTCCAATATCAAAATCTCAACTACTCTGTTCCATCTTTCCTCTGGTCTGAACATTCTCCGGCAAAATGCCCTACTTCCTTGCAGCGTAAACTAATGACATCCGACAAGTCTAAGGACTTCATGGTGGTTATCTTGTTTCACTGGGTTCTTGGCTTCCTTGTTGGACAGTTGCTAGCATAATGACCTAAATCCTTGCACCGGTAACATGTGATGTGACTTAGGTCCTTTTCCGCAGAAATTGGGTTGTTCTGGGGACACATGCTCTTTCTCTTCCTCGACTTCCTTGTTCCAATCAATTCTTCTATCTTTTGTGGATCAAACTCCACTTCTTCTGTCGGGAAGTCTCTCAGATACTCTTGGCTTTCCTTCGTGCAATACTGTGAAAGATGTCCTTTTTCTCCACATGAATAGCAAGCACGGGAGTAAAATCTGTTTAGGCCTTCTCCATCAGGGTCGTCATTATCTTCCTCAAGCACGGGAGTAAAATCTATTTAGGCCTTCTCCATTAGGGTCGTCATTATCTTCCTCCATCGCGGATTCCTTTAAGGTTTCCTCGAGGATTACTTTCATTGCTTCTTTCCTTTGCTGGATAGTTTGTTGTACCATGGAGTAAATGTGACACTGAGCAGGGTAGTGGGTAGTCCCTTCACATAAGAAACAAGTAATCTTCCTAGTTGGGCATTCTTCAACTAGGTGACTTTCTTCACAATGAGGACATTCATCCTTGTGCTCCTCCTGGGTGTGTCCTATTTCTCGACAAATCCTGCAAGCACAAGGTTTCTTCTTCGGGTTGTCACCACACTTTCGGATGAGACAGGATTTTAACAGAGTCTTCTTGAGTTCCTCCCAACTTTTTGCTCCATTACATCCTTGTATGGCTTGATGCATTTTCCACCATGTTGTAGCACTCTTTGTAAAGTACTGAAGAACGTATTGAACTTCATAATTCCTTGCACTCAAATTTTTCCCGAAGTGATCCTCTATGTTTTGTATCCATAGCTCTGCCTCTGGCTGGGTCATCGGTCCAGAGAATACAAGTCTATCTCCATTCATCATCTATTGGGTCCAAGGGTTTTGGGATGAGATTCAGGAGGTGGAAAGAGATACACTCAATACAAACAATAGTTTTGAAAAGACGGTTTTTGTTTTGTGGCCATCGGAAAACATCAAACAAATGACGGCTCACAATCTTCGCATCTAACGTAAGTACATAACATGGGTTTTGTCTTCTAACAATCAATATCTCCTCAAAGTCGTCAACTCTTCAAATCTTCGGAGTATCCACTGTTGTAGCTTCAACACTTCCAATGCACGGTGAAATCCTCTTTACTCCGAAGTGGTCAAAGGGCGAGGGTGTAGTCTAACTATTTGGGAAAAAGTGAGTTTTGACAAAGCTCAGAAAAGAAGAGAGGTATAGACTCTTTTTGAAAAGATAGTTTTAGAGAAATCCTTTCCTATGGGCTGGTTAGTTTCTAGGGTCACGTCCTACAGTCAACATGTGCTCTCATACCATCTTGTAGCGACCCGACCCGAATGGATCAAAGTCTCTGTGTTCAGTGTCATCCCTGGATCGGTATGCTGACACACACAGTACTCGAGGATTTATAACAAAGGTAAATCACATGTATAAAGTAACGTAAATACTATTACCTCGATCAGTCATAGCGGAAGCAACAAAGGTTGTGGAGTTCCATCAACACCAACGGCGAAGTTGAGTGTAGACAGCGCAACCCTAACGTAACACTTACTCGTCGAATAATTCCTCCAACATGAGACGTTGCAGCCATGTAGGTCAGTACATTGAATGTACTGGCAAATCCACACTGTAGAAGTAATGATGAACAAAGCCTACAACTACATGCATATTTGGCTCGTGGAGGCTGTAAGGCTGATTTTGCATAAAGCTGATTTTTCCCTACAACAAAGGAATGCATTTATTTAACTACTTTGTTAAATTTAAAACATGAACAATTGAGAATGGTACCCCCATCTCAATCCCAAACCAAAGTCATTATCAACCCAATAAATTAATTAAATAGAGTGTTGAGATCAACAAATAATCCACTTCTAGATACTCAAAGATGTCCATAACCGGGGACACGGCTACTCATGAATAGTTTATACACTCTGCAGAGGTTTGTGCACTTTTCCCCACAAGACTCGATCGCCTCCGTTTAATTTCTCACACTGCATGGTGTTTGAGAAACGGATGACCGAGACACAGTCTTTCAGAAGCATTTACTCTTTACCCCGGGTGGACCCGTACACCTACATCCGCCACATCTGCTAGTCCACCACTGAAAGATCTCACACAACTTACTCATACTATGCCAGAGCCCATAATGGCTTGTGGCTGCACATGGAAGTTTCTAGGAATGAAAATATTATATGATCCCTTTGAGCCTGGGTGGCATTCCAATAGGACAATCACACGAAAAACCCAGGATTTCCTAGGACAACACTGGCAACCCCAGGTGTCCGGGCAATCCACTGGTTCACTCCCAGGGTGCCCCAAACCAATCCACCCAGATGTGTGTTAAATTACCACCTTAAAGTTTCCCTTAGATATCACTCACATCTTCCATGAAACTCTCATACCAATCCACGTCTACAAGCATGGCTAAGCAATGAGTAACAAAGCGTATACCCCCCCTTGGTTGATCTCAGATTATTGGGTTCCTACCTCATGAACTACAAAGCATCATATTATGTCACCACTCCTACTCATGCAAGTGTTTGAGGATATACTAATGCAATGAAAATTGGGTATTGGAAAGTATGATCAAAGTGTGAACTTGCCTTGTACTGACGATGTAGAAGATTCACACTCAGAACTCAGGATAGATCTACTCGTCACACTCCGTTCAATCTATCATAAGAAAATAATAGTAACCACACATAAGCAATCACTTAGAAGATCAGAAAGAACGAAGAAAGCACTTCGGAAAACTTCGAAAACAAACGAATGACATCTTGAAACATAAAACAATTTCCAACAGTACCAAAATTATGCGAATTTGGCCTTATCAGAAAGTTTAGATCAAGAGCTTTGATTTGCAAAAAGAATCAACTAAAACAGAGTTATAAAACTCAAGTTATGATCAAAACAAGTTTGAATATAAAACTAGTTGAATTCAAATTTTAGAATTTCCAAAATCATGTTGAAGTTGTTTTACTAGAAAGAGGGGATCGTAACGAAGACGTGGGCGTTGGTTTCGTTGGATTTGGACCAACGAGTAAAAAGTTGTGGCCGTTTGAAGTGTAGGGGCTAATCTATAAAATAAATATTTATAGATGGGTCCCAGGCCGAAAAAAACTAAACAGAAAAAGGAAAAAAAAACTATCGAACAAACGTTCATTTTGTAAGCCTAACTAGTGAACGTTCACTAGATAGATCTAACTAAAAAAACAAAACCGAAGAAAACCTAATTCTAAAAGAAAAACCGGGGCGATTTTATACCTCAGTGGCTTTCCTTCGGAACCATGGTTTCGGCAGATCGAACCGGGCGATTCGGGTCGGATCCGTCGCGGGTGGAGCTCGGAGCTCCGGCCGGCGGAACTCCGGCGAGGGGCGGGGCAGGCGGCGGCGGGCGCTGCGCGGGGCGAAGGCGTGGCGGTGGCGCAGTGCGGTGGCGCGGTGGCGAGGGGAGGCGCGGCTGCGGCGGGGAGCAAGAGCGGTGGCGGTGGTTTGAATGCGGCGGCGGCGAGTTGTGGCAGC
>LR738715.1:143790785-143804094 GCA_902687465.1 Secale cereale
GGGACACGGAGAAGCTGTTCTGGTCGCAGTTCTATGCGCCAAAACATCCGGTGCCTCTCCACGACCAGATGAAGCAGCTGGTCGAGCTGCACAACATGGCGGGTTCGGCCATGAAGGACTTAATAGTTCGGCCATGGCCCGCTGACCCAATACCAAGTAGCGACTTCGGATTGGTGAAGCATCTTGTCGAGGCGAGTCCGCGGGTCGACGCACTGACGCGTTCGGCCTGCATACAAGGTGTTCGAATGGCCTTCACTCGTGTCAAAGTACACTGGGCGAAGATGAACGCATGGCATATAGCTACTGCTGGCCCGCCCATAGGCAAGGAGCACCGCAAGCCGGAGAAGTACTTCGCGGATGTCATCGAGGGCGCCCGCCTTGTAGATGGCCAGTGTTCGAAGGAGCTTGTCTTCGAGTGATTGTATTCGAATGTAAAGACTATGCTTATGAATCCGATGTGTATAACTTTTGCGCTATTTATAATATCAACGTCTTTAACCTCATGTGTGACTGTTTATCTAAATCTGAAAGTTTCCAGTCGTCGACTTCAGCCCCCATGTACAGAATACTGGGGTGTTCGGTCATATGCATATACACTCTTTATCAAACGTCTTGGTCTGTGTAGGAGGTGTATGCGGAGCGAACTAGGCAATCAGACTATGCGGCGTTATTGCTTTCACTTAGTCGTAGGAGTTTAACATGTGGGGCTAGGTACTAGCCCCTGGTACGGATATGATATTCCTCTAGTTAAGGCATCCAATTGCACCTGGCTGGGCAAAAAACCAGCCCTTCGTATAACACGGGGTAGATCGCTATCGATCGTAGTATAACACTAAGTCACCGGATGGCGGATCAGGTTCTCGCTTATCATGACAGTCAGTTTTCGGCTTTCTGTACTGAGGTACTTGACCGAACGAGCCAGAAGTACAATCACAGTAGTTCTCCCTTTACACCCTAGCCGAACAATCGGGAACGTAGGGGTAAGCACAGGAGTCGGGCAACCCAACTATTGACCCAAGACATGATTCGGAACTGATGCATATAAGGCAAACATCCAGGACGCCGAACACTCCCTACAGGCGTTCGGTCTTTTCAACATATACTGGGCTGAATACAGCCCCTAGCAATAAACCCTTATTAACAAGGTACATATGACAATCTGATGTGGGAAGAGAACATTTATGATGAGTGAATAAAACTCCGAGTATAATGTGAATCAGGTTGTTCTATTAGTATCCCTTTATGGTACGGTGAGCCGCAAACTTACAAACAATGCCGAAAACCTTTTTGGACATTTTACATGCCAAAAAGGTATATAATAAGAAAGAGAAAAAAAAGGTTTACATAGGGTCTTAATCTAAAGAGAAACCTTAGCGCGGCTCCCTGCTGCACGTCTGCGTCGTTTCCTCCTGTGTAATGTGACCTTGAAGGGGTGGGAGTATGATGGCCGTCTGTAAAGAAAAAGAAAAACCTAGAAAAGAAAAATAAATCCAGTGTGGCCATGACAAAACTGGTTCGTTTAATGAACCTAAAAAAGATAAGTTAGAGTCCGAATAGGGTCTAGCCGAACTATGGACTATATGCAGGTGCCCCCGGTCATCACCCAAGGAATTTCTAAGGCATAATTGTGTGCTCGAGGTACATATGCTATCACCTTATGGGGCAGTCGATGGGGGCGTAGCTGTCAATGTTGCTCAGGTTCATCTGAACTGCCGCATTGAGGCGTGTGCCGGACACGTTTAGTTATGTCCGCTATTGACAGATTATCCGGCTTGAATAGGCCGTTTTGGACTTCGGCTGCTAGGGCCGCAGTGTCCTCCTCCGTACGGAGAGAGCGCTCCATATTTCCATTGACCATGATGACGCCACGTGGTCCAGGCATTTTATGCTTTAAATAGGCATAATGTGGGACTGCATTAAAGCGGGCGAAGGCCGTTCTTCCGAGTAGTGCATGATAGCCACTTCGGAACGGAGCTATGTCGAAGATTAGCTCTTCGCTTCGAAAGTTGCCAGGAGAGCCGAATACGACCTCCAATGTTAAAGAGCCTGTGCAGCGGGCTTCTACACCCGGTATTACTCATTTAAAGGTCGTGCTGCTTGGCTTGATTCTTGATGGATCGATCCCCATCTTGTGGACAGTGTCATGTTATATCAGATTGAGACTGCTGCCGCCGTCCATGAGGACTCGGGTTAGATGGTATCCCTCGATTATTGGATCGAGCACTTGGACAGCCGAAACCCCATGACGAATACTAGTCGGATGATCCCTGTGATCGAAAGTGATTGGACAGACCGACCATGGGTTGAATTTGGGGGCGACGGGCTCAACAGCGTAGACATCTCGGAGTGCGCGCTTGCGCTTCCTCTTTGGGATATGAGTGGCATATATCATGTTCACTGTTTTAACCTCCGGTGGAAATTTCTTCTGTCCCCCTATATTCGGCTGGCGAGGTTCATCCTCGTCTTCGCTCTGAGGCTCCTTCCCCCTATGTTCGGCATTAAGCTTGCTGGTCTGCTTGAAGACCCAACAGTTACGGCTGGTGTGGTTGGCAGGTTTCCCTGGGGTGCCATGGATTTGGCAGGACCTATCTAATATTTTATCCAGACTGGATGGACCATCCTTGTTGCCTTTAAATGGCTTCTTCCAATGACCGGGTCTGGAGCCACTGAATCCGGCGTTTACTGTTGTATCATCTGGGCTTCTAGAATTGTTTCGACGTTTGTTTTTGTTATGTCGTGGCATTCCATTGCCATCCTTGACTTCGGATGTTCCAGGGTCACTGGTGCTGCTACAAGCTAACCGGCTATCCTCACCCGCGCAAAAGTGGGTCATGAGTGTAGTTAGGGCTGCCATTGTCCTTGGCTTTTCCTGTCCAAGGTGTCTGGGTAGCCATTCTTCCCGGATGCTGTGCTTGAATGCCGCTAAGGCTTCAGCGTCCGGACAGTCGACGATTTGGTTCTTCTTAGTGAGAAACCGATTCCAAAGCTTGCGGGCTGACTCCCTGGGTTGATGGATGATGTGACTTAGATCATCAGCGTTCGAGGGCCGGACATAGGTCCCTTGGAAATTTGCCCGAAAAACGTCCTCAAGTTCTTCTCAACTCCCAATGGAGTTCTCTAGGAGGTGATACGTCTCCAACGTATCTATAATTTTTGATTGTTCCATGCTATTATTTATGAAGTCTTGGATGTTTAATGGGCTTTATCATTCACTTTTATATCATTTTGGGACTAACCTACTAACCCAAAGGCCCAGTCCAGATTGCTGTTTTTTGCCTGTTTCAGGGTTTTGCAGAAAAAGACTATCAAACGGAGTCCAAACGGAATGAAACCTTCACGAGAGATATTTTTGGAGAAAATCACGCACAGGAAGCTTGAGAACCACGTCAAAGGATCGAGGAGCTGCCCTCGAGGGTGGAGGGCGCCCCCCTTCCCAGGGCGCGCCCCTGCCTCGAGGCCACCTCAAGTGCCCCCCTGTGCCCTCCTTCTTCCTATATAAGTCCACGTACCCCAGAAACTCTGTGAACAGAGAGAAAACCCTAATTCCACCGCCGTACCTTCTGTTCCCGTGGAGATCCCATCTTGGAGCCTGTTCCGGAGCTCCACCGGAGGGGGATCCATCACGAAGGCCTTCATCATCATCATCATCGCCCTCACCATGAGTTGTGAGTAGTTTACCTCAGACCTTCGGGTCCATAGCTAGTATCTAGATGGCTTCTTCTCTCTCTCTGGATCTCAATACAAAGTTCTCCTCGGTCTTCGAGGAGATCTATTCGA
This sequence comes from Secale cereale, assembly GCA_902687465.1. Taxonomy (NCBI): domain Eukaryota; kingdom Viridiplantae; phylum Streptophyta; class Magnoliopsida; order Poales; family Poaceae; genus Secale; species Secale cereale. The sequence continues at coordinate 143,794,563 of LR738715.1, forward strand.
TGTAATCTCTTTTTGCGGTGTGTTTGTCGAGATCCGATGAATTATGAGTTTATGATCAAGGTTATCTATGAAAGATATTTGGTTCTTCTCTGAACTTTTTATGTGTGCTTATAATATCCTTGCAAGTCTCTTCGAATTATTGGTTTGGTTTGGCCTACTAGATCTATAGTTCTTGCAATGGGAGAAGTGCTTGGCTTTGGGTTCAATCTTGCGGTGTCCTTTCCTAGTGACAGTATGGACAGCAAGGCACGTATTGTATTGTTTCCATCGAGGATAAAAAGATGGGGTTTATATCATATTGCTTGAGTTTATCCCTCTACATCATGTCATCTTGCTTAAGGCGTTACTCTGTTCTTATGAACTCAATACACTAGATGCATGCTGGATAGCGGTCGATGTGTGGAGTAATAGTAGTAGATGCAGAATCGTTTCGGTCTACTTGTCTCGGACGTGATGCCTATATACAATGATCATGCCTAGATAGTCTCATAATTATTCGCTTTTCTATCAATTGATCGACAGTAATTTGTTTACCCGCCGTAGAATATCGCTATCACGAGAGAAGCCACTAGAGCAGACTATGGCCCCCGGGTCTATTCTCAGCATATCAATCTACATCTAGTTTACTTTTACTGCTTTTATTTGCTGTTTTATTAAACTAAAAATACAAAAAATATAAACTGTCATCTCTATCAGGTCTCACTTTCGTAAGTGATCATAAAGGATTGACAACCCCTTATCGCGTTGGCTACAAAGTTCTTATTTGTTTGTGCTAGTGCGAGGGACTCACGCATGGTCTCCTACTGGATTGATACCTTGGTTCTCAAAAACTGAGGGAAATACTTACGCTACTGTGCTGCATCTCCCTTTCCTCTTCGAGGGAATACAACACAAGCTCAAGAGGTAGCAAGAAGAATTTCTGGCGCCGTTGCCGGGGAGGCTTACGCAAAAGTCATATACCAAGTACCTATCACAAACCCTTATCCTTCGCATTACATTTTTTGCCTCTCGTTTTCCTCTCCCCCACTTCACCCTTGCCGTTTTATTTGCCCTTCTTCCGCCGTGTGTTTATTGTTCGCTTGCTTCTTGTTTGCTCGCGTGCTGCTTGCTTGCTTGTCATTATGGCTAGCCCTGTTTCCGCTCCCTTGTCTCCCGAGTTTGAAGTACTTCACTTCAAGCAAAAGCAAGGAGAAAACTTAAAAGATGCTTGGTTTAGGATGATGGAATCTTATCATAAGTGCACCTTAGAGGTGAATTTTAGAATCTTGCTTTGCATTTTTTATGTTGGATTGAACATGCCTCATAGACAACTCTTGGATTGCGTTGCCAAAGGGAATTTTATCGAAGTTGATCCCAGTTTCGCGCATGAAATCATAGAGGGAATAGTGGGAACACTACCTCCCTAAAAGCAGTCAAATTCAACACCGGAAGGGACGCAAGTTTTTGAGAAAATTTGCGAATTAACAAAAATATTACAAAAATCTCTTGAACCTCTTAAAAGTGTTAGTGGGAATCTCCACCGCATGAATATGTTGATTACTCTTTGTAACAAGCGGTTGGATGCTTTAGATCTAAAGATTTCCGAATATGAAGGGAAACGTAAAGAACCTCCCGGATTCGAGCTTGACACCATCAAAAGGGTGAAGATCAAAGATGGCAATACCTAGATTTATCTTGTATCGTGCCTAGCTAGGGGCGTAAAACGATAGCGCTTGTTGGGAGGCAACCCAATTTTTTGTTTTTTGTTTTTTTTGCTGTTAGGGAATAAATATTGCATCTAGCCTCTGATTAGATGTGGTTTTATGTTTTGTTTAGTGTTTGTGCCAAGTAGAACCTTTGGGAAGACTTGTGTGAAGTTTATGTGATCTTGCTGTGAAAAACAGAATCGTTAGCGCTCGCTATGGTAGTCGTGAGATTTTACTGGAGCGTGCTTTTTAGTTGATTCTTTTTGAAGATGATTGGTAGACAAATTGCACAAATTTACCAATTTAGTTTGAAGTTTTTGGAGTTCCAGAAGTAGGCGAAACCTGTAGATTACTACAGACTGTTCTGTCTTCGACAGATTCTGTTTTTCGTTTGTTGTTTGCTTATTCCGATGCATCTATGAGTAGTATTGGAGGATATGAACCATAGAGAAGTTGGAGTACAGTAGGTTTAACACCAATATAAACAAAGAATGAATTCATTGCTGTATCTTTGAGTAGTGGTTTGCTTTCTTATACTAACGGAGCTCACAAGAATTTCTGTGTAAGTTTTGTGTTGTGAAGTTTTCAAGTTTTGAGTATTGCTTTGATGGACTATGGAACAAGGAGTATCAAAGGCCTAAGGTTAGGGATGCCCATGGCACTCCAAGTAAATTCAAGATAATCAAAAGCCTAAGCTCGGGGATGCCCCGGAAGGCATCCCCTCTTTCGTCTTCATCCATCGGAAACTATACTTGGAGCTATATTTTTATTCACAACATGTTATGTGTTTTGCTTGGAGCGTCTTGTATAATTTGAGTCTTTGCTTGTTAGTTTGCCACAATCACCCTTAATGGACACACCTATTTGAGAGAGCTAAATATGGCCTAGAAATTATTAGAACACTCTATGTGCTTCACTTATATCTTTTGAGTTGAATAGTTTTTGGTCTAGTGCTTCACTTATACCTTTTTGAGCACGGTGGTGATAATATTTTGTAGAAATTGTTAAAGTCTCATGCTTCACTTATATCTATTTGAGATTCTATTAAAACAGCATGGTAATGTGTTTAGGCTAAAGAAACTAGTCTTCACATGATAGACATCCAATGTCAATGTAGTAAAAAAATTTCACACCAAGTACATTGAATAGAATGAGATGTTGGATGCTTGATAATTGTTTTGAGATATGAGGATAGTGATATTAGAGTCATGCTAGTGGAGTTATTATGAAATTGAGAAATATTTGTGTTAAGGTTAGTGATTCCCGTAGCATGCACGTATGGTGAACCATTGTGTGACTATGTTAAAGCATGAGGTATTTGTAGAGTGCCAACCTTTGTGTGGAGGTCGGGGGCGCGCGATGGTTAAATCCTACCAACCTCCCCCCTAGGAGCATGCGTTGATTGCTTTGTTTTGATGACTCGTAGATTTTTGCAATAAGTATATGAGTTCTTATGACTAATGTCGAGTCCATGGATTATACGCACTCTCACCCTTCCACCATTGCTAGCCTCTCTTGTACCGCGCAATTTTCGCTGGTACCATAAACCCACTATATATCCTTCCTCAAAACAGCCACCATATTGTTCCTCAAAATAGCCACCATACCTACCTATCATGGCATTTCCATAGCCATTCTGAGATATATTGCCATGCAACTTTCCACCGTTCCATTCATATGACACGCATCATATTGTCATATTGCCATTGCATGATCATGTAGTTGACATCGTATTTGTGGCAAGGCCACCATGCATAATTTTTATACATGTCACTCTTGTTTCATTGCACATACCGGTACACCGCCGGAGGCATTCATATAGAGTCATACTTTGTTGTTATAGTATCGAGTTTTAATATCAAGTTGTAATGAAAGTGTGATGATCATCATTATTAGAGCATTGTCCCATGGGAGGAAAGGCTAAATCTATAAAGCCCCTCCGCAAAAAAAGGGAGAAAAGAAAAGAAAAGGCCAAAGAAAAAAAGGCCAAAAAAGGAAAAAAAAAGAAAAAAAAGAAAAAGAAAAATGGACAATTGCTACTACCTTTTTCCACACTTGTGCTTCAAATTAGCACCATGTTCTTCATTGTAGAGAGTCTCATGTTTAGTCACTTCTATATACTAGTGGGAATTTCCATTATAGAACTTGGCTTGTATATTCCAACGATGGGCTTCCTCAAATGCCCTAGGTCTTCGTGAGAAAGCAAGTTGGATGCACACCCACTAATTCCTTTTGTCGAGCTTTCATTCATGTTTAGCTCTAGTGCATCCGTTGCATGGCAATCCCTACTCACTCACATTGATATCTATTGATGGGCATCTCCATAGCCCGTTGATACGCCTAGTCGATGTGAGACTATCTCCCTCCTTTTTGTCTTGTCCACCACCACCTCTATTCCACCCATAGTGCTATGTCCATGGCTCACGCTCATGTATTGCTTGAAAGTTGAAAGGTTTGAAAAGATAGAGTATGAAAACAAATGCTTGGCTGAAATCGGGGTTGTGCATGATATGAATATTTTTGTGTGATAATGTGACGCCCGGAGACCAACGTCCCAGAAGATTCCAAAGATTCCAGATGTTCCGGGTTCTCCCGTGTGTTTCTTTTGTGCTTGTGTTATTTATTTTTGCATTGCATCATGTCATCATGCCATCATGTCATGTTTCTTTTGCATCTCAACCGAAATAAATTGTGTGGATCTTCGGTCCATTTAAATCGGGGGAAGTGCGACTTCTCTTTATAACATATCCTCCTAATATTATGGAGCTATTATAAATAAATATTCCATTGTTTTGGAACCACCGAAACACACTGATACGTCCAAAACGTATCTATAATTTATGCTTGCTCCATGCCACTTTTGGGTGATATTGCTATGATATTCATACACTTCCATACACTTTTGATCATATTTGGACTAACTTACTAATCCAGTGCACCCCAGTGCCAGTTTCTGTTTTCGGCTATTTTTGTATTTCAGGTTTTCACGTTACGAGAACTGCCCGGAAAAATCCAGAAAAATTATATAAAAAATCAGCGTTCCGGAAACTACCGTGCGTCCGAAGGACAGCCGGGGGGGGGGGGGCACCAGGGCTCCAGGCGCCCTGGTGGCGCGCCCCCCCTGGGCCGCGCCTGGGCCCCCCGAAGCTTCCCCGATGCCCCCCTTTGGCATATATTTAAAGCGTCCTCTGAAACCCTCAGAACAGGAACTCTTTTCGCGATCCCATCTCTGTTCCGCCGCCGCCGCCGCTTCCAAGATCGGGAGCACCAGGAGAACTCTTCCCGGCACCCTGCCGGAGGGGAGGATCACCACCGGGAGCTTCTCCACCACCATGGACGCCTCCCGGATGAGTCGTGAGTAGTCTCCCTTGGACCATGAGTCCATGACCAGTAGCTATGTGATGTTCTCCTCCCGTTCTTGTGCTTCACTAATTAGTCCTCATGAGTTGCCCTACATTATCGAGGCACATATGTAATCCTTATGCTGTTGCTATGTTGAGTTTGCTGGGAACCGATGGATTATGAGATTATGTTCAGATTGATCTTGAGTAATATATTTGATCTACCTCTTTTATATTTATGTTCATAAGTAATTCTTGCATGTTCTCCGTTGTTATTTATTGCTTTGGCCAAGTAATACGTAGTGACTCCAAGAGGGAACGTTATGCTCGATTGTGGGTTCATGCCCCTCGATGACTAGCTTGAGTGACAGAAACATGAGTCTAGGGGATGTGCTGTTGCCACAAGGGGGAAAACAACAGTGCTTGTGCCCGCGGGTGCAAGGATTGTTTACTTTACGCAAAGTTCTTTTAATGCAGTTGTCTGTTGCTTTGAGTTTACACTATGGGTGGGACTCGCAACTTAATACCAGCGAGATGTTCTGGATAGATATCTCAAGGTGGATGATTAGTAGTAGATATTGATGGATTTCGGTCTACTTACTTTGGCGTACCGCCCATGCTTTGAACCTCAACCTTTCTTGCAATGTAGTCAGCATTGGTTTGCGTTCGTGGTCCTGTCAATTGCCCAGCTGTAATTCGTTTACCTCACATAGCTGTTTTATCGTCTTTTGGGAGAGAGACATCACTAGTGAACATCATGAGACTCCGGTCCATATTACCATCATTGATCACATCCGCTATTTACTTTTCGCTTTTACTTACTATTGCAAACATTATCTATCACTACCATCATTGCTTTTAATCCTTTGTGAACTACAAGGCCGGAGGGATTGACAACCTCTCTGTACTCGTTGGGAGCAAAGTTATTTGTATCTGTGTGCAGGTCCACGTTGATGCTAATATCTGGCGCCGTTAGCAGTTGACACCTACTTGTTGAACCTAGGAGTCTCTGGGGATTCGATCCTTGGCATCTTTGCTAAGGGAAAAACTTCCACAACACTGCATCTTACACCTTCCACTTGGGGTAACCAACGAGGGGTTAGAGGCCCATCAAGGAGTATTTTCTGGCGCCGTTGCCGGGGACTCCACTCTTCAGGATAGGGGAGTTGCATGCTATCTTTTACCTTTGCTTTTTAGTCTTGTTAGTTTACCTTTCAGTTTTTGCTTTAGTATCTTTTATCAAAAATCACAAAAAAATTTATTTGCCTTTTTATTAGTAGTCCTTTCTGTTTAGCCAAACATGTTAGGATTTGGTGCTTTGAGAGAATCAGAAGTTCTAGATTTCCATCAAAGGGATGGAGAAAATATGAAGAAGGCATGGGACAGAATTTCTGATGCACATAGGAGAATTATGCCTTGGATACCTATAAAAATTGTGCTTAGAAATTTTTACCATGGTCTTTTTAAATGGTGTAAACACTCCCTTGACATTATAGCCGAGGGAGATTTCCTAGAATGTGATGAAGCTAGAGCTCTTGAAATTATACATGGTCTATCTAGTTACTTTGTTTATGATCACAACTTTGATACTATCATAGATAGACTTGCTACTATTGAGAAAAGAATGGATGCTCTAGACTTGATGAAGGTAGAGAAACCTAAACCCAATAAGAAGGACATTTTGGAAATAGACAATGATTGGGAACCTTTTGTTAGGATTAGCATCTCTAATCAAGACTTCCTTGCTTATTGTGATATTGGATCTATGGTTTCTACTATGCCAAAAATTGTTCATGATTCTTTAAAATTTAACATGGATAGATTACCATCTTATCATGAACACACTAATGGAGATATTTCTGAAATCCAGGGAAGAATAAAAGACGTGCCAGTTAAATTCCTTAAAGGGATTGCAATGATTGATTTCTTCATCGTGGAGCCAAACCAAGGAAATATAGTGCTTGGAAGGGACTTCCTCCGAGCAGTTAAAGGCTTCATTGATATAGGTAAGGGACAAATCCACTTACGCGGGAAGGCAAAAGGTGTGTACCCTTTTCCTAGAAGGAACAAGAATGAACTTGTTGAGGAACCATTTGAAGCAATTTATAACTCCGATTATTATGATGGTTATTGATTCCTCTATGCATTATGCCTAGCTTAAAGGCATAAAAGAAAGCGCTTTTGGGAGGCAGCCCACATGAATAATTTTTTTGCTTTTGTTGTGTCTTGATGTTTTTCACTGCTGTAGCATCATCATTGTATCTTTGCTTTTGATATTTGTGCCAAGTATAGCCTCTGATTGCTAGAAAGTTCAAAAGTTGTGAGGTGCTGTCCAGGAAACAGATTCTGTCCTTGGATAGAAAAATTCGTATAAAATCACCAGATCATCTGTTTGGTCTGAATTTTTTCGAAAGCGTTCTCTATATAATTTTCATTCGTGCGTCTGTTCTGAGTTTTTTGATTTGAGTTGCAGAAGTATCCCGAACAGATCAATTACTACCTGCTGTTCTGTTTTTCACATATTCTGTCCTTTTTTGCCTTTCCTTCACTTTGCAAATCAAGAACTTGCTTTTTCTTTGCAAAAACCTTTTGGCAATCTTGAGAAACAGTAGAACTTCAAGAATATCTTTATTTCCAGCAAGGTATAATTATTTTATTAAGGGTACTAACCTCGCTAATCAGATTATGATGAGTTATGTATGAAGGGAGTTTTCAAGTGTGCGAGGGAAGATGATAAAAAGATTCAGGAGTGTCAAGCGCTCAAGCTTGGGGATGCCCCCGTGCACCCCCAAGAAATATTCAAGGAGACTCAAGTGTCTAAGCTTGGGGATGCCCCCGTGCATCCCCTTCTCCATCAACATTATCAGTTCGTCTTTCGTTCCACTATATTTTTATCACTTCATGTGTTATGTGCTATGCTTGGAGCGTCTTGCTTTTAGTTTTCTTTTTAGTTTTTCATAACGAGTCAGAACTCAGCATTCTTTATGTGGGAGAGAAACACGCTCCACTTCTACCTGGAACATAACATAGAATTTTCATGTCTATCTTCGCTGTGTGTGTTCTTTGTCTTTTAATAGCTACTATCATGCTCTGCTCTTAGTATTCATGCTTATCTTTTCAAAGAGCTTTTGTTTAGTTGGTTGCTTGAACTCTCTTTAATTATCATGCTCACCTTATTAAGAGAGTTTGCTTCCGTTGCATTGGTTAATGTGTCTATGATAAAGATGCTACGTGCATGATGGAGCTTAGTAGTTCAGGTTTTCTTATGGTTAATCTCAAATAGCTGGGGGGTTCCCAATGTGTTATTGGAGTACCAACATGATTTGTTTGCCTATGATGTGGTATGGTTTAGTAATATCTCCCTTCGAGAATTTATTTTGATTGACTTGGCGTATGCTCACGCATATTTAAGACTGTAAAGAAAGTCTGTCAAGCCTTGATGATCTTTTATTTCTGAGTAGCGATATAACTACCATGCCTGATTCAATATTGCTTTGTCGCTCTGCATGATTATGACCGTCATTGCTCTCTTAGTTGGTCGCTCCCAGTCTTTTTGCTAACCTCCACCTATACTAGGCGAACTAACTTTGCAATACATAGCTCATGGAAAGTAGCCTAAAAACTATTGTGGTAAAGAATATGTTGCCTATGTATCTTATTTCTTATAAGTTGCTTGCTGAGCGGTAACCATGTTTCTGGGGACGCCATCAACTATCACACTTTTGTTGAATATCATGTGAGTTGCTATGCATGTTCGTCTTGTCTGAAGTAAGGGTGATTTGCTGTGGGTTGAATGAGTATGCATATTGTTAGAGAAGAACATTGGGCCGCCAACCAAAGCCATGTATCATGGTGGAAGTTTTAGCTTGGACATTAATCCTCAATCTCTTATGAGAATATACTTATGCATTTAAGAGGAGTCCATCATCTATTTTCTATGTTGTCCCGGTATGGATGTCCTCAAGTTGAGATCTATCAAAAACAAGAAATCAAATGCGATCTATCTCCTTGGACCTTTGTACAGGTGGCATAGAGGTACCCCTTTGTGACACTTGGTTGAAACATATGTAATGCAATGATAACCCATGGAAATCCGAGCTAATTAGGACAAGGTGCGAGCACTATTGGTATTCGATGCATGAGGCTTGCAACTTATAGGATGTCTTATGCATGACACATATGAAGTACTACTACCATTGACAAAATTGCTTCTATGTTTTCAAAATAAAAAGCTCTAGCACATAACCATTCTTTTACTTTTATGTTAAAGCACCAACTACTGAGAGCATGATTGTCATTCTGAGTGTAATGTGCATTGTCCCAAAGTAGCATTGTCTTTTGCATGATTGTGATATCGTTTATTTTGAAATCATTGTATCTAGTCATCACTTAAACCTTGAAGGTGCCCCTGCATTTATGTTTTGCTTCACTAAAGGGGGCAAGCTAGATATCACTTTATCATATTTGCACATCATGTTCATTGCAAATCTTTTTGATGTTTCAGTT
>LR738715.1:143804775-143817909 GCA_902687465.1 Secale cereale
CCCCGAAGCTTCCCCGATGCCCCCCTTTGGCATATATTTAAAGCGTCCTCCGAAACCCTCAGAACAGGAACTCTTTTCGCGATCCCATCTCTGTTCCGCCGCCGCCGCCGCTTCCAAGATCGGGAGCACCAGGAGAACTCTTCCCGGCACCCTGCCGGAGGGGAGGATCACCACCGGGAGCTTCTCCACCACCATGGACGCCTCCCGGATGAGTCGTGAGTAGTCTCCCTTGGACCATGAGTCCATGACCAGTAGCTATGTGATGTTCTCCTCCCGTTCTTGTGCTTAACTAATTAGTCCTCGTGAGCTGCCCTACATGATCGAGGCACATATGTAATCCTTATGTTGTTGCTATGTTGAGTTTGCTGGGATCCGATGGATTATGAGATTATGTTCAGATTGATCTTGAGTAATATATTTGATCTACCTCTTTTATATTTATGTTCATAAGTAATTCTTGCATGTTCTCCGTTGTTATTTATTGGTTTGGCCAAGTAATACGTAGTGACTCCAAGAGGGAACGTTATGCTCGATTGTGGGTTCATGCCCCTCGATGACTAGCTTGAGTGACAGAAACTTGAGTCTAGGGGATGTGCTGTTGCCACAAGGGGGAAAACAACAGTGCTTGTGCCCACGGGTGCAAGGATTGTTTACTTTACGCAAAGTTCTTTTAATGCAGTTGTCTGTTGCTTTGAGTTTACACTATGGGTGGGACTCGCAACTTAATACCAGCGAGATGTTCTGGATAGATATCTCAAGGTGGATGATTAGTAGTAGATATTGATGGATTTCAGTCTACTTACTTTGGCGTACCGCCCATGCTTTGAACCTCAACCTTTCTTGCAATGTAGTCAGCATTGGTTTGCGTTCGTGGTCCTGTCAATTGCCCAGCTGTAATTCGTTTACCTCACATAGCTGTTTATCGTCTTTTGGGAGAGAGACATCACTAGTGAACATCATGAGACTCCGGTCCATATTACCATCATTGATCACATCCGCTATTTACTTTTCGCTTTTACTTACTATTGCAAACATTATCTATCACTAATATCATTGCTTTTAATCCTTTGTGAACTACAAGGCCGGAGGGATTGACAACCTCTCTGTACTCGTTGGGAGCAAAGTTATTTGTATCTGTGTGCAGGTCCACGTTGATTGCTAATATCTGGCGCCGTTAGCAGTTGACACCTACTTGTTGAACCTAGGAGTCTCTGGGGATTCAATCCTTGGCATCTTTGCTAAGGGAAAAACTTCCACAACACTGCATCTTACACCTTCCACTTGGGGTAACCAACGAGGGGTTAGAGGCCCATCACACACTTGCATATCTTCCTTATTTTGTTGGAACCATTTTTGTTGGGTTGGTAATATTCCATAAAGCCTTACAAAAAAGTTCCATCTTTTATTTTCTGTTCATGGCCTCCTTTCTTATTTTTTTGAGCTCTCTCTATTTTTACTGCTAAAGAAATAGAGAAGGAGAGAGAGGCCATCTAGGCCTCTAGGCCTCATCCCAGCCGCAGGCCAGCTTCCCTTCCAGCTGGCCCAACTCTTCCTTCTGGCCCGAGGCCAGCTTCCCTTCCAGCTGGCCCAACTCTTCCTTCTGGCCCGAGGCCAGCCTCCCTTCCCTCCTGGCCCAAACTTCCTCCTGGCCCATCTCCTTCCTCAGCCTTCTAGGCCAGCCGGCCCAAATTCCCTCCTAAACCCTAGCTAGCACCGCTCGTTCGATCCCGATTCCCTGTTTCCCCTCAGCGCCGCACCCCCTCCTCATCGATCTCCTCGCGACCCCATCCTTCCAGCCTCGACGCCAGGCCTCGTCCCGCAGCTTCTTTCCCTCGATCCCCCCGTTGCCCGCATCGCCCCTCTCCCCTCGAGAGACCGTCCTCTCGATCTCGGCTGCCCCGTCGCCATCTCCCCCTCGAGCAGCCTTGCGCGCCCAGCCTGCATCCTCCCGCCTCCCTCCAGCGGCCAGGGCCGGCCAGGAGCGCCGCGCGCCGTGGCCTCTGCTCCATCGCCAGGCGCGTCGCCCGCCTCGCCTCCGCGCCAGGAGCCGAGCCTCCGCGCCTCCCTTCGCATCGCCAGGCCCGCGGCCTCTCCTCCGGGCTCCTCCCATCCTCGCGCAGCGACGCGCCCGCCCTCCGTCTCCAGCCCGACGGCGCCCGGCCGTCCAGCCGCCCTGCTTCGCCTCCAGCGCCGGCAGCCCGGCCTCGAGCAGCTCCCTGCGACGCCGCGCCTCGCCCCCGAACGGCTCCCTCCGCGCCAGCGCCCCAGGGCCGCAACCCCTTCGATCTCCAGCGCCCCAGCCGCGCGAGCCCCTGTCTGCTTCGCCAAGTTCGCCGCTGCTCCGTCGCCAACTTGCCTTGGCCGTGACCGAGGCTATGCCATGCTTGTTGTGGCTTTGCTACTGTTTTTTTTCGCCAAGTACACGAGGGACCCCAAGATTCGTCAAGTTCGACTACACGATGAAGCACCAAGTACCCCTTCGTTTTTGCCAAGACCGGCAAGATCGACGCGAGACCGAGACCCGTGAACGACTTCGTGAACAAGTACCACTACCGTCGCCCCGGAAACGATGGATGCACCAAGTACATCTACGAACTCGACGACCGAGTTCAACTACGACCCGAGACCGGCAAGACCGCTACGAACGTGAACGACTACCGTCGCCGAGACCCTCAAGTACCTCTATGAACAGAACGACTACTCGTGGGCGGCCTCGTGAACGACTACTTCCTCTCCGAACGTGAACGCCTACTTCCTCTACGAATCGCGAGAACAACTACTTCCTCTACGGCCGTGTACCACTACTTCCTCTACGTCCCACTACGATCTCGAGCCCCTCCGAAACGAATGTTCCGAAGGTATAACCCCGAGACGATGACCCGTGGAATGCTTGTGTTGTATGAGATGTTTGCCCTTGTGTGCTCCGTGCCGTTTCAACTTTTGTCATGCTCCTCGGTTGCTTCGTCGCCAACCCGTGGGAACCCGGTGACGGGATCAACCCACCTTTCATCTTGTTCCGCACGTTCACTCCACCTTTGCTTTTGCACCGGTCTCTCAATGAGTTACCGGAACCGAGATGTTGCCGTTGCATCATTTTCGGAACGTTGCCGTGGCACCCTTTTCCTTCCACCACGGTGACAATGCTTCATATCTCTCATGTTAACCTTTAACTAAAAATTGCATAAAACTTGATCATGTCATCCGCATCATGTTAACAACATTATATATGTTAATTGTTGTTGCTTTAATAATTTCTAAACATACTTATGGGGATTTTTCCGGAATTGTTGTTGTTATTTCCGGCCTCATTTAAAATGCCTAAATAGGTAGTTTATTTTTGCTTCACCTCTTGCCATGTTAACAAACATTTAATCTTGTCTTGTAAATAAACGAGAGTCAATTAAATAATTAAAATGTGGTGTTTCGTCAATACGCAACTTGTTGCATATTGAGCTCCACTTAACTTGTAGTGTTGTTTGTGCACTTTGCCATGCCATGCAAAATTAAACTGGACATGCATCATACTTGGATGTGCATCGTATGCCATGTTTATGCTTATGTGTTTACCGTGTTGTTTGCTTCTTTCCGGTTGCTTCTCTTGTTAGCTTCGGTTTCGTCCCGGAGTTGTGAGGATTCGCTCGTCTGTGTTGCTCCGTCTACTTCGTGGATCCGTTCTTCTCCCTTGCGGAATTCCAGGCAAGATGACCGAACCCCGATAACATTACTATCTTTGCCTATTGCTAGAAGTATCGCTCTGTAGTATATTGCCTCGATGCCCATGTTTTCCTGTCAGCCTCCTATTGTAACCATGATCCTGTCTAACCACCCTACCCATGCAAACCATTGATTGGCTATACGTAGGCTTCGCTCAGCCCCTCTTATAGCATTGCTAGTTGCAGGTGAAGATTGAAGATGCCTGCTTCATGTTGAAGTTATGTGGGGTTATATCACACTATATTAATTATTAAATGAACTCATCTATATATTGGCAATGGGTGGAAGGCTAAGCCTTTTGCTTGGTGATTTGTTCCACTCATGCCGCTAGGAATCGTATAAACCGGTGTTATGTTCCTTGATTATGCGTTCCTCACACGGTTGGGGTTATGGGGCCCCCTCGATAAACCGCTAAGTGCTAAGTCTTTTACAGCAAGTCCCAACATTGGTACTATTCGCCTAACAACTAATAAAACTTGCATAGGGACTAGCTATCCCTTTTATTTTTAATCAACAACCCCGGGCCAGTGCTCCACATGAGTGTTGGTCCGAAACGGGGAGCCTGCGGGGCCACCACGAGGAAACTCGAGGTTTGGTAAAAACCCGTAGCTTCACCCATCCGGTCGTGGCCTGAGACGAGATACGCGCGGCTACTATCAGGGTGTCGGCACGCCGGGAGGATTTGCTGGATTAGCCTTACCTTAATTCGGAGTATCTTGAGCACGGGATTCCGAGAATACTCGGGTCTTCCCACCTTGGAGTTGCGACTCCGCGGATCGTGGGCTTGTCATGGGCCAAGTTGGAACACCCCTGCAGGGTTATGAACTTTCGAAAGCCGTGCCCGCGGTTATGTGGCAGATGGGAGCTTGTTAATATCCGGTTGTAGAAAACTTGACACCATGTTCCAATACACTACCAGCGTGTGTACCGTGACTGTCATTTTCCGAAAGGGATTCGGTAGATGAACACGGTGGGGTTATGTGTAATGCCCAGGATGGGACTATATCTCCTACGTGTCGAGGCACGACTTAAAGATATAAGCCCATCCTAGAATGATCTCAAGTTTGGTATCTTTGCACGACTCATGTAAAAGAGGGATTAAAATGCAAAAGGAGATAGTTGGCTTACACTCGCCACTTCACACAATACATTACATAAACAATCATCATTCAGAACATCACAACCCGACTACGGGTGAAGAACCAAAAGAAAGATACCAAAACAACATAAAGCCACAGGCCAAGATCGAATCCTAGTAGAAACCACTACTGACTATCGAAACGTCACAAGCAACGGCCACAAACTCTTCATCGAGCTCCTGGTGAAGAACTGAACCAACTCCTGCATCAAACTCGGCTGAACCTGAATCTGGTGTGGTGAAGTAACTGTGAGCCACAGAGGACTCAGCAATCCCGTTCCCGGGTAACAAGACTATTTAAGCCTTGGGTGAGGACAAGGCTGAAGAAAGAAAAGAGGTGAAGGAACAAACAAGAGTCTGCAGCAGCAACTAGCACTAACTTACGTAATAGAGAGCGAGAAGAGAAGAGCATCGGTCGAAAGATGATCACGAAGTGATCCTAACTAAAGCCGGTCAAACATAACCCCACCGTGTTCAACTCCCGAATCCCTATTCGGAAATTGACAGTCACGGTACACACGCTGGTAGTGTATTGAAACATTGTGTCAAGTTATCTACAACCGGAATTAACAAGCTCCCATCTGCCACATAACCGCGGGCACGACTTTCGAAAGTTCAAACCCTGCAGGGGTGTTCCAACTTGGCCCATCACAAGCCCACGATCCGCGGAGTCGCAACTCCATAGGTGGGAAGACCCGAGTATTCTCGGAATCCCGTGCTCAAGTTAAACCGAACTAAGGTAAGGCTAATCCAGCAAATCCTCCCGGCGTGTCGACACCCTGATAGTAGCCGCGCGTATCTAAGTCTCAGGACACGACCGGATGGGTGATGCTACAGGACCCAAACCTCGAGTTTCCCCGTGGTGGTTCCCGCAGGCTCCCCGTTTGGGACCAACGCCATCAGCACTGGCCCCCCCTGCTATGTAGAAAAGAATCTCCAAGGAGCGTCCCCCTTATGCAAATTAATTAATTAATTAAGTTGTTATTATGAGGCAAATAGTACCAATGTTGGGATTTGCTGGAAAAGACTTAGCACTTAGCGATTTATCAAGGGGGTCCCATACACCCCAACCGTGTTAGGAACGCAAAATCAAGGAACATAACACCGGTTTATACGGTTCCTAACGGCATGAGTGGAACAAATCACCAAGCAAAAGGCTTAGCCTTCCACCCTGCCAGTATATAGATGATTTCATTTTTAAGCATTTATATAGTGTGATATAACCCAACCAAACTTCAACATGAAGCAAGCATCTTCAATCTTCACCTGCAGCTAACAATGCTATAAGAAGGGCTGAGCGAAGCGTACTTAGCCAAGCAACGGTTTGCGTAGGTAGGGTGGTTAAACATGGCAATTGGTTACAAGTAGGAGGCTGACAAGAAGACATGGGCATCGAGGCAAAACTATAGATCGTGACTTCTAGCAATAGGCAAAAATAGTAATGGTATCCGGGTTCGGTCATCTTGCCTGGGAATCCACAAGGGAGAAGAACGGATCCAAGAAGAAGACGGAGCAACAGTCGAGAGGATCCTCACAACTCCGGAACGAAACCGAAGCTAACAAGAGAAGCAACCGGAAAGAAAGAAACAACACGGTAAACACACAATCATAAACATGGCATACGATGCACTAGCAAGCATGATGCATGTCCGGTTTAAATATGCATGACATGGCAAAGTGCACAAACAAAAACTACAAGTTAAGTGGAGATCAATATGCAACGAGTTGCATATTGACGAAACACCACATATTAATTATTTAGTTGACTCTCATTATTTATAAGACAAGATTAATTGTTTTTAACATGGCAAGAGGTGAAGCATAAAGAAACTACACTAACTAGGCAATTTAAATGAGGCCGGAGAATAACAACAACATATCCGGAAAATCCTCATGAGCATGTTTAATAATATAAGCAAACAACAATTAAACATATAAGGTTGTTAACATGATGCAGATGACATGATCAAGTTTATGCAAGTTTTATTAAAAGGTTGACTTAAAGGAGATATGAAGTATTTGTCACCGTGGTGGAAAGAAAAGGGTGCCACGGCAACGATCCGAAAATGAAGCATGGCAACATATCGGTACCGGTAACTCGGGAGAGACCGGTGCAAAACAAAAGGTGGAGTGAACGAGTTGAACAAGATGATGGGGTGATCCCGTTGCCGGGTTCCCACGAGTCGGTGACTAGGCAACCGAGGAACATGACAAAAGGTCGGAACGGCACGGAGCACACACGGGAGACATTTCATACAACACAAGCAAGCATTCACGGGTCACGTCTCGGGGTTATACCTTCGAAGCGTGCGTTTCGGGGCGGTTCGAGATCGTAGTGGAAGTAGCCGTAGTAGTGGAAGTAGGGGAAGTAGTCGTTCACGTTTCCGAAGAGGAAGTAGTCGTTCCGTCGGCGGTAGTTGTACTCGGGCGACGGTAGAGGAAGTAGTGGTACTCGGCGACGGTAGATGTACTCGGGGCGACGGTAGACGTTCGGGCGACGGTAGTGGTACTTGGGTCTCCGAGTAGTCGTTCTCGAGCTCGTAGCCGTTCGGTCGTCGAGGTACTTGTACATGTAGTGGTACTTGTCGGGTCATGTAGTTGTTCACGTTCACGTCTTGGTTCACGGTCGGATGAGCTCGGACGTCGTGGTACTTGCCGGTCTTCGGCGACGGTAGAGGAAGTAGTGGTACTCGGCGTAGGGGTACTCGTGGCGGCCGTGTAGTCGAACTTGACGCAACCGAAGAGGTACTTGTCGAGTCGGTCGCGGTACTTGTCGTAACATCGTGTAGTTGAACTCGTTCATGTAGTTGTACTCGAGGGTCTCGGGGTTCCTCGTTTGAAGCTCTTGGCGTCCGGCAGCAAGCAAAGGAGGCGCTGCAAAACATGGCAGCAAAAACAAAACAACACGGCTCCGGGCGAACAACAACATCAACACAACTACGGCAGCACGGGGCGGAGTCTGGCGAAGGGATGTGCTGCGGTACGCTGGGGAGCTCCTCTGGCCCAGCACGGGAGCCGGTCGCGGCTTCTGGCCGCGGCTGTGGTGCGGCGACGGTAGTCCCCCGGCGGAAGGAGAGGCGCGGGCCGGCCTGGTGCTTGAGCGGGGCGGCAGCCTCGCTGGCTTAGGGGCGCGGGGCGCTGGCTGTGGCCAACGGGACCGAAGGGAGAGGAGCGCTTGTGCCTGCGGCGACCTGGCGACGCGGAGGCAGGGACCTGGCCGGAGGGAGGCCTTGTGAGGAGGAGGGCCGCGGTGGCCGGCCGGGCTCCTGGAGGCTAGGAGATGCGTGAGGATGGAGGGAGCCGATGGAAGTGGCGCCACGGCGAGGAGGGCTCGGCGCGGAGACGAGGAGGGGCCGCGGTTGCTGTTGAGCTTGGGCGCGGGCGCGCGCTACGGACGGCTCCCATGGCGAGGGAGGCCACGGGAGAGGGAGGACGAGGCGCGGGGGGAAAGATCGAGGGAAAGGGGCGCTCGCGAGATGGGACGAGGGAACGGGTGGCGGCGCTCTGCGGGAGGACTGGGAGAGCGAGGGATCGGGCTTAGGGTTTCAGCGGGGAGTGGCCTTGGGCCGGCTGGAGTGGAGAGGGAGTTGGAGCGGGCCAAGAGGGAGGTTTGGGCCGGGGAGGGAAAAGAGGCCTGGTGCGGCTGGAACCCGAAGGACCTCATGGCCCAGGAGGCTGACCTCTTTTATTTAACTGATTTGGCAGAAAAATAAAAGAGGGAAGAAAAGAAAGAAGAAGGAGGAGGACAAGAATTGGCACACGAGGTCAAAATCCCCGGGCTCACAAAAATGTCAGGATTTAAAATAAAATAGAAGGAGGGTTTTTGGAGGAACCTCGAGACAACGGAAAAGAATTACAGGGAAGGGTTTAGAAGGTGAAACTCGAAGTGAAAAGACATGGGGAAAAATATGCAAGTGTGTTACGGTGATTCCGAAGCAATGGAATATTTATTAATATAGCTCCCTAAATATTGAGAGGCTTTTATATGTTATAAAGAGAAGTCACCTTCCCTCGATTTAAATGGACCGAAGGTCCACACGGTTTATTTAGGTTGAGATGCAAAAATAAAATATGACATGGTGGCATGATGACATGATGCAATGCAAAAAAAAAAACACAAGCTCAAAAGAAACACACGGGCAACCCGGAACATCTGGAATCTTCTGGAACCTTCTGGGACGTCGGTCTCAGGCGTCACAACTCTCCCACACTAACAGAGGATCTCGACCCGAGATCCTAGAGATATCACCGGGTAAAAACGGAAGAGGAAGAGGTAAAACAAAGTTGCTTCTTTGACAGAAGAGTGAAACCAAGGAACCTTGAGAGGTTGAACAAACTTGAAAGAAAGAAATGAATGGAGATGAACGAAGATGAAACACTCCGGTAAGCAGGAGAAACAAGGAACATTATGAGAACCTTGAAGGTTGAAAGACATGAAACAAGAGCTCACGGACCAAAAGAATATGAAACCGCAATGGTTTAGCCAAGGAATAAGAATGACAGAATTTGGACAGCACTCCGTCTGAAAATGGAAGGAATTGAACAAGAACTTTGAAAGTTGGAAAGATACTTGATGAAAACAACAACATATTGCCTCCGAAACAATTAAAAGAATGGCACAAGGGATAAGAAAGAATTCAGACAGCACTCCGGTTGAAAAGAGAGGCAAACTTGATAAGATGATAGAACTAGAATGAAGAATACAACACTCCGGTTAAAAGATAAACAAGGAAAAGAACATGATCTTGACAAAACGATATGATGGTTAAAGAGAGCAATATCACAATGCCTCCGGAATGAAAGAATAGCATATAAATGAAAGACAGAATTGAACGGAGAAGAAAATGACAACATCTCTCAAAATTAAATTTGAAAGAGCATCTTACGAAGAAGGGTTGAATAGAGTTGTTGGAATTTCAACAACGAGAAGAATAAGCTTGATGTGGGCTTATGGAAAACATCTCAAAATTAAGAGGTGACAACCAGCCACTAACAGAAACGAATTGCTTGGATTGAGATCAACAAGGATATGAAAAGCTTATTTCACCGAAAGGATAAATGAAGAACTTGGGTCATTTATAAGCACCATAATTAGCAACAATCCTTAGGGAAAGCTTTTAGGTGAAATACAACCCAAGATAACTCCAATGAATAGATTGAAGGGTAGAAAAGATCTCCTGAACAAAGAAAATGATGGGTTTAAATATCTCATTCTTGAAAACTCGTGAATCATGAAACATGAAGGAATTGCCAAGAATGACATAACACCACCTCAAAAGATAACGGAGCAAGAATTGCACTTGGAAAGCATGAAGAAGAATGCTTGAGCTCCAACAAAATCTTGATGAAGACTTCAAGGATGAATTAAATCATGATGAACCACCATGAGAACTCCGGTAATGAAAGCATGATAAGTGAAAGATGAAAAGAATAAGATTCAAGGCTTGCGATGAATTAGATGGAGCTTTGAAATGATATAATTGAAATAACATGGAACTCCGGCAAACAAGATGAAGAATTTAGAAGCAAGGATATGAAATGATGAACAAACTCCAGTCAAAGAATTAAATCACCTTGAAGGAATAAGAATAAGAATTATGTCATGCATCTCCTTCACCAATTAAATTGATGACAACCAAAGGATTTGGCAAACTACTTATTCTCGTTGCAAAGAATTAAAGAGAGATCTAGCACAAGTTCGGATAATTATTCAACGAACCACCTGTAGGATTATGAAAAGAACGAATGAATTGATACGATAACAACGGAAGAGTAACTCTTGAACGAACCACCATAAAAAAATATGGAGACGAACGAAGAGACATCATTGAAGAATATTGGGAGGGCGAAGTTGAAAACTGAGAACGAAGAAATCTTCTGAAATGATGGCCTTCGGAGGAACACAAGGAAAAGAATTTATGAAATGCTTCGGATGGGTATGAAAAGAATTCCTCACAATCGAAACAACTATGAGGATGGCAAGAAGCTAGAACCACAAACCTTCAAGAGAAGGGCCAAGAATTAAGAGAAACACTTCTCCGGTCTTCAAATGTTGAGAATGAAGACGAGAAATGCCATGAAGAATTTCGAGATACTCCGGACGAATGACAAGAGGAAGGTTGAGATAAAGATGGAAATAATTGAAAACAAGCTTGGAGAAGGCATGTGACTGATGGAAATCCTTCTTACGTCACACTTTGAAAAGAATTTGAGAATAACTCCGGAAAAGAAGAGTTAGGTAAGATCCTGGAAAAAGACCTGTGGGTTAGGGCCCACTCAAAGAAATCACCGTTGGAAAGATTGCTTAAGAGATATGGCGCCGGTTGAATTAAATGGCTTGAAAGATAGCAACCTCAAAATAGCTTGAACGGATAAGAATGGAATTATGAATCTTCAGCACTCCGGATATGAATAGCAAGAGGAGAATGATTAATTGGTGCATCGGAGTAAGAAAGCATTGTGAAATGAGGAAAAAGGATAAGATCAACACCAAAACTTGAATTACATCCACCGGCAGAATAGAGAACAAAAGAATGATGAAGTTGAAGCTCTTGAGCATGTTCGCGATAAATCACCGGATAAGAAAATTGAAGGAAAAGAATGAAGAAATATCACATGAATAAAATGGATATTTCATTTGAGAATTCCAGCTCCATAAAGAGAAGGGAGGGAGGGTGGGGAAAACAAAGATGACTTGGGATGATTGAAACAGACAAATCGTCAGATTTCCCAACGACGTCAGTATGGAAATAACTAGAAGAGACGGCACACCGGTTGGAAAAGAATTTAACATGACCATCTTGATGATCAAGAAGAATTTGCAGTCTCATAGAAATATGAGAATACCGATTAGGAAAGGTATGGAATCAACATTTGACATCGAAGCAACTCGAATACCAGAATCAAAACAAAAACAAAGGGGTAGATGTTGCAGAAAGAATCTTCACAATATCATCCGAACAGAGGATTGAACGGATGAATTCTGCAGGTACATCAACTAATCGAGAAGCCACTTGGAGAACAAAATGAAAATAAAAAGGAACAAGGAACAGATAGGACAAATACAAGATAGAAGCTTCGTTCGACATCTTCGTGCTGAAAGCTCATGGAACGTGTTACAAAAGGGTTTTGCAATCCCCGGATCAGCATAGCCAAGGACCCTTTAAGATGCAACTCCCGATCAGAACAAGTCCATAAAACCACTTCACTCAATGTAGAACCCCGAACTTCATATCGAGCATCCGTTGGAAGAATGCCTAGAACTACTAGATGAACCCACCTATAGATTTCCGAAAGTTTCCAGTTATGCAATCAGGTGTTGGGGATACACGGGAAGCACCGCGCAATCAACTCTAAACCTACATCCAGGTGTATCCATCCCTCAACACATAACCAGTCGTTCTCGGAAACTGTTTACCTCGGACCTTCGAAAACGCATCCACTATAACAAGCTATGGCAATACTCTGGAACTACCTCCCCAGTACTGGGTGATGTCGGGGTTATCTTGCCACTGGCCGTATAGGAGAGATTTTCGATGTCGGCCGTCTTAAGTATTTAGTACTGCCGCGATATGCTTGTTACAATGATACCTCGAAGCTCAACTCCTCGGTAACAGGAGGCATCGAGAACAATATCCTTGTCACAAGAACATCGAAACAATCCCAGAATACTCGCGGGATCCTAAAAAAAAATTTGGTGCAATTTTTGAAAGTAGAAGAGAAAAGAGTAATCGTCAGGAGTCCTCACCAGAGTGAAAGGGGATGAGAAGCAAAGAAATCCTACTCTCCGATATAATATAGGACTCAAAAAGTTTTCAAGTGTGTGCCTAGACTCAACCGTCAACGATTCGATCAAACAGTGGGGGCTTCTAGGTCGGAGAAGGCTCTGAATACCAACTTGTAATGCCCAGGATGGGACTATATCTCCTACGTGTCGAGGCACGACTTAAAGATATAAGCCCATCCTAGAATGATCTCAAGTTTGGTATCTTTGCACGACTCATGTAAAAGAGGGATTAAAATGCAAAAGGAGATAGTTGGCTTACACTCGCCACTTCACACAATACATTACATAAACAATCATCATTCAGAACATCACAACCCGACTACGGGTGAAGAACCAAAAGAAAGATACCAAAACAACATAAAGCCACAGGCCAAGATCGAATCCTAGTAGAAACCACTACTGACTATCGAAACGTCACAAGCAACGGCCACAAACTCTTCATCGAGCTCCTGGTGAAGAACTGAACCAACTCCTGCATCAAACTCGGCTGAACCTG
>LR738715.1:143819702-143839785 GCA_902687465.1 Secale cereale
ACATTTCATACAACACAAGCAAGCATTCACGGGTCACGTCTCGGGGTTATACCTTCGAAGCGTGCGTTTCGGGGCGGTTCGAGATCGTAGTGGAAGTAGCCGTAGTAGTGGAAGTAGGGGAAGTAGTCGTTCACGTTTCCGAAGAGGAAGTAGTCGTTCCGTCGGCGGTAGTTGTACTCGGGCGACGGTAGAGGAAGTAGTGGTACTCGGCGACGGTAGATGTACTCGGGGCGACGGTAGACGTTCGGGCGACGGTAGTGGTACTTGGGTCTCCGAGTAGTCGTTCTCGAGCTCGTAGCCGTTCGGTCGTCGAGGTACTTGTACATGTAGTGGTACTTGTCGGGTCATGTAGTTGTTCACGTTCACGTCTTGGTTCATGGTCGGATGAGCTCGGACGTCGTGGTACTTGCCGGTCTTCGGCGACGGTAGAGGAAGTAGTGGTACTCGGCGTAGGGGTACTCGTGGCGGCCGTGTAGTCGAACTTGACGCAACCGAAGAGGTACTTGTCGAGTCGGTCGCGGTACTTGTCGTAACATCGTGTAGTTGAACTCGTTCATGTAGTTGTACTCGAGGGTCTCGGGGTTCCTCGTTTGAAGCTCTTGGCGTCCGACAGCAAGCAAAGGAGGCGCTGCAAAACATGGCAGCAAAAACAAAACAACACGGCTCCGGGCGAACAACAACAGCAACACAACTACGGCAGCACGGGGCGGAGTCTGGCGAAGGGATGTGCTGCGGTACGCTGGGGAGCTCCTCTGGCCCAGCACGGGAGCCGGTCGCGGCTTCTGGCCGCGGCTGTGGTGCGGCGACGGTAGTCCCCCGGCGGAAGGAGAGGCGCGGGCCGGCCTGGTGCTTGAGCGGGGCGGCAGCCTCGCTGGCTTAGGGGCGCGGGGCGCTGGCTGTGGCCAACGGGACCGAAGGGAGAGGAGCGCTTGTGCCTGCGGCGACCTGGCGACGCGGAGGCAGGGACCTGGCCGGAGGGAGGCCTTGTGAGGAGGAGGGCCGCGGTGGCCGGCCGGGCTCCTGGAGGCTAGGAGATGCGTGAGGACGGAGGGAGCCGATGGAAGTGGCGCCACGGCGAGGAGGGCTCGGCGCGGAGACGAGGAGGGGCCGCGGTTGCTGTTGAGCTTGGGCGCGGGCGCGCGCTCCGGACGGCTCCCATGGCGAGGGAGGCCACGGGAGAGGGAGGACGAGGCGCGGGGGGAAAGATCGAGGGAAAGGGGCGCTCGCGAGATGGGACGAGGGAACGGGTGGCGGCGCTCTGCGGGAGGACTGGGAGAGCGAGGGATCGGGCTTAGGGTTTCAGCGGGGAGTGGCCTTGGGCCGGCTGGAGTGGAGAGGGAGTTGGAGCGGGCCAAGAGGGAGGTTTGGGCCGGGGAGGGAAAAGAGGCCTGGTGCGGCTGGAACCCGAAGGACCTCATGGCCCAGGAGGCTGACCTCTTTTATTTAACTGATTTGGCAGAAAAATAAAAGAGGGAAGAAAAGAAAGAAGAAGGAGGAGGACAAGAATTGGCACACGAGGTCAAAATCCCCGGGCTCACAAAAATGTCAGGATTTAAAATAAAATAGAAGGAGGGTTTTTGGAGGAACCTCGAGACAACGGAAAAGAATTACAGGGAAGGGTTTAGAAGGTGAAACTCGAAGTGAAAAGACATGGGGAAAAATATGCAAGTGTGTTACGGTGATTCCGAAGCAATGGAATATTTATTAATATAGCTCCCTAAATATTGAGAGGCTTTTATATGTTATAAAGAGAAGTCACCTTCCCTCGATTTAAATGGACCGAAGGTCCACACGGTTTATTTAGGTTGAGATGCAAAAATAAAATATGACATGGTGGCATGATGACATGATGCAATGCAAAAAAAAAAAACACAAGCTCAAAAGAAACACACGGGCAACCCGGAACATCTGGAATCTTCTGGAACCTTCTGGGACGTCGGTCTCGGGCGTCACATTATGTTTGGCGTGCTTTAGTTAGGATCACTTCGTGATCATCTCTCGACCGAGGCACTTCTCTTCTCGCTCTCTTTTACGTAAGTTAGTGCTAGTGCTGCTGCAGACTCTTATTCTTTCTTCAGCCTTATCCACACCGAAGGCTTAAATAGTCATGTTACCCGGGAACGGGATTGCTGAGTCCTCTGTGGCTCACAGTTACTTCACCACACCAGATGCAGGTTCAGCCGAGTTTGATGCAGGAGATGGATCAGAACTTCCGGGAGTTCGATGAAGAGCGTGGCCGTTTGCTTGTGTCGGTTTTCGACGATCAGTAGTGGTTTCTGCTAGGATTCGATCTAGGCCTGTGGCTTTATGTTGTTTTGGTATCTTTTCTTTGGATCTTCACCCGTAGTCGGGTTGTGATGTTTTGAATGATGTTTTGCTTATGTAATGTATTGTGTGAAGTGGCGAGTGTAAGCCAGCTATCTCCTTTTGCAATTTAATCCCTCTTTTACATGAGTCGTGCAAAGATACCAAACTTGAGATCATTCTAGGATGGGCTTATACCTTTAAGTCGTGCCTCGACACGTAGGAGGTATAGTCCCATCCTGGGCATTACAGATAATGAGGGAGCATAGCCAACAATATATGATTTGGTAGGGATAACTTTCTTTAGCTATAGTATTTTGAGAAGACATGATTGCTTTGTTAGTATTGCTTGAAGTATTATTGTTTCTTATGTCAATATAGACTTTTATCTTGAATCTTTCAGATCTGAACATTCCTGCCACAATTAAGAGAATTACATTGAAAAACTATATTGGTTAGCATTCCACATCAAAAATTCTTTCTTTATCATTTACCTACTCGAGGACGAGCTGGAATTAAGCTTTGGGATGCTTGATACGTCTCCAACGTATCTATAATTTTTGATTGTTCCATGATATTATTTATGAAGTCTTGGATGTTTAATGGGCTTTTTCATTCACTTTTATATCATTTTTGGGACTAACCTACTAACCCAAAGGCCCAGTCCAGATTGCTGTTTTTTGTCTGTTTCAGGGTTTTGCAGAAAAAGAATATCAAACGGAGTCCAAACGGAATGAAACCTTCACGAGAGATAATTTTGGAGAAAATAACGCACATGAAGCTTGAGAACCACGTCAAAGGATCGAGGAGCTGCCCTCGAGGGTGGAGGGCGCGCCCCCTTCCCAGGGCGCGCCCCTGCCTCGAGGCCTCCTCAAGTGGCCCCCTGTGCCCTCCTTCTTCCTATATAAGTCCACGTACCTCAGAAACTCCATGAATAGAGAGAAAACCCTAATTCCACCGCCGTACCTTCTGTTCCCGTGGAGATCCCATCTTGGAGCCTGTTCCGGAGCTCCACCGGAGGGGGATCCATCACGAAGGCCTTCATCATCATCATCATCATCGCCCTCACCATGAGTTGTGAGTAGTTTACCTCAGACCTTCGGGTCCATAGCTAGTATCTAGATGGCTTCTTCGCTCTCTCTGGATCTCAATACAAAGTTCTCCTCGGTCTTCGAGGAGATCTATTCGATGTAATCTCTTTTTGCGGTGTGTTTGTCGAGATCCGATGAATTGTGAGTTTATGATCAAGGTTATCTATGAAAGATATTTGGTTATTCTCTGAACTTTTTATGTGTTCTCATAATATCCTTGCAAGTCTCTTCGAATTATTGGTTTGGTTTGGTCTACTAGATCTATAGTTCTTGCAATGGGAGAAGTGCTTGGCTTTGGGTTCAATCTTGCGGTGTCCTTTCCCTGTGACAGTAGGGGAAGCAAGGCACGTATTGTATTGTTGCCATCGAGGATAAAAAGATGGGGTTTATATCATATTGCTTGAGTTTATCCCTCTACATCATGTCATCTTGCTTAAGGCGTTACTCTGTTCTTATGAACTCAATACACTAGATGCATGCTGGATAGCGGTCGATGTGTGGAGTAATAGTAGTAGATGCAGAATTGTTTAGGTCTACTTGTCTCGGACGTGATGCCTATATACAATGATCATGCCTAGATAGTCTCATAATTATTCGCTTTTCTATCAATTGCTCGACAGTAATTTGTTTACCCGCCGTAGAATATCGCTATCATGAGAGAAGCCACTAGAGCAGACTATGCCCCCCGGGTCTATTCTCAGCATATCAATCTACATCTACTTTACTTTTACTGCTTTTATTTGCTGTTTTATTAAACTAAAAATACCAAAAATATAAACTATCATCTCTATCAGGTCTCACTTTCGTAAGTGACCGTAAAGGGATTATGTTGGGCAAATGGTAAAACCAATATAAACCTCGGGTAGCACTAACTCCCTATGCGTCAAATTTAATTATGTTTATTATGTTGGGCAAATGGTAAAACCAATGTTGGGCCTTGCTGGAGGAGTTTCATTCAAAGAGAACTATCAAGGGGGTCCCATACCCCCAACCGTGTTAGGAACGCAAAATCAAGGAACAAAACACCGGTTTATCGGTTCTTAAGGCGGCATGAGTGGAACAAGACACCAGGCAAAAGGCCGAGCCTTCCACCCATTGCCAAGTATATAGGTGCATTAATTAAGTAATAGATATGGTGACATTCCCAAAGTATCCAAGTTCCGACATGGAGCAATCTTCATCTTCACCTGCAACTAACAACGCTATAAGAGGGGATGAGCAAGCGGTAACATAGCCATTCAACGGTTTGCTGGGATGGTGTCAAAGGTTAGAGGTTTCATGGCAACAAAGAGAGGCAGACAAACAAATGGTGGGTAGCACGACATATAGCGATAGCATCGAGGCAACTAGCATAGTAATGAGATCCAAGGTGACGGTCATCTTGCCCGAGATTCCGCTAGGAAGAAGATCGAGTCCATGAAGAAGATGAAGCCACGAAGACGAACCAAGCGTAGTCGAACGAATACTCACGATCACAAGGAAACCAGAACTAACGAGAAGAAGCACAACCGGAAACAAACAAACAACATGGTAAATACACATATCATAACTATGCCATGATGCTCAACCAAGTATGATGCATGTCCGGTTTAAATATGCACGACATGACAAAGTGCAACAAACAATACTAGAAGTTAAGTGGAGCTCAATATGCAACGAGTTGCATATTGACGAAACACCACATCCAATTATTTAGGTCACTCTCGTTTATGAACAAAACAAGATTAAATAGGCATGGCAATGCAATATAACCAAGTGATGAACATGATGCAAGAAGCAAAATATGACAATGGCACTCATCATGATCATGGCAACAACATAGGGACAAGAAATATGCAAAACAATTATGACAATGCCACACACAATAACCACACTGCAACAACTAAAATAAAAGGAAGGCATCTAAAGAATTGGTCTCGGGGCGTCACAACACTCCCCCACTAACAAGAGATCTCGTCCCGAGATCTTAGGAACGAGACGAAAGTGGAATAGGAAGTACACAGTTCTTCTTGCAGAAATGAGTGAAACAAAAGAATCTTGAGAGGTTGAACAACTTGAAAGAAATAACACAACGGAGATGAACGAGATTGAGAAGCTCCGTTACAAAAGAGGAATAATGAACATCCCGCGAATCTTGATGGTTGAAAGACATGAACAAAAGCTTAACGAGCTAAAAGAATATGAAACTGCACCGATATAACGAGATAGCCAAGGGACAAGAATGAAAAATTTGGAGAGCACTCCGGTTGAACATGGAAGAAATAGAACGTGAACTTGAGAAGATGGAATAATACTTGACGAGAGAAGCAACACAATGCCTCTAGAATAATTGAAAGAGTGTAATGAAAAGAACGGAGAAGAAGATGACTACTTCCACCACAATGAATTTGAAAGCATCCTTATAAGGAAGGATTGACCGGAGTTGTTGAGAAAATCAACAACAAAAGAATAAGCTTGTTGTGGGCTTATGGAAAACATCTCAAAACTTGAGGTGAATTTCTACCACTACTAAAGATTGATTAGCTTAGATGAACGAATAAATGCAAAACTCCACTTCAAAAGAATATGGAGAATTAATTGCACTTCGAGACGCAAGAAGAAGAATACTTGAGCTTCTCCACAAGAATTTTTGATGAACACTTGAAGAATGAAATAAATCACGATGAACCACCATGAAGAACTCTGATAACAAAAGGATGATGAGATAGACTTGAAGGATGAAAGGAATAAGATTAAATCCTTGCGATCATTTAGATAGAGCTTCGATGAGACAGCCGAGGAAACTTTCGACTCTGGAAAAGAAAAGATGAAAACACTTCAAACCGAGAATGTGATATGATGAACAAACTCCGAAAAGAAGAGATTAATCAACTAGATGAAAGAAGAATAAGAATTATGTTATGCTTATCCTCCACCTATTAAATTGATTAGAAGCAATGGATTTGCATACCACTTATTTGCGTTGAAATGATTAAGGAGAGATATGACGCAAAACTTGAGAAAGTCTTCATCAACCACCAGTAGGATTAGAAAGAATGAAAGAATTGATATGATAACAAAGAAAAAGAACTCTTGAGCGAACCACCGTAAAAATTGTAGCTGAGTGAAGAAAAGAACGAACCACCGGGAAGAATTGAAATTGAAATGAAGTAAAGAGAATGAATCGCTCGAAAGTATTAGAAAAAGAACAGAGATACTTGAGGCAATTTAGATACTAGAGAACGACGAGATCGCGAACTGATTAAAGACTACTTGAACGAAGCACCGGAATAATATGGAGATGAACGAAGAGGCGTCAATTGAGAATATTTGGAGGACGAAGTTGAAAACTAAGAATGAAGAACTCTTCTGAAATGATGGCCTTCGGAGGAACACAATGGGAAGAATTCATGAAATACTCCGGAAGGTTAAACAAAAGAATTCATGACAAATAGAATAATTCGAGAGGATAACATGAAGCTAGAACCACGAATCTTCAAGAGAACGGACAAGATTCAGAGGAAAAACTCTTCTTCGGTCTTCAATGTTGAGAATGACGATGAGAATTTCCATGAAGAATTTGTGAGGTACTCTCGAAGAATGAAAAGAGGAAAAGTTGAATCAATGATGAAAAGAATTTGAAGGCGATCTTGGATAAGCCATGTGACTGATGGAATTCATACTTATGTCACAATTGAAAGAATTTGGAAATCACTCCGGAAATAGTAGTGGAGTTAGGTAAGATCCTGGGAAAGACCTGTGGGTTAGGGCCCACTGAAGAGAAAACACTGTTGGAAAGGATTGCAAAGGAGATAATCCACCGGAATGATTGAATGACTCGAATGAGGTGACAACCTCAAATTAATTTGAAGGCAAACACGAATGTCGTGAGGTATCTTCGGAACTCCGAAATGATTAAATGGCGAGAGGCGAGCGAGCAATTGGAATCATTTGAGCCAAGGGAACGAATATGATCAGCACCGAATACAAATTGGATTGGAACCACTAGAAAAGAAAAGAGATGAAGAATGTCTAACGAGAGGAGAATTCATCGAATAAGAAATGAGAAGAAGGATGACGAACTAGACGAGAATTCATCGGTTGAAATATCTGAGGAAAGAATGCAAAGGATTCGCACGAGTAGGATGAATACTCGATTAAGGACTCCGGCTCCGAGAAGAAAAAAGGATGGGCGGGTGGGAAAAAGAAAGACCAGTTCAGATGGGGAAAACGATGCCGGTTGGAAATAACTGAGGATTGAACTGGCAAAAGACGAAGAGGATCGAATCCACTTGACGAGAAATGCACCGGATGACAAGAGCAGACATCGCAACGATCGGAAAACTAACTGCGTGATCCTAAAAAAAATTGAAGGGGAAGATGAGTAATTTAAAACACCTACGTCAAGATTCCTCACCAGAGCGACGAAGGGACCGAGGAGTAAAAAGAAATTCTACTCTCCGATATAACTAGACTCCGAAAATAGTTTTCTTCTAGACTCGACAACGGCCAACTAAGATCAATCAAGGGGGCTTGGAATATACGAGCCAAGTTCCATAATGAAAAATTCCCACTAGTGATATATGAAAGTTACAACATAGGAGACTCTCTATCATTGTCGATGTACGAAAGTAGGGGCTCTCCTTTGTACCCCTTACTTGCGCACGGGCAGTCAGAGCCACGCCCGCGGCCACACCTAACAGGGCAGAGGAGGGAAACCGAAGCACGAGACTACAAGAGCAGTGCCGAGACAGTGGCGCGAGAAGGCCAAGCAACAAGATAGGCTTCCCCCGACAAGACCCTTGCCGGGGCGGCCTGCATGACCCCGGCAAGAACCCTTGCCGAGGGCAACTCACCCGACGCCAGCATTGCGGCCACCCTTGAGCCTAGGAGTTCCGACACCATCAATAACGTTGGAACCAAGGCTCGGGAAGCGCATGCGTGATGGCATGCAGATCTTTGTGAAGACAAAGGGTCTACGAATCCTAGATGAGAACCAGAAGACAAGACGACCGCAAGGCTCCTTGCCGAGGATGCCCGCGATGCCCCGACAAGGCTCCTTGCCGAAGATAGCACCGAAGCCCCGGCAAGCCTTTTGCCGAGGGTGCTCACGAAGGCCCCGACAAGACCCTTGTCGGGAACAAACGCAAGACCGCGGCAAGCCCTTGCCGCCCCATCGTCGCCCCAGCTCGGCGGCCGACCCACTAGCCCAAGCAAGTACTCGCGTGACAGTATGTGGTTCCTGATCCAGCTAGCCAAGCACCTGCGTGGTGGCATGTAGATCTTCGTGAAGACCCTACCACCATGCCATCTCAGCTGCCTACCAGCCTACATGGCACTGCATGCCTCGTCGGCCTAGACGCGCGTCACAGCTAGACGGAGCGGCAGCGGACGGGATGGGCCTTGTTACCGTCCCCGATAAAGCAAGTGGACACCTAAGTAGCGCATTTAATGCGTCTTGTCCTGTAATGGCATGAGATAAGATTGTACCCCGTGTACCTTTCCACCTCCTGTGTGCCACTGTGGCAACCCCTTTTTGACTATAAAAGGAGGTCCGAGGCATACTGGAGGGGGATTCAAATCTTTTGGACGAGACACACATCATAGCTAGTTCAAGAGCTCAAGAACACTCAAATACACATCAAAGCAGGACTAGGGTACTACGCATCTTCGCAGCCCGAACCTGGGTAAATGATCCTTGTAATGACTCCTAGACCCGCTCTTTGCACAACCTCACGCCCGTCAACCGTAGAAGGGATTCCAGTGATCCCATAGGTGTCGATCCCCGACAATCATGAAGAACATGGTGCTACTTTTGAAGCACAAGTGTGGAAAGGTGTCACGCCCAAGATGCAATTCTATCCTGATCATGTT
Source organism: Secale cereale (assembly GCA_902687465.1). Classification (NCBI taxonomy): domain Eukaryota; kingdom Viridiplantae; phylum Streptophyta; class Magnoliopsida; order Poales; family Poaceae; genus Secale; species Secale cereale. Next base: position 143,828,951 of record LR738715.1, read on the forward strand.
ATTTACTCGTGATTGGGGCACAACCGCATTTCGGGCGCTTAGCAAGATGGATATCATTACATTGTACCATTACATAAATAGATGGGATACATACAAGACATACAACTGCCACATGAATATAACACATCATACACAAGTCATCCGACTATGGATGAAAACACATAAAAGGCAGAACGACATCCATCCTGCTATCCCAGGCTACTGACCCGGAACCTATCCCAAGACTGAAAAAGAAGAAGAAGGAAGAACTCCAACACAAGTAAACATCGCTCTCATGTCAAGTCATCGGAAACATGTACCTGCAACGGTTGTTGTAGTATCTGTGAGCCACGAGGACTCAGCAATCCCATAACCATGGGTATCAAGACTAGCAAAGCTTAATGGGTATGGAGAGGTTAAGTGGTGAGGTTGCAGCAGCGGCTAAGCATTATATGGTGGCTAACTTACGAGTACAAGTATAAGACGAGCATCTATGCAAATGGTCGCAAAGTATTAATGATTGCTAAGTGATCCTGAACTAGCTACGAGTCAAACATAACCCCACCGTGTTCTCTTCCCGAACTTACTCAAAAAGAGACGATCACGGTTACTCATGTGGTTGGTGTATTTTATTTTGGATCCTCTGTTAAGATTTCCACAACTGGACATTAACAAATTCCAATCTGCCACATAACTGCGGGCACGGCTTTCGAAAGATCATAACCCTGCAGGGTGTCCCAACTTAGCCCATCACAAGCTCTCACGATTAGCAGAGGTAAAACCTCTTATCTTAGGGACAACCCGATCAGACTCGGAATCCCAGTGCACAAGATATTTAGACAATGGTAAAACAAGTCCAACAAGACCTCCCGGCGTGCTGACACCCTGATAGTAGCCGCGCGTATCTCATCTCAGGCCACGTCCGTATGAGCACTACGTACAGCAACCAAAGACCCCAGATAACTGGGTGGCACCGCAAGTGGCTCTAGTTTGGGACCAACACCATCAGCACTGGCGCCACCTGTAATATGTGGTACGAACCTCGGGTAGTGCTAACTCCCTATGCGTCAAATTTAATTATGTTTATTATGTTGGGCAAATGGTAAAACCAATGTTGGGCCTTGCTGGAGGAGTTTTATTCAAAGCGAACTGTCAAGGGGGTCCCATACCCCCAACCGTGTTAGGAACGCAAAATCAAGGAACATAACACCGGTTTATCGGTTCTTAAGGCGGCATGAGTGGAACAAGACACCAGGCAAAAGGCCGAGCCTTCCACCCATTGCCAAGTATATAGGGGCATTAATTAAGTAATAGATATGGTGATATTCCCAAAGTATCCAAGTTCTGACATGGAGCAATCTCCATCTTCACCTGCAACTAACAACGCTATAAGAGGGGCTGAGCAAGCGATAACATAGCCATTCAACGGTTTGCTTGGATGGTGTCAAAGGTTAGAGGTTTCATGGAAACAAAGAGAGGCAGACAAACAAATGGTGGGTAGCTCGACATATAGCGATAGCATCGAGACAACTAGCATAGTAATGAGATCCAAGGTTACGGTCGTCTTGCCCGAGATTCCGCTAGGAAGAAGATCGAGTCCATGAAGAAGACAAAGCCACGAAGACGAACCAAGCGTAGTCGAATGAATACTCACGATCGCAACGAAACCGGAACTAACGAGAAGAAGCACAACCGAAAAGAAACAAACAACATGGTGAACACACATATCATAACCATGGCATGATGCTCAACCAAGTATGATGCATGTCCGATTTAAATATGCACAACACGACAAAGCGCAACAAACAGTACTACAAGTTAAGTGGAGCTCAATATGCAACGAGTTGCATATTGACGAAACACCACATCCAATTATTTAGTTCACTCTCGTTTATGAACAAAACAAGATTAAATAGGCATGTCAATGCAATATAACCAAGTGATGAACATGATGCAAGAAGCAAAATATGACAATGGCACTCATCATGATCATGGCAACAACATAGGGACAAGAAATATGCAAAACAATTATGACAATGCCACACAACAACATTTAAATTAAAAGGAAGGCATCTAGAGCATCGGTCTCGGGGCGTCACAAAAGGATAGTAACATTGTCCCTTCTCTCCTTTTCTCTTTTTTGTAGTCTCCTCTTTTTTGGAGACCCTTTTCTCTTTTCTCGGAGACTCATTTGGCCTCTTTATTGATAACCTCACATGGGACAATGTCCTAATAATGATGACCATCACACTTTTATTTACCTACAACTCGACACTAGAACAAAAATATGACTCTATATGAATGACTCTGGCGGTGTACCAGGATGTGCAATGACCAAGAGTGACATGTATGAAAAATATGAACGGTGGCTTTGCCACAAATACTATGTCAACTACATGATCATGCAAAGCAATATGACAATGATGATGCGTGTCATGATAAATGGAACAGTGGTGTTATGATGTCTACTACACAACTTGTTCTTGTAGACTTGTGTTGGGCCTCCAGGCGCAGAGTTTTGTAGGACACAGTAGAAAATTTCCCTCAAGTGGATGACCTAAGGTTTATCAATCTATGGGAGGTGTAGGATGAAGATGGTCTCTCTCAAACAACCCTGCAGCCAAATAATAAAAAGTCTCTTGTGTCCCCAACACACCCAATACAATGGCAAATTGTATAGGTGCACTAGTTCGGCGAAGAGATGGTGATACTAGTGTAGTAATGATAGTAGACAGTGGTTTTTGTAATAGTAACAATAAAAAACAGCAAGGTAGCAAGTAACAAAAGTGAGCACAAACGGTATTGCAATGCTTGAAAATGAGGCCTGGGGTCTTTACTTTCGCTAGTGCAATCTCTCAACAATGCTAATATAATTGGATCATATAACCATCCCTCAAAGTGCGATGCAGAATCACTCCAAAGTTCCTATCTAGCGGAGAACATAAGAAGGAATTGTTTGTAGCTATTCTTTCCGATCGATCTATCCAAGAGTTCGTACTAAAATAACACAAGTTATTCTTTCCGATCGATCTATCAAGAGTTCATACTAAAATAACACAAAGACAAATTCAGATTCATAATACTCAATCCAACACAAAGAACCTCAAAGAGTGCCCCAAGATTTCTACCGGAGAAACAAAGACAAGAACATGCGTCAACCCCTATGCATAGATTACCCCAATATCACCGCAGGAATCTGCAAGTTGAGTGCCAAAACACATATCAAGTGAATCAATATGATACCCCATTTTCACCATGAGTATTCAATTGCAAGACATATATCAAGTGTGCTCAAATCCATAAAAGTATTCAATCCGATAACAACGAAATCTCAAAGGAAAAGCTCAATTCATCACAACAATATAGAGAGGGGAAATCACCATATGATCCGACTGTATTAACAAAGCACGCGATACATCAAGATTGTGCATCTCAATAACACGAGCGAGAGAGAGATTAAACACATAGCTACTAGTACAAACCCTCAGCTCCGAGGGTGGACTACTCCCTCCTCATCACGGTGGCCGCCAAGATGATGAAGATGGCCACCGGTTATTGTTTCCCCCTCCGGCGAAGTGCCTAAATGGGTCTATATTGGTTTTTCATGGACTACAGAGCCTTGCGGCGACAGAACTTCTGATCTAAGTTAACCCTGAGGGTTTCGGAATATTTGGGAATTTATAGGGTAAAAGGGGGTGCGGGAGGCCACCGAGGTGGGCACAACCCACCTGGGCGCGCTTGGGCCCCCAAGCGCGCCCCGGTGGGTTGTGGCCCCCTCGGGGCACCCCCAGGTGCTGCTCTAGCCCATTGGTGGTCTTCTCGTACATAAAAAAATCCATAAAAAGTTTTGCCGTGTTTGGATTCCGTTTGATATTGATTTCCTGCGATGTAAAAAACATGCAAAAAACAACAACTGGCACTTGGCACTATGTCAATAGGTTAGTCCCCCAAAAATGATATAAAATGACTATAAAATAATTATAAAACATCCAAGAATGGTAATATAACAGCATGAATACTTCATAAATTATAGATACATTGGAGACGTATCAACATCCCCAAGCTTAATTCCTATTCGTCCTCAAGTAGGTAAATGATAAAATAAATAATTTATGAAGTGTGAATGCTAGCAAAGTGCACACGTTTGATCAATGACAATTTCAATCACTTTTCCTAGCATCATAACAACAATTCTTTCCTATAAAACTTATCATGTTAGAGTAGCAACCAATTCACATGTTAAGGTTCAAACAATGAATTCTGTTGAAACTCAACAACCTATGTTCTCAGTCACCAAGCAATAATTCAACTTATTCAACAGAGTTTAAGTAAGAGCTCCACATACTCAACCATCATATAGTCTTCTATGATTCTAATACTCACCGCATACACATGAGCAAAACATTTCAACCAGACACATAGAAAGATAGGGGCTTGTAATTTCGCCTCCCAATGTATTCACCTTTGGGTGATGTTAACAATAATAACTCATGCTACCCATATTCAGCTGGACATATGTGCCTAGATCTTTCCTCACCACATGATTCTTGCCAAAGGAGAAAAAAATGAATAGAGAGAAAAACTTTGACTCTTTGCATAAAAGTAAGTACTGAAAAGTAAAAGATAGGCCTTTCGCAGAGGGAAGCAGAGGTTGCCATGCGCTTATTTGTTTGTATGCCCAATCCCTTAGTGCAAAAGAATGTCACGTTATGTCGCCCCTTATGATATCAACCTTTATTATGCAGTCTGTCGCTTTTATTCTTTGCTATCACAAGTTCGTACAACACTCAATTTTCTCTTACACTAAATGATCTAACACTTTTAGAAGCAATTTTTATTGCCTTTTTGCACCGATGACAACTTACTTGAAGGATCTTGCTCAATCCTTAGGTAGGTATGGTGGACTCTTGAAGATAAGATTTGGGTTTAAGGGTTTTTGGATGCACAAGTAGTATATCTACTTGGTGCGGAATTTTTGGCTAGCAAAGATGGGGGGCAAGCACCACATGTTGTAGGATCTATGACAATATAACTTCTATGTGAATATGAACAAACATAAACCATTGTGTTGTCTTTGTCCAATGTCAACAGTTTTGGCATATAATATTTTGATGGGGGCTCACAATCACAAAAGATTTCCAAGATAGTGTATTTGCATGTGGAAGTTATCTTCCTTATACTAATTATTTTTGGATTGCTTGTATGACCAATATTGCGATTGAGATTTCACTTTCTAAACCCAATGTGAAGCTACCACTAGGCATGATATGATTTCAACTTCATGACATACAATTTTTTCAAGAATTTACTTGTAGGATTTAAGTGAAGCACAAGAGTAAATGACAAGCTACTCCGAAAAGATATAAATGAATATCATGAGCATAATATTTCTTTCTCTCAAATTAATTTAAGTGAAGCAAGAGAGAATTTCTTCAAAAATACTAAATCACACCGTGCTCAAAAATATATAAGTGAAGCACTAGAGCAACGGCGCCAGAAAAGAGCTTCGTTGACGGGATGTGAATGCCACTTACCTAGCGTCCCTAGCAACTATTTGGGGGCTCTATTTTATTTAAAAACTTTCAGATCTAAGTATTTTATTGAAACAACAAGCAAAAAAAAATGACATCTCAAGAATAGGACATTTCATGTGAAGAAGCAAAAACTTAGGATCAACCGATACTGACCGATAATTGTTGATGAAGAAAGGTGGGATGCCTATCGGGGCATCCCCAAGCTTAGATGCTTGAGACTTCTTGAAATATTATCTTGGGGTGCCTTGGTCATCCCCAAGCTTGATCTTTTGTGTCTCCTTAATTCTTCTCATCTCACAGTTTTCCTAAATCTCAAAAACTACATACACACAAAACTCAACAAGAACTCGTGAGATAAGTTAGTATAAATCAATGCAAAACCTTATCATTCTCTATTGTAGAAAATCACTAAAATTATTATTTAACATTGCATACTAAATGCCTATGCATATTTAATACTCCCACCCTCAAATAGAATCATTAAACACGCAAACATATGCAAACAATGCAAACATAACAACAATCTATCAAAACAATACAGTCTTTAAAGAATGCAAGAGGATCCATACTTCCCTAACTCAAAAAATTCTAAAATTTTAACATGCTGTAGGAAATTTATCATAGCTGGCTGTGCAAAATGTTTCAACCTTTTATCACAATCTCAATTTTCTCGGGAATTTTTACAACAGCGAAAACTTTCTGTTTTCAAACAACAACATATAGACTTGCAAAATAAGCATGGTAAAGGCTATCCTTGACACTTTTATTGAAATAAAAGATAACAAACATTATTCTAAATACCAGCAAGAAAATCTTAGCAAAAGAAAATGAGGCTCCAAGAAAAACTAATATCATGTGATGAATAAAAATATAGCTTCAAGTGAGGTTACCGATAATGTTGGAGACGAAAGAGGGGATGCCTTCCGGGGCATCCCCAAGCTTAGTTTCTTAGGCATTCCTTGAATATTACCTTGGGCATACCCAAGCTTAGGGTCTTGCCGCTCTTTATTCTCCTTGTATCGATATCTCACCCAAAACTTGAAAACTTCAATCACACAAAACTTAACGGAACTTTGTGAGATGGGTTAGTATGATAAAACAAATCATTCACTTTGGTACTGTCAAAGACAAGATTCATAATTGTTCTCACACAATTCCTACTGTAGCATATCATTTATACAATTTATATTTATCAATATAAGCCATAGAAACTAGAAGACAAGCAAACTATGCATTGAAAACAAAATCTGTCAAAGACAGAATAGTGTGTAATGATCTGGACAACCATCATACTTATTCAACTCCAAAAATTATGAAAAAATTAGTACAATGTAGGCAATTTGTATATGAATCATGTGTCAAAATTTCAGCTAATTATCACGTTCCAGTGATTTATCGAATTTTCTGCAATGGAAGCAAAACTTTCTGTTTTTGCACAAAATCAAATCAACCATCATCCACACTATCCCAAAGGCTTTACTTGGCACTTTATTGAAACAAAACATGTAAAACATGCTTACTACAATATCTTAACCATGTGAACACACAAAACAATAGGTATAAGTGTTGGGTTGTCTCCCAACAAGCGCTTTTCTTTAATGCCTTTTAGCTAGGCATGATGAGTTCAATGATGCTCGCATAAAAGATAAGGATGGAAACATAAACAGTGCATCATGAATCATAAGTTCCTCTCTCATAATAATTTTCAATAGCATCATTAATAGATTCATCAATATAGCCATCACATAAAGCATTCTTTTCATGATCCACAAGCATAGAAATTTTATTACTCTCCACATAAGAAAATTTCTTCACAATGGTGGGAGTATCATATGAAACTCGAATACTATAAATTGTTTCCAAATTAAAATAATAATGTTCAGTAAAAGGATATTCAAAATTATGACAACAATTATCACTACTTTTTATAACATAAGTATCATCACAATAATCATCATAAGTAGCAAGTTTGTTCTCATCATAGATATGAGACATGCAACCATCATAGCAAATTTGATCATTCAAAGTAGGTGGACTAAAATGATCATCCTCATTAAGCATAACATCCCCATGCTTGGGACAAACATTAATTGGAGCAAATAAATTCTCAAACATGTCATTCTAATCAAACATAGCATCCCCAAGCTTGTGGCTTGGCATATCATAAGCATTATCACTCTCATCATTAATAGTATGAATAGCATGAACGACATAAAAATTGCTATCATCATAATTTCCCAAGTTGGTGCCAAAAATATTTCCAAGATTATAAGAAGTATCATTATCTTCCCAATCATAATCATCACAACAATCAATAGGCATAACAAAATCATCATCCATAGTGCTCTCGGACATTGTGCCATAAGATAAAGAAGCAATATCATCATCAAGTGCATCATCTTCCACAATTATTTTTGATTCATTTTCATGAGGCACAAAAATAATTCGAGCAACATTATTTGGGACAGATACATTCTTACCTCTCTTCTTTCTTTGTTTCTTCTTCTTTACCACATCATGTGTGGGTTTAATAAAAAAATCGAGCTTCTTATTGATGAGATTGGTTGAATAGGGAGCTCGTCCTCGTCACCTATCACATTATGGGAGACAATAGGAGGGAAAGTGGAAATATTTACCCTTTCATTAGTATTCCTTTTATACTCTATTGGTTTTCCCATCTTTCGATAATTGGCAATATAAGCATTCTCATTGCAATTTACCACACAAAACATATATATTCAATTCATGCTAGTTTCAACATGGTCCCTGAGTATGAATGCTTCAAACCAACTATTCTTATGTGTCAATTCTTCACACCCCAAATATAAACAAAGTTCATTGTAAAGTTCAACGGTGATCAAGTTATTGCAATATTTGGACATGATTCGATCATGAAAAAGCATGCATTGGAAATTAAGGTGACCAACTTTATTGCAAAGCTCACAAGTAATAGGATAAAGAGAACATAATTTTGTAGCAAACTCATCTATCAATTTGAGCCATCGATTGGTTTCATCATGTTTATGCTTCTTGCAAAATCTATCATCCCCATGAGGCATGTCTTCACAAAGTCTTTCCACACCACAAGAATTGACATGCTTATAAGAAACATTTTTCACATGACTAGTGCAATAATCATTAGCATAGTAGCAACATTGAAATCATGCTCATCATTCAAATATTTTGTGCCAAACATTTTATTGACTTCTTCTAACAATTGAGCACAATTTTCGGATCCATCATTTTCAAGAAAGATATTATAAAGATGATCAATAATATGATGAAACCTCAATTCCATTTTTTAGTTTTCTTTAACAAAACAAAACTAGTGATAAAACAAGAAACTAAAAGATTTGATTGCAAGATCTAAAGATATACCTTCAAGCACTCACCTCCCCGGCAACGGCGCCAGAAAAGAGCTTGATGTCTACTACACAACTTGTTCTTGTAGACTCGTGTTGGGCCTCCAAGCACAGAGTTTTGTAGGACAGTAGCAAATTTCCCTCAAGTGGATGACCTAAGGTTTATCAATCCGTGGGAGGTGTAGGATGAAGATGGTCTCTCTCAAACAACCCTGCAACCAAATAGTAAAAACTCTCTAGTGTCCCCAACACACCCAATAAAATGGCAAATTGTATATGTGCACTAGTTCGGCGAAGAGATGGTGATACAAGTGTAGTAATGATAGTAGATATTGGTTTTTGTAATAGTAACAATAAAAAACAGCAATGTAGCAAGTAACAAAAGTGAGCACAAACGGTATTGCAATGCTTGAAAATGAGGCATAGGGTCCATACTTTCGCTAGTGCAATCTCTCAACAATGCTAATATAATTGGATCATATAACCATCCCTCAAAGTGCGATGAAGAATCACTCCAACGTTCCTATCTAGCGGAGAACATAAGAAGGAATTTGTCGGGGTCGACACCTATGGGATCACTGGAATCCCTTCTGCGGTTGACGGGCGCGGGTTTGTGCAAAGCGCGGGTCTAGGAGTCAGCACAAGGATCGTTTACCCAGGTTCGGGCCGCAAAGATGCATAATACCCTAGTCTAGCTTTTATGTGTATTTGAGTGTTCTTGAGCTCTTGAACTAGCTACGGTGCGTGCCTGGTCCAAAAGATCTTAATCCTTCTCCAGTATGCCTCGAGCCTCCTTTCATAGTTAAAAGGGGTTGCCACAGTGGCATACATGACGTTGAAAGGTATACAGTGTACAAGCTTATCTCCTGCCATCACTGGACAAGACGCATTAAATGCGCTACTTAGGTGTCCACTCGCTTTATCGGGGATGGCAACGAGGCCCGTCCAGTCCGCCGCCGCTCCGTCTAGCTGCGACGCACGTCCAGGCCAACAAGGCATGCAATGCCATGTACAGGTAGCTAAGATGGCGTGGTGGTAGGGTCTTCACGAAGATCTGCATGCCACCACGCAGGTGCTTGACTAGCTGGATCAGGAACCACATACTGCCACGTGGGTACTTACCTGAGATAGTGGGTCGGCCGTCGAGCTGGAGCGATGATGGGGCGGCAAGGGCTTACCGCGGCCTTGCGTCTGTTCCCGGCAAGGGTCTTGCCGGGGCCTTTGTGAGCACCCTCGGCAAGAGGCTTGCCGGGGCTTTGGGGGTATCTTCGGCAAGGAGCCTTGCTGGGGCCTCGTGGGCATCCTCGACAAGGAGCCTTGCGATCGTCTTGTCTTCTGGTTCTCATCTAGGATTCATAGACCCTTTGTCATGACAAAGATATGCATGCCATCACGTAGGCGCTTCCTGAGCCTTGGTTCCAACGTTGTTGATAGTGGCGGAGCTCCTAGGCTAAAGGTGGCTGCAATGGAGGCGTTGGGTGAGTTAGCCCGGCAAGGGTTCTTGCTGGGGTCGTGCAGCGCGCCCCGGCAAGAGTCTTGTCGGGGGAAGCCTATCTTGTTGCTTGGCCTTCTTGCGCCATTGTCTTGGCGCTGCTCTGGTAGTCTTGTGCTTCGGTTTTCCTCCTCTGCTCTGTTAGGTGTGGCCGCATGCATGGCTTTGACTGCCCGTGCACAAGTAAGGGGTACAGAGGAGAGCCCCTACTTTTGTACATCGACAGGAGCCCCCGTCCTGGGCCATACATAAGCGCGACGCGTTGTTGGGCTAGGCCCAGAATGGTGCGCGGGCAGTTGGGGCCGGATTCTTTTTACTGCAGTAACTCTTCCGGTGGTTGTGCTTCCCCATGATCTGCACTGAACGCTTGACGTGGGGGTCGTGCGTGGGGTGACCGCAGGATGCTTGCGTCACCCTGTGGTTCCAAATAGTAAAGAGGCGGTTCGCGTCCTCCTCATAAGAAAATAG
>LR738715.1:143839937-143879487 GCA_902687465.1 Secale cereale
CCCTCATGCATCAGGGAGGGCAGGCGGCGGACGCAGAGGGTGCTGACTTTAATGCCGGGGCGGGGGACTGGGCGCTGCTGATTGGAGTAGTGGGCCGGTCTTGTTTCCTCGCGTCTCCGGCGACTGGATTGGTTGATTCGGGCGGTCGCCTTCAGGCTTGCTTGGTCTCGCCCTCCTATAAAGAAGGCGAGAGGGACAATGCTCCCCAATCATCCTCTTCCAGTCCGATCCCTTTCCTTCCCAAGCCATGGCAAGAGGGCGTGGCCGTGGCTGTGCCCCTACAGAGGCGACTAGGTCTTCCTCTCGTCAGAGGGCGGCGGCGGTCAAAGAAGAGCCAGACGCCCAAGATGAGGGCCATGCTAGAGGTAGAGGCGCCGGCCAGGGTCGTGGTCACCGAGGCGGTCAAGGCAGAGGCGGGCAAGGACGGGGGACACCGCGTCATCATCATTTCCGTCTCCATCTCCTCCGCCGTCTCCTCCTGCCTCACCACGCGGCCATGTCGGGGATACAGCGTTGGAGTTCATTCTGCAACTACGTGAGCTGCCGCACAGTCGCCTTCGTCTTCCTAAAGCATTCGCGAGGGTGTTGGAGGTCGACCGACCATCGAGGTTGAGGCTTCACATGAATGGGTGTTGCAATGGCACCACGTGGGAGAACACCAACTTTCCCGCCCTCATGTAGTGCTTCTCCATCGGGGGTGGAAGACTTTCGCGCATGCCCACTTTTTGATGAAGGGGTACGTCCTCTGCTTCAAGTTAGCGGTGAGCGATCTGCTCTCTGTCAAGGTCTTCGGGCGCTCGGGACACATGCTAGGGTGCTGTGTGGAGAGCTTGACCGACGATGAAAACTACTCCTCAAGTGACAGTGATGGGGAGGACAGCGACAACGACGATATGGGCAGCGGGCGGGAGGATGACAGGTCTGACTAGGCGTCGGACACACCGTCCCTAGGCGATGCCGGTAGCACCATCATCTGCATCGCCAGCTCCGTGAACTTCTCGGGGTCGCCTCCTTGGGCGGCTGGCGTTGGGAGGCCGGAGAAGATGAAGGAGGTGGGCGGCGACCATCAAGTCGGAGTACGCGGGCATCAAATGCCTTCATCGCGTATTGCCGGCCCGCTGCCTCATCCTTCGGTTCTTCTCCCGGTGCCATCATCACCAGCCCTCTTTGGGACGGCCACCGGGATGTTCTCTTGGTGCTTTCTACTGCTCGTGCTTCGCCTAGGCGCTCCCATTACCCTTTTGCCATCTTGTTCCATTTCCCAAGGAGAGGGACAAGAAAGGGATTACGGGCACCTTATCTCTTCTTAGTTTTTAAGCCTACGGGCCTTTGTAAGATTTAAATCTTGTAACCCCCTTGCTCATGTATTCATCCCATATGAATTGTACTTGTATACAACGTATCAATGGAGAGAAGGGTGTCTGCCGGGTTTCTTTTGTGCGTGGGCAGGGGCCACACCAAGGAAAGAATCCTTGTTATCTTAAGATAAACATCGTACCCCGGCAACAGGCCTTGCCATCTTCCTACTCTATAGCTCGACCACATTCACGCCCTTGGCGAAAGTAGGAGCAGAGTAGGATTAGGCCCTTCGTCTGCTCCTTTCCCATCACACTACTACCGAGTTCCGATCCAAAATAAAGTTGGTTGGACACAGGGAAAAAAGGAGCATGATGGTATAAGAGCGAGAGAAGTCACATACGTTCAAGTTTCATACGGAAGTAAGGAGTGGGGGATGAAATGCTTATCTGATTTTGTAGCCCTCGGCAACCTTGTCTTGCCATGGTCGGATCCTTGGATCTGTAGCCCCCGGCAACCTTAGTTCGCCGGGGTCGGAGCGTCGGTCCGTCCTCTTTCTTCCAAACAGCTCAGCAGAAATGTCCATGCATCCTGTGAACAAAAGAGGATGGAAAGGAACAGAGAGACGCACACTCGACCTCTATGCTAGGGGTTAGTAGACGCTAAGCACTATCAACCCTAACAAAGAAAGAGACTCAACCTAGCATGCATGCTAAAACTTAGGACGTCAGTGAGATGTACAATGGCAAGACTCACCCGTCAGGGTTCCTCAGCATCTACACTATTGCGATGCAGGCCGCCGGAGCACGTGATGACAAGGTGCTTGCCAATTACTTCCCATTGGCGGTTAAACCCAATGTCATGTCATGGCTGATGCACTTGCCAGTAGATTCTATTTCTTCCAGGTCGAATCTGTGCCATGAGTTTGTTGGCACCTTTACGGGAGGCCACCAGTCTCATGGCCAGGCAAGCGATTTGCATGTCATCCCCCAAAAAGAAGGTGAAAACCTGCACAAGTACATACAAAGATGCAACCAAGTGTAGTACAACATCCCAGATGTTCATCCCGCCACCGTCATTAGCACATTCCATCAGAATGTGCGTAACCGCAAGATGCATGAAGAGCTGGCGATGAATAAGGTCAAGGATGTGGTCGAACTCTATGTTCTGGCCGACAGATGCGCTTGGGCCGAAGAAGGAAGGAAGTACCCCGGCGAAGATGCCGGTGTGGAAACCGATTCCTCAGACGAAGACATCATCGCCCCAGCAAAGAAGGGCCGATGCCGCAACAGGAAACGCAAGGGCAAGGCCGTGCTTGCTGTTGAGAGATCCGACGACGCCGGCGCTGCCAAGAAGACCAAGGCAGATGACCCTGACAAGGAAGTTGCCGGGTGTGTCGCTTGCCGGGCCTTGGCGCCCGCCGACAAGCTAGGAGGCTCCGACAAGCAGTACTGCAAGATCCACCGCACCAAGGGCCATGACCTCCAGAACCGCCGACAAGTCGAGCAGCTCGCAGAGAAGCAGAAAGCAGAATATGAAAGGCGGGACAAGGAGAAGGACCAAGATGGTGTTGAGGGATCTGGCAAGAAGCGCGGTGGCCAGCCTGGCCATCACGGCAAGCCTGGCCGCCGCAGCAAGGATAACCAACAAGAAAGGCCCGCCCGAGGCCGCGACAAGAAGCAAAAAGACTGTGATCATGATGAGGACGACGAGTCCGGCGAGCAAGAGTTCCAGAAAGCTACAGAGGCCATGTGCGTCGACGGTGGTGCCTCTCTGCACACCTCTCACCGCCAGCTCAAGCAGTGGGCGCGTGAGATCACAGCAGCAGAACCATCGTTCGATGCCCAGAAGCCGCTGAAGTGGTCCACCACATCTATCATTTTTGACACCGAGGATCACCCTGATCGCATAATCATGGTCGGGTGTTTGCCATTGTTGGTTTCACCAACAATACGCAAACTCAAGGTGACAAAAATGCTGGTTGATGGCGGGGCCGGTCTGAACTTGATCTCTCCCATTGTGATCAAAAGGCTGCAGATTCCTAATGGAGACCTCGAAGAGACAGGCACGTTTGAAGGGGTCAACCCGGGAAGGAGTCCGCCGAAGGGTAAAGTCGCGCTGCCCGTGACATTCGGAGGCAAGCTAAACTATATGACAGAGATGGTTGTTTTTGATGTTGCCGAGATCCCCTTGCCTTACAACGGGATCCTCGGCCGCCCAGCGTTAGCCAAGTTCATGGCAGCATCACATTATGCCTACAACACACTGAGGATGCCTGGGCCGATGACCATCATCACCGTCCCCTCCGACAAGAAGGATGCGCTGATATGCGCTGATCAACTTTACCGGGAGGCAGTTGCAGCGACTCTCGCCAAGGCACTTGCTCCTGCCGCTGAAGCCCCGGCAGTGAGGAAGACCGGTAAGACCTCTCACACCCACTCCGGCAAGCGCACCTCTTCGGAGTGCAGTGCTCCCGTCGAGGACGTGCCAGAGAGCTCCACTAGCAAGAGCAAGAAGTCTAGAGCTGCACCACCAGAAACCAAGAAGGTGTCCGTCAAGGAGGATGGCACAGGAGGGGCTTTCACTATAAGCTCCACCCTCGACCGCAAATAGGAAGGCACACTCATCACCTTCATGCAGGCAAATGTCGACGTGGTTGCGTGGCAAGCATCCGGCATCCCCGACATTCCCTGGGAGGTGATTGAGCACCATCTTGCTGTCTGCCCTCACGCGTGGCCCGTCAAGCAGAAGGTCAGGAAGCAAGCTCTGGAATGGCAAGAGTTCATCACAGAAGAAATCAGGAAGTTGGAGGCGGCAGGCTTGGTGAGAGGAGCTCTCCATCCAACGTGGTTGGCCAATCCGGTGGTGGTGCGCAAGGCAAATGGGAAGTGGGGACTGTGTATTGATTACACAGATATCAATAAGGCCTGTCCAAAGGATCCTTTCCCGTTGCCGCGCATTGACCAGATTCTAGACTCCACGGCCGGGTGTGACCTGCTATCATTCCTTGACGCTTACTCAGGATACCATCAAATCTTCATGACGAGAGAGGATGAAGAGAAGACAACATTCATCACCCCATGTGGTACGTATTGCTTCATACGAATGCCTTTCGGGTTGAAGAGTATTGGCTCAAAATTCACAAGAGCAGTCCAAATGGTTTTGAGCCTCAGCTACATAGAAATATAGAAGCTTATATGGATGACATATTTGTCAAAACCAAGGACAAGGCAACCCTCATACATGATTTAGAAGAGACGTTTGTGAATTTGCGCAAGATCAACCTCAAGCTGAACCCTGAAAAGTGTGGCTTTGGCATTCCGTCTGGCAAGCTTCTCGGTTTCTTCGTGTCCCAGCATGGGATCAAGGCGAATCCAGACAAGATCAAGGGTATCGAGCAAATTGAGGCACCCAGGCAGATCAAGGATGTGCGTCGTCTTGCTGGCTGCGTTGCTACCATGAGCAGATTCATCTCCAAATCTGCCGAGCGCGCCCTTCCCTTTTTCAAAATCTTGAAAAAGGCGGGCCCAATGGAGTGGACCCCAGAAGCCGAAGCAACACTACAAGATTTTAAGAAATACATCTCCTCTACGCCAATACTGGTCGCACCTAAACCCCAAGAGCCGTTGATGCTATATCTAGCGGCGACGAATCAAGTGGTTAGTGCTGCGCTAGTCGCCGAGAGAGAGGTCGATGCGGAAGTAATAGCAACAACAGAACCTGATGCCACTGGGGTAGAAGCAACGCAACCGAATGAAGTAGTGCAGAAGAAGAAGATGATGCAGCACCCAATGTACTTTGTCAGCTCCCTCTTGCAGGGGGGCTAGGTCAAGGTACTCCGGTGTGTAGAAATTGCTCTTCGGCCTCCTTATGGCCTCGAGGAAGGTGCGTCATTACTTCCAAGCACATGAAATTACCATCGTCACCCGCCTCCCGTTGCAGCGGATATTGCATAACCCAGAAGCGACTCGGAGGGTTGTGGGATGGGCCTTGGAACTGTCGAGCTTTGGTTTGAAGTTTGAAAGTACTTCGACGATTCAGAGTAGAGTCTTGGCGGAGTTCGTTGCAGAATGGACCTCAACGCCTGACAAAGAGATCCAGGAGACCACTCTCCCCGACATGGAAACAAGTCACAACTGGATTATGTACTTTAACAGAGCTTTCTCGCTGCAAGGCGCTGGTGTTGTGTGCTGCTTGTTGCGCCCACCGGAGAGCACCTTAAGTATGTGGTCTAGATGCACTTCCCCAGGGAGATGTCAACGAACAACACTGCGAAGTACGAGTGACTACTTGCCGGTCTCAGGATCACGGCAGACTTCGGAATCAAGAAGCTCGTTGTCAGGGGTGGTTCGCAGCTTGTTGTCAAGCAAGTTAACAAGTATTACTAGAGCCTGTTGATGGAGGCCTACGTAGATGAAGTGAGGAAGCTGGAGGAGCGTTTTGACGGTATACAAGCAGAGCATGTTCCCCGAGCAGAGAACGACATCGCCGACTACTTGTCAAAGCGCGCCGCCCTCAAACTACCTGTGGAACCAGGTACTTTTGTGCTTCGATTAACTCAACCATTCGTTGAACCATCGACAGAGCGGAACAATCGAAGGAAATCAGGCCCGGCAAGTACTTTCCCGTCGAGCTCCTAGGGGCCGCCGGCAAAGATGTTGCCGGGGATGATGAGCCTGCCATAGGGCAACAGACTCCGGCAGGGCGTCAATCCCTGGACATGGAGACAACTTCTCTATGGAAGAGGACATGCCTTTAGTCCTTACCGTCGAGCCCCAGGCTCCGGCATGGGCACAACATACCGTCCGATTTTTCCAAGCAGGGGAGCTTCCTGAGGAGCAGGAAGAAGCGAAGAAAGTAGCCCGTCGGTCTGCCATGTATCAGTTCGTCGATGACGTCTTGTATAGAAAAAGGCCGAACGGCGTGAAATTGAAGTGCATTCCCCGGGAGGAAGGACTGGAGCTGTTGGCAGAGATACACAGAGGCATATGTGGCTCCCACATAGCTTCGGCTGCTAGAGCGACATGGGTGTTCGCGGGCCGCGCCTCGGCTTCCATCCGCGACCACCCGTCGGCTGCCCGCACCGGCATGGGTCGTTCGGCTCCAGATGAACCGATCGCCGTGATCGTCTTCTTCTTGGGAGCCATGGCGATGAAGAACTGCTAAACTAACCTCTAGACCGGATTTTCACAACTGCACTCCCTAAATGGCACGCCAAATATGCCGGGGTCGACACCTATGGGATCACTGGAATCCCTTCTACGGTTGACGGGCGCGGGGTTGTGCAAAGAGTGGGTCTAGGAGTCACCACAAGGATCGTTTACCCAGGTTCGTGCCGCGAAGATGCGTAATACCCTAGTCCTGCTTTTATGTGTATTTGAGTGTTCTTGAGCTCTTGAGCTAGCTACGGTGGGTGCCTGGTCCAAAAGATCCAAATCCTTCTCCAGTATGCCTCGGGCCTCCTTTTATAGTCATAAGGGGTTGCCACAGTGGCACACAGGAGGTGGAAAGGTATACAGTGTACAAGCTTATCTCCTACTATTACGGGATAAGACGCATTCAATGTGCTACTTAGGTGTTCACTTGCTTTATCGGGGACAACAACGAGGCCCATCCCGTCCGTCGCCGCTCCCGTCTGGCTGCGACGCGCGTCCAGGCCAACGAGGCATGCAGCGCCATGTAGGATGGCAAGCAGCTGAGATGGCGTGGTGTTAGGGTCTTCATGAAGATCTGCATGCCACCACGCAGGTGCTTGACTAACTGGATCAGGAACCACGTACTGCCACATGGGTACTTGCCTGAGCTAGTTGGTCGGCCGCCGAGCTGGGGCGATGATGGGGCGACAAGGGCTTGCCGCGGCCTTGCGTCTGTTCCCGGCAAGGGTCTTGCCGGGGCCTTTGTGAGCGCCCTCGGCAAGAGGCTTGCCGGGGCTTCGGGGGTATCTTCGGCAAGGAGCCTTGCCGGGGCCTCGTGGGCATCCTCGGCAAGGAGCCTTGCGGTCGTCTTGTCTTCTGGTTCTCATCTCGGATTCGTTGACCCTTTGTCTTCACAAAGATCTGCATGCGATCACGCAGGCGCTTCCCGAGCCTTGGTTCCAAGGTTGTTGATGGTGGCGGAGCTCCTAGGCTCAAGGGTGGCTGCAACGGAGGCGTTCACTGAGTTGCCCCGGCAAGGGTTCTTGCCGGGGTCATGGAGGCCGCCCCGGCAAGGGTCTTGTCATGGGAAGCCTATCTTGTTGCTTGGGCTTCTTGCGCCACTGTCTTGGCGCTGCTCTGGTAGTCTTGTGCTTCGGTTTCCCTCCTCTGCCCTGTTAGGTGCGGCCGCAGGCGTGGCTGTGACTGCCCGTGCACAAGTAAGGGGTACAGAGGAGAGCCCCTACTTTTGTACACCGACTAAATTGTTTGTAGCAATTATTTCCGATCAATCTATCCAAGAGTTCGTACTAAAATAACACAAGTTATTCTTTCCGATCGATCTATCAAGAGTTTGTATTAAAATAACACATAGACAAATTCAGATTCATAATACTCAATCCAACACAAAGAACCTCAAATAGTTCCCCAAGATTTCTACCGGAGAAACAAAGACAAGAGCGTGCATCAACCCCCATTTATAGATTACCCCAATGTCATTGCGGGAATCCGCAAGTTGAGTGCCAAAACACATATCATGTGAATCAATATGATATCCTATTGTCACCACAAATATTCAGTTGCAAGACATATATCAAGTGCTCTCAAATCCATAAAAGTATTCAATCTGATAACAATGAAATCTCAAAGGGAAAAACTCAATTCATCACAACAAGATAGAGAGGGGAAATCACCATATGACCCGACTATATTAACAAAGCCCGCGATACATTAAGATTGTGCATCTCAAGCACACGAGAGAGAGAGAGAGAGAGAGAGAGAGAGAGATTAAACACATAGCTACTGCTACAAACCCTCAGCCCCGAGGGTGGACTATTCCCTCCTCATCACGATGGCCGCCGGGATGATGAAGATGGCCACCGGTGATGGTTTCCCCCTCCGACGGAGTGCCGGAATGGGTCTAGATTATTTTTTCATGGACTACAGAGCCTTGCTGCAGCGGAACTTCTGATCTAGGTTAACCCCGAGGGTTTTCAGAATATTTGGGAATTTATAGGGTAAAGAGGGGGTGCGGGAGGCCACCGAGGTGGGGACAACCCACCTGGGCGCGCCTGCCCCCCCAGGAGCGCCCTGGTGGGTTGTGCCCCCCTTGGGGCACCCCCCAGGTTCTGCTCTGGCCCATTGGTGGTCTTCTGGTCCATAGAAAATCCACAAAAAATTTCGCCGTGTTTGGACTCCGTTTGATATTGATTTCCTGCGACGTAGAAAACATGCAAAAAACAACAACTGGCACTTGGCACTATGTCAATAGGTTAGTCCCAAAAAATGATATAAAATGATTATAAAACATCCAAGAATGATAATATAACATCATGAATACTTTAAAAATTATAGATACATTGGAGATGTATGAAGTTACATGGCAATATATCTCAGAATGGCTATGGAAATGCCATAATAGGTAGGTATGGTGGCTGTTTTGAGGAAGGTATAAGGAGGGTTTATGCACCAACAAAAGTTGCACGACACTAGAGTGGCTAGCAAGGTGGAAGGGTGAGAGTGCGTATAACCCATGGACTCAACATTAGTCATAAAGTACTCACATACTTATTGCAAAAAAAATTATTAGCTCTCAAAGCAAAGTACTATGACGCATGCCCCTAGGGGGAGGCTGGTAGGAGTTAACCATCGTGCGCCGCCGACCTTCACGCAAATACAGACACTCAAAATACAAAGTGCTCCAATTCGGTTGCATAGTCAGGAGGCCATACGTGCATGCTACGGGAATCACAAACTTTAACACAATTATTTCTTTAACCTCACAAACTACCACTAGCATGACTCTAATATTACCATCTTAACATCTCAATACAATTATAAGGAGTCAAACTTCACATAGTATTCAATGCTCTATATATGAAAGTTTTTATTATATCTCCTTTGTATGTCTATCATATTAGGACCAAATTCGTAACCCAAGCAAATTACCATGTTGTTCTTTAAGACTCTCAAAATAATATAAGTGAAGCAAGAGAGTTCAACAATTTCTATAAAATAAAACCACCACCGTGCTCTAATAAGATACTCCCTCCGTCCGAAAATACTTGTCATCAAAATGAACAAAAAGGAATGTATCTAGAACTAAAATACATCTAGATACATCTCCTTTTATGCATTTTGATAACAAGTATTTCCGGACGGAGGGAGTATAAGTGAAGCACTAGAGCAAAATTGCCTAGCTCAAATGATATAAGTGAAGCACATAGAGTATTCTAATAAATCATGATTGAAGCGTATCCATCTGAAAAGGTGTGTACAACAAGGATGATTGTGACAAACTAAAAAGCAAAGACTCAAATCATACAAGACGCTCCAAGCAAAACACATATCATGTAGTGAATAAAAATATAGCCCCAAGTAAAGTTACCGATAGATGAAGATGAAAGAGGGGATGCCTTCTCGGGGCATCCCCAAGCTTAGGCTCTTGGCCGTCCTTGAATTTTACCTTGCAGTGCCTTGGGCATCCCCAAGATTAGGCTCTTGCCACTCTTTATTCCATAGTCCATGAAATCCTTACCCAAAACTTGAAAACTTCACAACACAAAAACTCAACAGAAAATCTCGTGAGCTCCGTTAGTAAAGCAAAGCAAATAACCACTTAAGGTACTATTGTGGTCTTATTCTAATATTATATTGGTGTAATATCTATGTCGGTGTACTGAGGTAGGGGTACCTCAGTACCCCAACTTGTGCACGGGCAGTCGCAGCTTCCCGCGGCAGGGTTAACCACGCGCTTGCCGGAGACCTTCCTGCTCCATATCAAACCATTCAAAAACAAAGTATGCAAGACAGAAGATCGAGACCCCGGCAAGTGGAGCTTGCCGGGAAAGCCGTACCAGGCTCAAGATTACCTCACTGGCACAAGGCCCTGGCAAGAGGAGCTTGCCAGGAAGACTAGAAGATTCCATCATAGAAGACACGCCTCGGCGCTATATGCGTCCCGGCGAGGGCCCGGGGAGCGGCAAGCTCCCGGGCCCGGCAAGATCAAGACCCCGGCAAGGTGCTTGCCGGGAGAGTTGCGCTGTGTGCCCGCGCTCCAGCTCATCGGCCCACGCGTCGCCCTGGGGCCTATCCAGGGACGCGTGGCGGATGGCTGTGCAGCCTGGGGGACACGGTGGCACTCCACGGTGGTGGATCCATCGCCGTGGCAGACGGAGACGCAAGGGCGGGAGCTTTTGGGGTCGACGGCGACGAGCATTAAATGCCCTTGTCCCCCACTGTCAAAGTAGGTAGCGACCACTGTTCGCGCACTGTAGCTCCACTGTTCCCGCACTGTTACAATTACCACCTCTTTTACGTTTTTACCCCTTTCTCCTATGTTGACACCTGTCGGTGACCCCTTGCACTATAAAAGGAGGCCCATGCACAACGTGGAGGGGGTTCGGAACCTAGATCACTCATACGCTCGGTGTAGCTGCTTCTTCAAGCTCCCGAGCTCTCCAACTAAATACACAACTAAGCAGGAGTAGGGTTTTACGCGTTTACCGCGGCCCGAACCTGGGTAAAACTGCCCGCGTGCTCGCTACGATCTGCTCTTCGTGCTCCCTCCGCCCTCGTACCGCACAAGCAAGGGGCTCCGGTCCCATAGGTGTTCGTGGCGGACAGTTTCCCCCGACATCTTTGGCGCGCCAGGTAGGGGGCGTCGAGGTTGTGCGAATCTGATCCGGCGTTCGCGCGGGCGCATTCTTCATCAACCTCTCCAGTTCATTCAGCAACTTCATCAGCAACAGCACCATGGCCCCGAAGAAGAAGGCTTCGGAGGTCGGAGGCCCGTCCGCGTCTCATCCGCCGCCACCGGAGCCAACGGTGGGCGGGGGAGACGCCGTCGGAAGGGTGGTCGCCGGCGAGGACACTCACGGCGCCACCAGATCCAAGAACAGGGCGGACGACCGAACCTCGGTCTCCGTGGACGCACCGCGTCCATCTCAGCACACAACAACCCAGCAGCGGCATGTCACAGGAGGTGGCATCCGTTTGCTGGGCCAAAAGGACAAACCGGAGGCTCGCGGGACGCCCCGGACCACCGTCCGGGCACAAGCAAAGCGAAGGCGCCGGCGCGGGACCCTGCTCCTTCTAACGCCGTTAGAAGTCCGAGCATATCCCGCTCCTCGCACCGCTCGCCCGCGTTCCCCTCCACTCCAGTGGAAGCGCTCGCGAGAGCGCAACTGCTCCTAGATTTCCCTCCAGCGGCAGACAAGGCCGAAGACTGGAGGGCCACCATCCAGAGCCTGATCGCCTTCGCCAACAACGATTCTCCACAGCAGCCGGCGGCCTCGCGGCCGCGGCAAGCTGAGAAGACGAAGGCCGACGGCGACAAGACCGCCGGGGGTGCGACAAGCGTGCACTCCCCGCCGCGGAAGCAGAAGACGCCGCCCCGCCGGAACAACGCCGACGACGGCTCCACGGCATCGTCGGATCCGCGGGCTCGTCGGGACCAGCGCCAGGTCCTCGACGACCGGCAACAAGAAGACGCTCGGACCACAATTGAGCGCCGCCGAGAAGCCCGGCGACAATCAGACAAGAGAGCTGGGAACGCTGTCGACGTGCACGCGCCCGGTGAACCAGGCGACTTGCCGTACGCGGCAGGCTGCCCTGCGTTCACCCGCGAGCTGCGGCGCGTCCAGTGGCCCAGCATGAAGAACTTCAAGCCCGACGTATCGGAGAAGTACGACGGCAAGACGCACCCCTCGGAATTCCTCAGTGTCTACACCATCGCGGTGCAGGCTGCCGGGGGGCGCGACGAGAAGATTTTGGCAAATTACTTCCCGCTCGTGCTTAAGCCGAACGTTCGTTCCTGGCTTATGCACTTGCCGGAAGGTTCCATTTCTTCTTGGGCAGACCTTTGCCACCAGTTTGTTGGCGCCTTCACCGGCGGCCACAAACCCCATGGCCAGGAGAGCGATCTCCACATTCTGGCCCAGAAGGAAGGGGAATCCCTGCGCAAGTACATCCAACGCTTCAGCCGTGTACAACACAACATCCCCGACGTTCACCCTGCCGCGGTTATCAGCGCGTTCCATCAGAACGTGCGTAACCGCCGCATGCGTGAAGAGATGGCCATGACCAAGATTCGGGATGTCAGCGAGCTCTATGCTCTGGCTGATAAGTGCGCACGCGCAGAAGAGGGGAGGAGACTCCCCGGGGAGGATGCTGGCGCAGGAGGAAGCGACAGCGACGACGCCGCCCCGGCAAAGAAGAGCCGGCGGCGGAACAACAGAAGGAAAAACAAGAAGGAAGTGCTTGCCGTCGAGAAGTCCGGCAAGGAGGCTCCCGCCAAGCAAACACAGGCTGGCGGCTTCGGCAAGGAGCCTGCCCCTGTAGCGGCGGCCGACAAGCAGGACGGCTCCGACAAGCAATACTGCAAGATCCACCGCACCAAAGGCCACGATCTCTCCAACTGCAAGCGCGTCGAGTATCTCGTCGAGCAGCAGAAAGCTGAATACGAGAGGCGCGACAAGGAGAAGGCCCAAGGTGGCGGGGAAGAGCCAAGCAAGAAGCGGCCGTTCAACGGCCGGGGAGGACGCCACGGCAAGGCCAAGCAGCGGCAAGGAGATCGACCTCCCCGGGGCCGCGACAAGGACGAAGACGACGACGAAGACATGGAGGACGAGGATAACAGCGAGCAGGAGTTCCAGAAGGCCACGGAGGTCCTGTGCGTCGACGGTGGCGCCTCTCTGCACACCTCCCACCGCCAACTCAAGCAGTGGGTGCGTGAGGTGAATGCAGCAGAGCCGCCCGTGGAGTCGCGCAGGCTCCTCAAGTGGTCCAGCACGCCCATCATTTTTGATCTTGAGGATCACCCTGACCGCACCACTGCGGTCGGGTGCTTGCCGATGCTGGTTTCACCCACCATCCGCAACCTCAAGGTCACCAAAATGTTGGTTGACGGCGGGGCCGGGCTGAACTTGATCTCCTCTGCTGTGATCAAGAAACTCCAAATTCCAGATGGCGAGCTCGAAGAGACCGGTTCTTTCCAAGGAATCAACCCGGGAAGGAGCAAGCCCAAGGGGAAGATCACTCTGCCGGTGACCTTTGGCGGGGAGCTCAACTTCAGAACTGAGCGCATCACCTTCGACGTCGCCGATATTCCATTGCCATACAATGGGATACTCGGCCGTCCTGCCCTCGCCAAGTTCATGGCAGCTTCCCACCATGCTTACAACGTACTCAAGATGCCGGGGCCGATAAGCGTCATCACTGTCCACGGCGACAAGAAGGATGCGCTTGTCTGCGCCGACAAGATCTACCGGGATGCGGCAGCTGCGGCAGAAAAGGATACACTTGCCGCTGAAGCTCCCGGGGGGAAGAAGACGAAGACCAAGTCCGGCAAGTGCTCTGGGGCCCACTCCGGCAACCGCACCTCCTCGGAGTGCTGCGCTGCCGTCGGGGACGTCCCATCGAGCTCCACCGGCAAGTGTAAGAAAGGAATGGCCGCTCCTCCGGCAACCAAGAAGGTGTCCGCCAAGGAGGACGGCACTGGTGGTACCTTCACCATCAGTGCCACGCTTGACGGCAAATAGGAAAGTGCGCTCGTTGCCTTCCTGCGGGCGAATGTCGATGTGTTTGCCTGGCAACCATCTGACATCCCCGGTGTTCCCAGGAAGGTAATTGAGCACAAGCTTGCTGTCTGTCCTCATGCGCGGCCCATCAAACAGAAAGTGAGGAAGCAAGCCGTGGAGCGCCAAGAATTCATCAACGAAGAAATCAAGAAGCTAGAGGCAGCAGGCCTAGTTAGAGGTGTGATCCATCCGACGTGGTTAGCAAACCCAGTCGTCGTGCGCAAGGCCAACAGGAAGTGGAGACTGTGTATAGACTTCACCGATGTGAATAAAGCATGTCCCAAGGATCCATTCCCTTTGCCGCGCATTGACCAGATCGTCGACTCCACTGCCGGATGTGAGCTTCTCTGTTTTCTTGATGCATATTCAGGCTATCATCAGATTCTCATGGCCAAAGAGGATGAAGAGAAGACTGCATTTATCACTCCATGTGGCACTTATTGCTTCATACGCATGCCATTTGGATTGAAGAATGCATGCTCAACCTTTGCAAGGGTAGTATACACTGCTTTTGAGCCACAGATCCACAGAAATGTAGAAGCTTACATGGATGACATCGTGGTGAAGAGCAAGAGCAAGGATACCCTGGTCCAAGATTTGGAGGAAACATTCCAGAACCTGCGCAAGATCCAGCTCAAGTTGAACCCCGAGAAGTGCGTCTTTGGAGTCCCCTCCGGCAAGCTTCTCGGGTTCTTTGTGTCACAGAGGGGGATTGAAGCCAACCCCGACAAGATTAAAGCCATTGAGCAGATAGAGGCCCCAAAGCGCGTCAAGGATGTCAGAAGGCTTGCAGGTTGTGTGGCTGCCCTCAGTAGGTTCATTTCAAAGTCTGCAGAACGCGCCCTACCTTTCTTCAAAATCTTGAAGAAGGCAGGTCCCATGAAGTGGACTCCGGAAGCGGAGGCAGCGCTGCAGGATTTGAAACGGTACCTGTCCTCCACTCCAATACTTGTCGCACCTAGACCACAGGAAAAGTTGTTGCTATACCTAGCGGCAACCAACCAGGTGGTTAGTGTTGCGTTAGTAGCGGAGAGGGAGTCCGACGAGGAGTCAGCACCACCGGCAAGCGAACCCAGCGACAAGCAGGGGGCTGCTCCGGCAAGCCCTGGCCCCGGCAAGGACAGCTCTGCGCAGGAACAGGAAGAAGTGCGAAAGAAGATGGTGCAGCGCCCAGTGTATTTTGTAAGTTCTCTCCTCCAGGGAGCTAGATCAAGATACTCTGGTGTACAAAAGTTGCTTTTCGGCCTCCTCATGGCCTCGAGAAAGCTGCGCCATTACTTCCAAGCACATGAGATAACAGTGGTCACTCGCTTTCCGCTGAAGAGGATATTGCACAACCCAGAAGCAACAGGCAGGATCGTTGAGTGGGCACTGGAGCTGTCAAGCTTTGGACTCAAGTTTGAAAGTACTTCAACCATACAGAGCCGAGCTTTGGCAGAATTCATAGCTGAGTGGACCCCAACGCCCGATGAGGAAGTCCAAGAAACGAGTGCGCCCGTACAAGAAGCGACAAGTGAATGGGTAATGTATTTTGATGGTGCCTTCTCGCTGCAAGGCGCCGGTGCCGGCGTGGTACTCATCGCGCCCACCGGAGAGCACCTCAAATATGTTATCCAGATGCACTTTCCCAGGGAGCAAGCGACAAACAACACTGCTGAATATGAAGGCTTGCTTGCCGGCCTCAGAATTGCGGCCGAACTTGGGATCAGGAAGCTGATTGTGCGGGGAGATTCTCAGTTGGTGGTCCGACAAGTTAACAAGAGCTATCAGAGCCCTTTGATGGAAGCTTACGTCGATGAAGTGAGGAAGCTTGAGGAGCACTTCGAAGGTCTGCAGATGGAGCACGTCCCGAGAGCTCAGAATGAAATTGCAGATGGCCTTTCAAAGTGTGCTTCGATGAAGTTACCTGTGGAACCAGGGACCTTCTTGCTCAAGCTGACTCAACCATCCGTTACACCATCAATTGGGCAGTCCAAGAAGAGAAAGTTGGTCTCCGGCGACTACTTGCCGGCGGATCTTCCAGAAACCGCCGCCAAGATCCCCAAGATCAACAACCAGAACGCTGAGGAACGGTTTGCTCCTGCAGATCCTCGGGTCTGTACAGTTGAAGCAAGTGTTCCCGACAAGCCTCGCCCCGGCGAGCTTGCCGGGGGACCATCAGCTCCGGCAGAACCAGAGGTCCTTGCCGTAGAAGCTGAGGTTCCCGCAGCGGCCCTCGAGCCTTTAGTCCTTGCCGTCGAGCCTCAGGCTCCGGCATGGGCGCAGCAGATAGTCCGTTTTCTTCAAACTGGAGAACTTCCCGATGACCCAGAAGAAATAGAGAAGATAACCAGGCAGTCAAGTATGTACCAGTTCGTGGATAACGAGCTGTACAGAAGAAGGCTCAATGGTGTCAGATTGAAGTGCATCTCCAGGGAAGATGGACAGAAGCTGTTGGCAGAAATACACGGAGGCATATGCGGCCACCACATTGGCGCAAGGGCGCTTGCCGGGAAAGCTTTCCGGCAAGGGTTCTTCTGGCAAGAAGCCCTCCAAGATGCAACTGCACTAGTAACCAAGTGTGAAGCGTGCCAGTTCCATGCGAAGCAGATTCATTAGCCAGCTCAAGCTCTCCAAACAATCCCTTTGTCCTGGCCCTTCTCGGTCTGGGGGCTCGATATCCTCGGCCCCTTCCCCCGAGCCGTCGGGGGCTTTGAGTACTTGTACGTTGCAATCGACAAGTTCACAAAGTGGCCAGAAGTGGAGCCAGTGAGAAAGGTGACAGCACAGTCAGCAGTCAGGTTCTTCAGGTCAATTGTTTGTCGTTTCGGGATCCCTAACAGGATCATCACCGACAACGGTACACAATTCACTAGTCGCACCTTCATGCAGTACGTCCAAGACCTTGGCGCCAAGGTCTGTTTCGCTTCTGTTGCTCACCCGAGGAGCAACGGTCAAGCGGAGAGGGCTAATGCTGAAGTGCTGCGCGGGCTCAAGACGAGGACCTTTGACAGGCTGCGCAAGTGCGGAAGAAATTGGATAGAGGAGCTACCGGCGGCTCTTTGGTCAATCAGAACGACACCAAGTCGAGCAACCGGACAGACACCCTTTGCTCTAGTCTATGGAGCAGAGGCAGTTCTCCCCACGGAACTCGTATACGGATCTCCTCGAGTGCTCGCTTATGACGAGCTCGAGCAAGAGAAACTGCGGCAAGATGATGCATTGCTCCTCGAGGAGGGACGTCTCCAGGCTGCTGTACGAGCTGCTCGATACCAGCAAGCCTTGCGCCGCTATCATAGCCGCAAGGTCAGGGCCAGGAGTCTCGAGGAAGGTGACCTTGTTCTTTGGCGTGTTCAGTCCGCCAAGAATTCCAACAAGTTGACGCCGAAGTGGGAAGGCCCTTATCGGGTGAGACAAGTTACGAGGCCCGGCGCTGTCCGCCTCGAGACCTAAGAAGGCTTACCGGTGAGCAACTCCTGGAACATAGAGCATCTTCGCAAGTTTCACCCATAAGGCGCGGTTGCTGTGATCCGCTCCGGCAACCACCTTTTGTACAAGCTTTGCCGCTGTTGCATGTAACCCTTTGTACAAAGCCGGGCGCAGACCCCGTGCATCAGTAAAATTTTTGTGTTTTGCGCTGATTGCCTTTTGCATGCTTTTCTTTGCTATTCGTATGTGTTGTTTGGCATTTGGTGCAACACTCAAGTATCCGGTAAGCATTAGCACGCCGAAAGGCCATGTACTTGTCCCTCTCTTTTTCTTTGCCTCTTAAGCAGAAGGAATGTTCCTCGCACACAAGTTTGCCGGGGGGGAAGGAAATGGAAGGTGAACCAAGTGCTGTTCAAGAAAGAGAGGCCTTACCGGGAAGCAAGCAATATATGAAAGCTAAGTTATTAGAATTTGACCAGTTCAAATTTTAAATTTTTAGTTGACTTCCTTGAACATCCACACTTTGTATGGAAAACCTGTGCGCGGAGGAACCTACCCGTAGCTTGCCGCACCCTTATCTTGTTTCCGAGTTCGCTCAACGATTTAAGTGAGCTGCGACAAGTGTCGCGCCCTTGCTTCGTTTCCGAGTATGCTCAGCAAGCTAAGTGCGTTGCGACTAGCTGCGGCGAGGTTGCTTGCCGGTGAGACCTTGGCCAGCAGGCTGCTCAGAGTCCAGCACTCAGCGCTCGCGGCAAAGGCCCCTTGCCGGCAAGCTCCCCGGGAGCGTAGGGTGAAAAACATACAAAGTCAAGGATTAAGACAAGGAAGATAACATTGCACTGATTGATCAAAACGAGATAAATATCTTACAAAAGATAACTTGTCGCAATGATTAACGAGTTCATAACACCCCATGCAGCAACGAAAAGAGATAAAGATAAAGGAGGCCTAGTCTACGCGGCTGCCCTCGATCCTGGAGATCTTAGCCACCTTGGCAATGATGTGGGCGACCTGCTCCTTCAGAGCCTCCATGTCCGCGTCAGCCGGCAAGCTGCGAAGAACGTTGGTGAGGTTTATGCCCGGATTGCGGTATACGATCTTCGTCAACACGCGCTCCAAGGTTCCCGTGCAGAGCAGGCGCGTCTCCTCGGCCAGTTGCGCGGGGATCTTCTTCCACAGATCTGCAAGGGCCGGCGCGATTCCCCTGAAGAAGAGGCTGAGCTTGGCGCTGTGAGGGAGGTTTGGATCCGGGGAGTAGATGAGGTGCTCCAGCTTCAACGCCAGCAGCTCCTGGTCGATGTTGGACGCACAAGATACTAAGTCCTCGGTCCATACCTCAACAGTACGGCGGAAGAGCTCAGCCGCTTTGTTGGCGCTGTCCACCAAGGTCCGCTCCTTGCAGAGCTCCTCCTTCAACTTGGTCTCCCGAGCCCGGGCAGCGTCGAGTGAATCCTTCAGTGTAGAGACCTTCAACTCCAAGTCCTCGATGGAGTCCTTGGCGGCCTTCAACTCGTCGCCCCTCTCAGAAAGACGCACCTGGAGTTCTGAATTGGTGTGGGCGTCCTTCTCACGCTCCGTGATGAGCGCGGCGACCTTCTCCGCGCTCACCTTCAGCGACTTCTCCAGCTGCGCGACCTTGGCGGCAAGCTCCTCCTTGGCGGTCTCCGCGGCAGCCGCGGCGGCTTTCGCCTCTTTCAGTTCCCCGCCAAGGGCCTCCTCCCGAACGGCAAGGTCCTCCTCGTGGGAGTCGAGGTTGACCTTCCGCTGGGCGAGTTCTCCTTCTCGCCGGGACAGCTCCACCCCGGCGAGCCGCTGCTGCTCTTCGGCCTCAGCTTTCTCCAGCACCCACTCCTGGTATTCGCCGGCGAGTCGCTCGCGCTCCTCCGCCACCTCGCGGAGGGCAGCCTGGTTGGCGGCGCGGAGCTCCGCCGCGCGCTTCTCCATCTCAGCGGCAGCTTCGTCGGCAAGGGCCTCCCGGGAAGCGAGCTTCGCCTGCCTGGCCCGGTAAAGGGCCAGAAGCTGGTGGAGAAGCTTCTCCTCCTCGGGCCCTTCGCTTCCGCCGGGCGCCTCGACGATCTCCAAGCCCGCGGAGGCGAGGACCTCCCCATCAAACGCCTCGCCCTCCGCGGGAGCTCACGACGAAGAACCCCACGGCACCTGGATGAAGATGCCGTTGGGGGCCTTGAGGTAATAGCCGGCCTGCTCCTTTCCGGCGGAAGGGTCGGCGGCCGGCGCAGCACTTGATGCTCCCGCCGCCTCCGGGCCGGCGGTGCGGTCGCCGTCCCCCTCCCCGGCCGCTGCGTCCGCAGCCGGAGCGGTCTCCTGCGCAGCTGGCTCGGCGGCTCCCGCCGTGTCCTCGGCGACAGGGACGTCGCCGCCGCCGCCCTGCGCGCCCTCCTCCTCCTCGATGTTGATGACTTCCGTCTCCATGTGCTCGGGGGGAGGAGGATCTAGAAGAAGAAGAAGAAAAAGAAGTTCAAGCAAAAATCCAAAAAGAGACAACGCCAAGAAGACAAGTTATAGAGCCTACCTTGGCGGACGTCATCAGCGGCGGGCTCCCTCGCCGGGGAGCTCTGCCTTGGCGGAGTGGCCGCCCTCGCCGGGCTGCTCGCCCTTGGCGGGGTACTCGCCCTTGGCGGAGTACCCGCCCTTGGCGGAGCGCACTCCCTTCCCGGGGAGTTCGGCCTTGGCGGGGACGGCGGGGCCTGCGGCTCCTCGAGGGCGGTCTCCGGACGCTCCTGCCGCTGTGGCTCCACCTCTGCACAAGTCAAGACAAAGACATCAAGATATTGAAACAAGACAAAATCCCCAAGCGCACCCCGACGAGCGGAAGGATGGAACCCAGACTTACGCTGGGGGCTGCGCTGGGGGCTGCTCCTCGGAGCAGCGCTCGGGTCCGGCAGGCTTGGCTCCGGCGCGTCCCTAGTTGCCGCGGTGGCCGAGTCTTCCGCGACCTCGACCACAGGCGCCTTGGCTTTCTTCGCCACGCGCTGAACCAATGTCCTGAAATCAAAGCAACAAACAAAATTAGCATCAACAATAATCGAGACGAAACGTGAGAAGGTGTAAGATCTCGGATTCTTACTCCTGATCCTCCTCGTCGTCCTCGCTCAAGGCGGAGAAGTCATACTCCACCTGGGGCGCGTCCGCGCGAGGAGCGGAAGACGAAGATTCCCTCGGGCGCTTGGCGGTCCCTGGGGCTGGGGGCTGCGAAGACCCAGCCCCCGTGGTAGCCGGAGCCCGGGGAGCGGGCGGAGCCGCTGCTCCGCTCCGAGAAGACTCCTGCCTGCTTGGCGCCGACCTGCGGGGCGCCTCTGCCGTGGCCTGCGCGCGGGCCGCCTCCGCCGCGGCTGGTGCGCTGGTCGCCCCCGGCGCAGCTTGGCTTCCCCGGGAAGCTTGAGCTGCCCGGCGAGCTGGTTGTTGCCGGGGCGCCTGCGCCCTCGCTCCCGTCGCCGCCCTGCGGAGACGCTTCAGTGGAGACCGCCTTGGGCTTGCCGGAGGCGGGGAGGTCTCCGACGAGGAGAGGTCGTCGGCGTAGAGCTCCGTAGATCCGTCGGAGTCCTCGGCGGCCTCGGCCTCCTCCTCCTCCTCCTCCCCGGCTGGCTTGCTGGGCCCAGCGCCCTGCGCTGCGGCCTCTTTTCCTCTGGCGCCTCCGCTCCCTCCGGCGCCTCCGCTCCCCGCGGCGCCTCTGTTCCCTCCGGCAGCGCCACCCCTTGCCGCGGCCTCGGCCGCGATTCCGGGGATCCCGGAGTGCCTCAGAGAGGGGACCCCGGCGAGCGCGTCGGGAGGAAGTTGCAGCAGTCTGCGGATCTCCGCCTCCTCCGCCTGGCAGGACGCATCCGCAGCCTCCGCCTCGTCAGGCGTATATCCAAAATCTCCTGCCGCTGCGGCTGCAGCGGCCTCTTCAGCCCGAGAAGCCATGTATGCAAGCTCCTGGTCGGTGGTGTCCCGCGTGTGCTCCTTGATGTCATCCTTGTTCTTCGCCACCTCCACGAGGTTGTCGAAGAAGCTGAGGACGTCTATGGGCTTGGGCGGAATCCACGTGCGGTCCACGCCGTGCGAATCACACGCGGGCATCATGGCGCAAAGACGGTCCCGGACTGTGCTGTTGCAGAGGGGCACCACTCCCCGGGGAGGTCTGAACCACTCAGGGTGGGCCGGATCATATTTGAAGAGTTCCCGGACCATCCCCTTCAGCTCCAGCGTCGTGAAGTTGAAGTTCAGCCCGGGGCGCAGCCTCATTATATCCGTTGCGTTGCCGTACTCCCAGGCCGGCCTTTTCCTGTCTTGGAGAGGGGCGATGCAGCGGCGTAGGAAGTCTGCGCCTACTTCTGCAACGGACAGCCTTGCTACCCGAAGACGAAGAATCCGGATGAGGGCAATGTCGAGCTTAATGTCGTCCGAGTCTATCTCGCTCCAATCCCTGCCGCGCACGATGGGCGTTGTGCGCGGCGCGGTGAAGGGCTGCGGCTCGTCCTCAACGATCCAGCACCAGTCTGCACGCCACTCCTCCCACTTGCCGCGGAGCTCCCCCGGCAAGTACGACTCCTTCTTGTTCAGACGAAATACCCAAGAAATTCCCCCGGAGAGGGGGGCGCCGGCCTCTGCTCTAGGAGTGAAGAAGTGCCTAAACAGCGCTACGTTTGGGTGTATTCCTATGAAGTTTTCGCACATGTGTGCAAAAACCGCCATTGTGAGGATGGTGTTGGGGGTGAAGTCAAGAAGGTGGAAGCCATAGGTGTGCATGATGTCGCAGAAGAAATCAGAGAAAGGAGGGCAAAGATCGCAGTGAAAGAAGGCTGCGAAGAAATAGTACCCGTCGGGGTAGTTGTCCTTGGCGGCGGCCGGATAAGCTCGAGTGCGGGGGTGCGCCTTGGTTTCCTTGGCCCAGAACAAGTAATACTTGTTCCAGAGCTCCCGCGGGCCGAGCTTCGACGGGAAGACGAGGTTCCGCTTCCGGTACGCGGTAAGCTTCGCTGCTTGCTCCGACTTCTCCCTCTTGGCTTTCTCCGCCTTCGCCTTCTCGGTCTTCGGGGCCATGGCGGAGGCGACGGAGGAAGGGGGGAACGGCGGCGGCGGAGGTGTGGAGGCGGAGCGCAAAAGGGATTTCTGGAGGAAGAAGAAGATGCAATGAAAGCGCAAGGAGGGGAATCGCTCCTGCTTCCTCTGCTTTTATGGGGAAGTGGGGGGGGGGGCGTTTCGCTCTTTCCATTAAGAGAACGTGGGCACGTCCCATCCCACGACGCCGCAATCGACGCGTGCCGTTACGGGGGGGATGCGGCGGATACGGAAGTGGATTCGGTGCGCCGTGGGCCGCGTGTGCCCGTGCACTGTTTTGGGCCTGGCCCAACAGCACTCGGCACCGTATGTGGCCCAGGCCCGGGGGCTCCTGTCGGTGTACTGAGGTAGGGGTACCTCAGTACCCCAACTTGTGCACGGGCAGTCGCAGCTTCCCGCGGCAGGGTTAACCACGCGCTCGCCGGAGACCTTCCTGCTCCATATCAAGCCATTCAAAAACAAAGTATGCAAGACAGAAGATCGAGACCCCGGCAAGTGGAGCTTGCCGGGAAAGCCGTACCAGGCTCAAGATTACCTCACTGGCACAAGGCCCTGGCAAGAGGAGCTTGCCAGGAAGACTAGAAGATTCCATCATAGAAGACACGCCTCGGCGCTATATGCGTCCCGGCGAGGGCCCGGGGAGCGGCAAGCTCCCGGGCCCGGCAAGATCAAGACCCCGGTAAGGTGCTTGCCGGGAGAGTTGCGCTGTGTGCCCGCGCTCTAGCTCATCGGCCCACGCGTCGCCCTGGGGCCTATCCAGGGACGCGTGGCGGATGGCTGTGCAGCCTGGGGGACACGGTGGCACTCCACGGTGGTGGATCCATCGCCGTGGCAGACGGAGACGCAAGGGCGGGAGCTTTTGGGGTCGACGGCGACGGGCATTAAATGCCCTTGTCCCCCACTGTCAAAGTAGGTAGCGACCACTGTTCGCGCACTGTAGCTCCACTGTTCCCGCACTGTTACAACTACCACCTCTTTTACGTTTTTACCCCTTTCTCCTACGTTGACACCTGTCGGTGACCCCTTGCACTATAAAAGGAGGCCCATGCACAACGTGGAGGGGGTTCGGAACCTAGATCACTCATACGCTCGGTGTAGCTGCTTCTTCAAGCTCCCGAGCTCTCCAACTAAATACACAACTAAGCAGGAGTAGGGTTTTACGCGTCTACCGCGGCCCGAACCTGGGTAAAACTGCCCGCGTGCTCGCTACGATCTGCTCTTCGTGCTCCCTCCGCCCTCGTACCGCACAAGCAAGGGGCTCCGGTCCCATAGGTGTTCGTGGCGGACAGTTTCCCCCGACAATCTACTGTATTCCAACTTCTCCATGGTTCATACCCCCCACCGATACTAGCCATAGATGCATCAAAATAAGCAAACAATACATAGAAAAAGAGAATCTGTCAAAAACAGAACAATCTGTATTAATCTGAAAACTTTGCATACTTCTGTAACTCTAAAATTCCAAAAAAAGTGGACGACATGGGGAATTTGTATATAAATTTCTCATAAAAAAATCAGAAGGTTTTGATGTTCCAGTGAATTATTGAATTTTCTACACTGGGCACAAAACTTTCTGTTTTTCAGCAAAATAAAATCAATGATCACCGTAAGCCATCACAAAGGTCTTACTTGGCTCAAACACTATTTAAAACACCAAAACAAAATTACTACAGAAGTAATGATGTGTAGCACTTGAAAAACAGAACCAAAAAGTGAAAAGCAAAAATAAAATTGGGTTGCCTCCTAAGAAGCGCTATTGTTTAATGCCCTTAGCTAGGCATAAAACGCAAATAGATCTAGGTATTATCATCTTTGGTATGCAATCCATAGGTAGCTCTCATAATAGATTCATAAGGCAATTTAATTTTCTTTCTTGGAAAGTGTTCCATGCCCTTCCTCAACGGAAATTGAAATCTTACGTTTCCTTCTTTCATATCAATAATTGCACCAATTGTTCTAAGGAAAGGTCTACCAAGAATAATAGGACATGCAAGATTGCAATCTATATCAAGAACAATGAAATCTACGGGCGCATAATTCCTATTTGCAACAATAAGAACATCATTAATCCTTCCCATTGGTTTATTAATAGTGGAATCCGCAAGGTGCAAATTCAAAGAACACTCATCAATTGCACGGAAACCTAGCATATCACATAAAGTTTTTGGAATCAAAGAAACGCTAGCACCCAAATCACACAAAGCATGGCACTCATAATATTTAATCTTGATTTTCATAGTAGGTTCCCACTCATCATAAAGTTTTTTCTAGGGATAGAAACTTCTAATTCAAGCTTTTCTTCAAAAGATTGCATCATAGCATCAATGATATGTTTAGTAAAAGTTTTATTTTGATTACAACCATGAGGAGAATTCAACATGGATTGCAACAAGGAAATACAATCTATTAAAGAACAATTATCATAATTAAATTCCTTGAGATCCAATCTAGTGGGTTCATCGCTACTTAGGGTTTTGACTTAATCTATCCCACTTTTATCAATTTTTGCATCAAGATCTAAAAACCCCGAATCATTGGGACGCCTCTTAACTAAAGTAGACTAATCTCCAGTCCCATCTTTATAAAGATTTGTTTTGGAAAACAAAGATTCAATAGGAGTCACATCAATCACTTTAAGATCTTCATCATTCTTTTCATGGGAACTAGAAGAACATGATTTTATAAACCATTCTTTTTTAGCACGCATCTTAGCGGTTCTTTCTTTGCACTCATCAATGGAATTTCTCGTAACTTTGAGAGACTCATTGATATCATGCTTGGGTGGAATAGATCTAAGCTTCAAAGAATCAACATCAAGAGAAATTCTATCCATGCTCCTAGCCAAATCATCAATCTTAAGCAATTTTTCTTCAATCATAGCATTAAAATTCTTTTGAGAACTCATAAATTCTTTAACACTATCCTAAAAAATCAGAGGGCAACTTAATATAATTTCCATAAAATTTGTTGTAGGAATTACCATAATTATTAGAGGAATTACAAGGAAAAGGCCTAGGAATAAAATTTCCTCTATAAGCATTGTTACCAAAATTGTTCGTACCAACAAAATTCACATCCATAGTTTCATTATTATTCTTAATCAAAGTGGACAAGGGCATATCATTAGGATCAATATTAGTACCCTTGCTAGCAAATAATTTCATAAGTTCATCCATATTTCCACTCAAAACATTAATCTCTTCAATAGCATGCACTTTTTTACTAGTTGAAGGTATTTCGGTATGCCATTGAGAATAATTAACCATTATATTATCTAAGAGTTTAGTAGCTTCTCCTAAAGTGATTTCCATGAAAGTACATCCCGCGGCTGAATCTAAAAGATTTCTAGAAGCAAAGTTCAATCCAGCATATTTTTTTTATAATCATCCATAAATTCAAACCATGTGTAGGACAATTTCTTATCATAAGTTTCATCCTATCCCAAGATTGTGCAACATGCTCATGATCAAGCTGTTTAAAATTCATAATATCGTTCCTAAGGGAGATGATCTTAGTGGGAGGAAAATACTTGGTAATAAAATAATATTTGCACTTATTCCATGAATCAATACTATTTTTAGGCAAATATCTCGTAGTGAAAATGGGAATAGCTTTAATTTAATAAGATCATTATACACATCCCTTTTCTTTTGCATATCGCACAAATCAACAAAATTATTCAGATGGGAAGCGACATCTTCACTAGGAAGGCCAGAAAATTGATCTTTCATGACTAGATTCAATAAAGCAGCATTGATTTCACAAGATTCCGCATTACTAGCGGGAGCAATTGGGGTACTAATAAAATCATTATTATTGGTGTTGGAAAAATCACATAATTTGGTATTTTCTTGAGCCATCGTGACAAAGCAAGCAATTCAGCACACAAGCACAGAAAAAGCAAGCCAACAAGACGAACAAAAGAGGGGCAAAGGGAAGGCAAATCTTTTTGAAAATCGTTTTAGAAGTGGGGGAGAGGAAAACGAGAGGCGAATGGCAAATAATGTAAATGCAAGAGATGAGAGTTTAATGAAGCATACTTGGTGGGTCCTGACTTGACGTAGATCTCCCCGACAACGGCGCCAAAAATTCTTCCTGCTACCTCTTGAGCTTGCGTTGGTTTTTCCCTTGAAGAGGAAAGGGTGATGCAGCAAAGTAGAGTAAGTATTTTCCTCAGTTTTGAGAACCAAGGTATCAATCCAGTAGGAGATTACACACAAGTCGCCAAATACCTGCACACAAAAACAACAAACTTGCACCCAATGCTATAAAGGGGTTGTCAATCCCTTCTACGTTATTTGCAAAAGTGAGATCTCATAGAGATAGATGACCTAGTAAAGTAAATATTTTTGAGTTTTTGGTTTATAGCTTGAAAAGTAAAAGATTGCAAAATAGTTGATCTGAAACTTATAAGATGTTAAATAGACCTGGGTGTTGGGAACGTAGCATGCATTAAAAAAATTCCTACGATCACGCAAGATCTATCTAGCAGATGCATAGCAACGAGACGGGAATAGTGTGTCTACGTACCCTCGTAGACCGAAAGCGGAAGCGTTAGATTAACGCGGTTGATGTAGTCAAACATCTTCGCGATTCAACCGATCATGCACCTAACATACGACACCTCCAAGTTCAGCACATGTTCAGCTTGATGACGTCCCTCGAGCTCTTGCTCCAGTAGAGGGTCGAGGGAGAGTTCCGGCAGCACGACAACGTGTTGACGGTGACGGTGAAGTAGATCGTGTCGGGGAACCTAGTATTTCAAATTGTTTCCTACGATCACGCAAGATCTATCTACTAGAAGCATATCAACGAGAGGGGAGAGTGTATCTACATACCCTCGTAAACCGAAAGCGGAAGCGTCTAGTGACGCGGTTGATTTAGTCGAACGTCTTCGCGATCCAACCGATCCAAGCACCGAACGTACGACACCTCCGCGTTCAGCATACGTCCAGCTCGACGACGTCCCATGAGCTCTTGATCCAGTTGAGCGTCACTGGAGAGTTTCGTCAGCACGACGGCGTGGTGACAATGAGATGAAGCTACCGACGCAGGGCTTCACCTAAACACTGCAACGATATGACCGAGGTATGTATCTGTGGAGGGGGGCATCGCACACGGCTAAAACTGATGTTCAATTGTGTGTTCTAGGGTGCCCCTGCCCCTGTATATAAAGGAGCAAGGGGGAGGCCGACCGACCTTTGGGGGCCCGGGAGAGAGGAGGAGTCCTCCTCCTAGTAGGAGTAGAACTCCCCTTTCCTACTCTTACTAGGAGGGGGAAAGGATGGAGGAGAGGGAGAAGGAAAGGGGGGCGCCGCCCCCCTTCCCTAGCCCAATTTGGACCAAAAGGGGAGGGGCGCGCGGCCTGCACTGGCTGTCCCTCTCTCTCTCCACTAAGGCCCATATGGCCCATTAGTTCTCCCGGGGGGTTCCGGTAACCCTCTGGCACTCCGGTTTTCTCCAAAATCACCCGGAACACTTCCGGTGTCCGAATATAGCCATCCAATATATCAAACTTTATGTCTCGGTCATTTCGAGACTCCTCATCATGTCCGTGATCACATTCGAGACTCCACACTACCTTCGGTACATGAAAACAGATAAACTCGTAATACCGATCGTCATCGAACATTAAGCGTGCAGACCCTACGGGTTCGAGAACTATGTAGACATGACCGAGACTCATCTCCGGTCAATAACCAATAGCCAAACCTGGATGCTCATATTGGTTCCTACATATTCTACGAAGATCTTTATCGGTCAAACCGCATAACAACATACGTTGTTCCCTTTGTCATCGGTATGTTACTTGCCCGATATTCGATCATCGTATCATCATACCTAGTTCAATATCGTTACCGACAAGCTCTTTACTCGTTCTGTAATACATCATATCATGACTAACTCATTAGTCGTTTGCTTGCAAGGCTTATTATGATGTGTATTACCGAGAGGGCCCAGAGATACCTCTTCGACACTCGGAGTGACAAATCCTATTCTCGATCTATGCCAACACCACAAACACCTTCGGAGACACATGTACAACATCTTTATAATCACCCAGTTACGTTGTGACGTTTGATAGCACATAAGGTGTTCCTCCGGTATTTGGGAGTTGCATAATCTCATAGTCACAGGAACATGTATAAGTCATGAAGAAAGCAATAGCAGCAAAACTAAACGGTCAAGTTGCTAAGCTAACGGATGGGTCTTGTCCATCACAACATTCTCTAATAATGTCATCCCATTCATAAAATGACAACACTTGTCTACGGCTAGGAAACTTAACCATCTTTGATTAACGAGCTAGTCTAGTAGAGGCATACTAGGGACACTCTGTTTTGTCTATGTAGCGACCATGATCCGAATGGCCCGAAGTCTCTGTGTTTCAGTGTCATCCCTGGATCGGTAATGCTGACACACACAGTACTGGAAGGATTTATAACAGAGTGGCAATCACACACTTATTACATCAAATGTCTCCATAGAGAACTTATTACAAAAGTCTATGGCTTAAGGCCATCTAACAAAATAACAGCAAAAGGCTTGGAAGATAAGTGAGTCCATCAACTCCAACGGCATAGCTGAGTGCATGACAAACGACCTAGCACATCTTATTCCTCGTCTGAAAAGTCTGCAACGTAATATGTTGCAGCCCGAAAACGGGTCAGCACATGGAATATGCTGGCAAGATAACACGGAAGATGCAAGTAATGGAATAAAGACTATACAATATGCACATTTGGATGGTGGAGGCTCTAAGGTTAAAGTTTTTGTGTAAAGCAAAATTTTCCCTACATCAAAGGAATAAATTTTATTTTAACTATCATGGTGGTTGAAAATCATTGAGAAGGTACCTCCAACTCAATCCCAAATTAAAGTTATCATTAACCCAACAAATTTAATTATAGAGTGACGAGATCAACCAATAATTCAAGTACCAGATACTCAAGATGTCCATAACCGGGGACACGGCTAATCATGATCAGTTTGTACACTCTGCAGAGGTTTGTGCACTTTTCCCCACAAGACGCGATCGCCTCCGTTTGGTTTCTCGCACTGCATGGTGTTTGAGAAACGGATGACCGAGACACAGTCTTTCCGAAGAGGTCCCCTTAACCGGATAGATGGGCCGGTACACCTACAATCCCTCTACATCTTCTAGCCCATCACGGAAAGGTTTCCCACAACTTACTCAACTATGCCAGAGCCCATATTGGCATGTGGCTGCACATGGAAGTTTCTAGCATGAATAGTTTTATGATCCCTTTGAGCCTGGGTGGCGTTCTGTAGGAAAAATCACACGGAACCCCGGGATTTCCTAGGACAACCCTGGATTCTCCAGGTGCCCTGCAACCAATCCACCCATATGTGTATTCAAGTAGCCACCTTAAGTTGAATCCTTAATTAACAACTCACATCTGTCATGGATTTCACTCAAACCCAAACCACGTCTACGAGCATAGCATAGCAACCTAAGCAAACGTAGAAGTAACTCCCAAGGGTTTGAAAATAATGCAGGTAATAGGTTCTACCTCAAACTACTTCCCAGTCCCACAAATTAAGAGATCCTACTCATGCATTGTGTGAGGGTTTGATCTAATGCGTAAAACTTGGTAATAAGAGTATGATCAAAGTGTTACTTGCCTTGCTGACAATTCGCAAAACCTAGAGACTCGTAGTAGCACGCTTCACAGTCCGGGTATTCTATCGCAAGCAGACAATAGCATACATAAGCAAACACGCAATGATGCACAAACAAAACTCCAAAAGATAAGATCTAACCAGAAAGTTCAACTTAAGAACTCCGGTTTGCAAAAAGAACCAAATCGAAAGAAGCAATGAAACTCAAACTACGAAAAAAACGAGCTCCGGTTACTAATTGATCTAAAGTCAAATTTTACAGTAGCCAAAACTTTGTTCAAGTTGGTTAAACGGAAAGAGGGCGTCGAGATAAAGATCTGGGATTTTGAATCACCTGATTCCGACTGTCGAGTGAAAAGAAAAACGAAAAACAAGATCAGGACAGAAATCGCGATCGAAATAATCGCGGATAAAAACCCCGAAAAAGAAAACCGACGAACAGACTAACGAACGAACGTTCGCTGTTTGCGGCTAACGGACGAACAGCGTTCGTTAAAACGAATGTACAGACGATCGTCCTCTAAATAACTAAACCGGAGAAAAATCGATCTAACCTAAAAAAACAGATCTAGGGTTTCCTAAAAAACCGATTGGTTTAAAAAGAAAACCGATGGCTACCTCGAAAACGGCGAACTCCCGCGGCGGCGGTGGTGGGCGGCGGTGCGGCAGCGGTCTCCGGTGGCGCGGGGCGACGACGGCGGCAGCGACTGGCGGCGACGGCGGCGTGGCTAGCGGTGGCGGCGGCTTGCTAGGGCAGGGGCGGGTGATGGGCTGGCGGCTGGGCTGCCTCTCAGGCCAAGGTGGCGGCTCATAAAGGCTAGAGTCCTGGCCACTTACGGCCCGGAGTCGGTTCGTTTTTTTCTTCTAAAAGAGTCCTGACGTAGCAAAACTAACGAAAGAAATACTAACGGACTCCAATAATCCCGAAATAAATTTTCACCATCCTCTAATAATATTTAGGACAAAGTGAACATTTTTCCCGGACCTAAAATGCAATTTTGAAAAATGCGCATTTTTCCTATGCAAATAAAATCGCAAATAAATCCAGAAAATTACCAAAAGTTATTTAAACATTTTTCCTCCAATATTTCTGTTATTTTGGAGAAGTCATATTTTCTCCGCTCATATATTGTACGCGGAAATATTTTTAGGAGAGAAAAATAATTAAAACCAACACTGTCTTCGTACCGGTATTCAAGTGAACTCAAATACGAAAACGGTAGAATTCCCAACTCTCTCCGTAGGTCCTTGAGTTGCTTAGAATTTCGAGGTTCGCCACAAACAAAATGCAAATAAACATGCAATGCAGTATGATCTATCTATAACATTCCAAATTGAAAATTTGGGATGTTACAGTCTATGTATTCACACATGTATCAAGTTTCAGGTTAGTACAATTCTAGCATGAATAAAAGACATTTATCACGATATATAAGGAAATATAAATAACAACTTTATTATTGCCTCTAGGGCATATTTCCTTTAGTCTCCCACTTGCACTAGAGTTAGTAATCTAGTTCACATGGCCATGTGTATTAATACCGATAGTTCACCCCGTTATGTGAATAACACCCATAGTTCACATCGCCATGTGACCAACACCCAAAGGGTTTACTAGAGTCAATATTCTAGTTCACATCGCCATGTGATTAACACCCAAAGAGTACTAAGGTGTGATCATGTTTTGGTTTGTGAGAGAAGTTTAGTTAGCGTGTCTGTTACATTCAGATCCGTATGTATTTGAAACTGCAACTATCCCTAGGTGGTTTTGGTAATTACTAACAACATATAGCTCATTGAACTAATGCTATCTCAAGATAAATATTTCAGGAAAGTTCAATGATTGGCATGGCATGGATTAGAAATGTGGACCCCTCAAAATGCTAAGGATACATATTGGCTCAAGCTGAAGAATCTACATTTTCTATTTTAGTGATCCAAGATCACATTGAGTGCATAGGAAAGCCAATATTATTAAAAGGGGATGAGGTGTTCCTTAATGTGTTTCTTGCTCAAAATGCTTAGTGATATGCTCCAAAACTCTCAACCACATTCTCACACCCACATATGTCCCAAACCAAAAGTCAAACACAGCCCCACCGAAACTTTCTTTCCGGCGCTATCGAGTTCTCTTGACATAGCCATTACCACAAACCCTAGTCACTTCGGTCTCACCGATAGGGATCTCGGTCTCACCGAGATGGGATTGCAAACTCTCTGTTTCCCTTTGTAATGGTTCGGTCTAACCGAGATGAGCGATCGGTCCCACCGAGTTCACAATGCAAATTCTTTGTTTCCCCTTCGTAACGTTCTGGTCCAACCGAAACGAGCGAATCGGTCCCACCGAGTTTGCCTGACCAACTCTTTGGTTAGCTTATTACCAAAATCGGTCCTACCGCGTTTGTGTAATCGGTCTCACTAAGATTATGTTGTGCCCTAACCCTAATGAAATCGGTCCTACCGAGTTGATCATATCGGTCCCACCGAAATGCCTAACAGTCACATTATGAACTAAATCGGTCTGAACGAGTTCTTTAATTCGGTCCCACCGAGTTTGGTAAATTGTGTGTAACGGTTAGATTTTGTGTCGAGGCTATATATACCCCTCCACCCACTCTTCATTTGTGGATAAAGCCATCAGAACATACCTACTCTTCCAACATACATTTTCTGAGAGAGAACCACCTACACTTGTGTTGAGGTCAAGATATTCCATTCCAACCACATAAATCTTGATCTCTAGCCTTCTCCAAGTTGCTTTCCACTCAAATCATCTTTCCACCAAATCCAATCCTATGAAAGAGAGTTGAGTGTTGGGGAGACTATCATTTGAAGCACAAGAGCAAGGAGTTTATCATCAACACACCGTCTATTACCTTTTGGAGAGTGGTGTCTCCTAGATTGGTTAGGTGTCACTTGGGAGCCTCCGTCAAGATTGTGGAGTTGAACCAGGGAGTTTGTACGGGCAAGGAGATCGCCTACTTCATGAAGATCTACCCTTGTGAGGCAAGTACTTCATGGGCGATGGTCATGGTGGGATAGACAAGGTTGCTTCTTCGTGGACCCTTCATGGGTGGAGCCCTCTGCGGACTCTCGCAGCCGTTAACCTTCGTGGGTTGAAGTCTCCATCAGCGTGGATGTACGATAGCACCACCTATCAGAACCACGACAAAAACATCCGTGTCTACACTTGCGTTTCCACTCTCCAAAGCCCTCCCTTTACCTTCATATGCAATTGCTTTACATTCCGCTGCTATACTCTTAGAATTGCATGTGTAGGTTGATTGCTTGACTTGTGCATAATTACTAAAATCTGCCAAGACTTAAAATTGGGAAAAGACTAGGTTTTTATTTGGCCAAGTAGTCTAGTCACCCCCCTCTAGACATACTTTCGATCCTACAAGTGGTATCAGAGCTTTGGTCACCATTTGCCTTGATTTCCATAGTTTTGGTGATCATAGCCTTGGTTTCACAACCTAGGAGAGTATGGCGTCTAGCGAGGGAAATTACCACTGTAGAGGTCCTTACTTTGATGGTACTAATTTTGCTAGTTGGAAGCATAAGATGAAAATGCATATTCTTGGACATAACCCCGCTGTTTGGGCTATTGTGTGTATTGGTTTGCAAGGTGAATTCTTTGACGGGAAGGAACCAAATTGTGAAGCATCCGCGGAAGAATTGAAGATGTTGCAATACAATGCTCAAGCTTACGATATCCTCTTCAACAGACTGTGCCCCGAAGAATTCAACAAAATCAGCCGTCTTGAGAATGCAAAGGAAATTTGGGATACTTTGATTGTTATGCACGAAGGTACCGACTCCGTCAAGGAATCCAAGTTGGATGTGCTTCAAAGTCAGCTTGACAAGTTCAAGATGAAGGATGGTGAAGGTGTCGCTGAAATGTACTCTAGGCTTGCTCTCATCACAAATGAGACTGTCGGCTTAGGAAGTGGGGAGATGACCGACAGATTCATCATCAAGAAGATCCTAAAGCCTTGGATGGAAAATATGATACCGTGT
This sequence comes from Secale cereale, assembly GCA_902687465.1. Classification (NCBI taxonomy): domain Eukaryota; kingdom Viridiplantae; phylum Streptophyta; class Magnoliopsida; order Poales; family Poaceae; genus Secale; species Secale cereale. The sequence goes on from LR738715.1 coordinate 143,874,076, forward strand.
GCACATTGATCCAAATGATGCCCAATTACAAAGATCTCAAGCCTACATAAGTCATTGGAAGAATTGTTGCTCATGAGATGTCACTCAAAGATAAAGAAGAGCTTCACAACAAGTCAAGTGGTGCTTACAAAGCCTCATGTGATGCACCCACATCATCAGGTGAGAAACAAGTCTTCAATGAAGAATTGAGCCTAATGGTGAAGAACTTCAACAAGTTCTACAAGAGTAGAAGCAAGGAGAGAAACTCCAAATCAAGGTCCTACAATGACAAAAGATCTTAGAGTCGTGATCGGAATTGCTACAATTGTGGAAGACCCGGACACTACTCCAATGAGTGTACGGCTCCACACAAGAGAAAAGAAGACTCACCTAAAAGGAGGAGTAGAAGAGAAGATTCACCAACAACAGAGAGAAGGAGTGGAGATGATCATTATGAACGAAGACCTTCTCGGAGAAGCAAAGATTCGGAAAGGAAGGACAAATCATCAAGGAGCTATACAATACGAAGACATCAAGCTCATGTTGGTGAATGGGTATCCGATTCCGACTCCGATGACCACTCTGAGAGAAGCTATTACTCCGACTTCGAAGATACTCAAGATGAAGGTGTTGCCGGAATTTCTCTTGTGTCAACCAACTCCTACGACATATTTGACTCACCAAATGAAGAAATTGGAAGATGCTTCATTGCTAAAGGCCCTAAGGTATCACACCCCGAGTATCTTGATTTTAATAGTGATGAGGATGACTTGCTAGAAGATGATGATTTACTTGTTGGTAGCAATAGTGATGAAATCTATGATGAAAACTATGATGAACTTGCTATTAATCATGCTAATCAAGATAAAACGAATGACGATGATAAGAAGGAGATTGAGCGTCTAACTAAATAACTAAACACTCTTAAGTTAGCTCATGAAACTACCTTGGAAGATCATCGAGAACTTTTAAAGATTCATGAGAAGTTACGCTTTGAAAAGCTCAACCTTGAGCAAGAGCATGAGTTCTTAAAAGCAATCAATGATGATCTTCGCAAGAAAAGTTCTTCTTACATTGCCAAACGTTTACTCTTATCTACTTACATGCCACAAGTTAAATCTAGCAACAAGAACAAGAAATATTCTTCATCTAGTAGTTACAATAATTATGCTAAATCAAATATTGTTGCTTCTAGTAGTACTCTTGATTACAGTAATTATTCTCTTAGCCAAGTTACACTTGAGCAAGAAAATAGCCTATTGAAGGGAATTATAGAGAAAGGTGTTTACAAGAGCCTTGTCGGAAGTAAGCAATTTGAGGAGATTGTACGCAAGCAAGGAAGACACTGGAAGAATCAATGTGTTGGTCTTGAATGATAGTTCAATGCCAATGGAGTTGAGTGGGAAGAAGATCAATACCCCAAGACAAAGTTTGTTCCTCAACAAGAGAAGTTTGATCCTACTTCTTTCCAAGGAACACAAGCTCAAGATGATCTTCCACCACTAGACCACAAGCAAAAGGGAAAGGACAAGCTTCAAGAGGAGATTGATGCATTTGAAGAAGCTCCCAAGTCCTTGGTCAAGTGGGTTCCCAAGACTACATCAAGTTCTACTTCATCAAGTACGACTACAACTCCAAGGATTTCCATCAAGATGGTGTGCATCCTGAAGAAGAACTATAGAGTTCTTGAGGGTGACTCCGCCAACATACTTCACTCATATCATTTTGGCGAGGACAAGTGAAAAGAACTTCCATATATTGCACTATTTCAAGGAGTCACAAACCCTCTCTTTGGCAAGACAAGGGACAAGGTAACCAAATGCTTTCATGGACATCATCTTATGTGAACATCACTCTATGTATATGGATATCCTTGTTTGTTCCTTGTGGGACTAACCCATGTAGGTATTGAAAGTGCGACTCACTCCAATGGATTGCTCCAAATGATCTACATCAACATTGAGCATCTACATCTTCAACACCTACATGAAGTCATCATCGACAAAACCCAAGGTTAGTTCATCCCTCTTAGGGGGGATATCACATCTAGGGGGAGCTTTACTCTAATCAATTGAGCTAAAGCAACTCTAATGATGTGAACACAACAATGCTTTATGTAAAAGTGGTAACCCCACTTATGCTTAAACGATGAGTATGACCTATGACCAAATGTTCTCATTTGACTCCTAAGTCAATACTCATATATAGATGACCTAGTCATCGCCAATTGTTTGATAGATGCTAGAATGGTTTTGCATGCTTTGCCACATGTTTCATTTGCTATCTTATTGTGTGAGCATATTGAATGCATATTTTTCTCATTCGAGGACATCCATTTGTTGCTTTGATTGTTTGGTTCTTTTTATTTTGCCAAATGGATGGACAAGAATGCCTAAGAACCCCCTCTAGCTATCGATGCTTTTCTCGTCTCAAACTCTACTCATGCTACATCACAAAGTTTGATCAAGTCAGATTTGAACCACTCTGTGTGAGGAGCACTCGGAGTCCCCGATTCGTCATAGACTTAAACTTACAAAACCTATTTGTGCATTTCGGTATGACCGAGTCATCCACTTCGGTCACACCGAGTTCACTAAGTTGATCTAGGTTTTCAATCTCGGTGCAACCGATTTGAACTTTTCGGTCATACCGAGTTGCAGTAACTACTAGCAGTCTTGCATCTCGGTGCCACCGAGTTGTTCCACTCGGTCACACCGATAGGGTCAGGTTATACATACCGTCAGGTCAAATTTTGGAAAACTTTCTATAACCTCTTGCCTGTGTGTGACCCGCTCTGCCATCTCGGGTCTCCGGATCATCTTCACGCCGCTAGCGACCTCCCGCAGCTGGTCTCCGCCGCCGTCAATAGGATTCAGCCTCGCCATTGCCGCCGTAGCGAGCTCACCGCCAAGTTAGGGTATGAGCTCGGTATCTGTGCAATCCTTATTTCCGATTCTAAGCACAAAGATATTGCCATGATTCTTGCCACGATTGAAATCATCCTGTTCAGCAGAAACTCCATATAGATTAGTTTTGATTCGAAAATTTAGGGTTAGGTCTCCGCCGAACTCATCTTGGACCGACTGAGTTGTAGAAATCGGTCTCACCGATTTGGCTTAGGCCATTGCACTTGCGCTTTCCAGTCTGACCGAAAGTTGCAAATCGGTGCGACCAAGTTCGACTCTCTATGAAACCCTAGCAATCTCGATGCCACCGAACTATGAACCGGTTCCAAAATTGCTTCTTTACCACCGAGTTTAACAAATCGGTCGCTCCGAAATTCCTTCTGTGGAGAACTAAAACTAAGTTTTTGAGTCATCTGTTTTGCAAAAACTCTGCACTTTGTGATGCTCATCCACTCTATCTCATCTACATCTATTCATAGGGTCACCTTTCAGTTTGAAGTGTCAACAATGTCTGATCAAAGTGACAGCCAGAACAGGTCTGAGGAGCAAGTTAACATGAGTGAGGGCACTAGTCCCTCTAGCAGTTCTGATGAGGGTAGCAGGAGCACACCAAGCAACCTGCCTAAGGCATCAACTAGGCAGAGAAAGAAGAAAACTTCTGACAGTGAGGATGAGGACTTTGTGGCTGATGAGGCCACTTCAAAGAAGCAAGCTGTGAAAGAATCAACTAGGCTTGTCAAGCCAGGTTTGAACAATAAGGCCCCTGCCAAAAGAGCTCCAATGTCAAAGGCTAAGGCATCAACTCAAGAAACAATGGTGTTCACTCTTGAAACCAGAGATGATGAGCCAGCAGGAACAAAGAAGAGGGCTAGGAAAACCACAGCCAGAGTGATTGGCAAGCCATAGATGAGAGATGATGATGATGGAGCTGAAGAAGAAGAAGAAGAGGATGTTGCACCAACACCTCAATCTCAGAAGCTGATGGGAGATGCCATTAAGTCGGGGGCTACTCCTTCAAAGCCCAAGCCTGCCCCAAAGCTACCGCTCAAGCCACTAAGTCTGCACTGATACGTCATAATTTTTGATTGTTCCATGCTATTATATTATCTGTTTTGGATGTTTAATGGTGTCGGATCTAGGGTTCCGGCAAAACCCTTGAGGTTCGAACTCTGGGGTGCGCACGAAGATCTCTCCTTCCGCCCTAGCTCGTCTACTTGCCGATCCCTAGGCCTAGCTCGTCAGACCCAAAGAACAAGGGACACAAGGTTTATACTGGTTCGGGCCACCGTTGTGGTGTAATACCCTAATCCACTGTGGTGTGGTGGACTGCCTTGTAGGCCGAGGAAGAACTAGTACATGGATGAACTGCCTCCTGAGGAGAGGGGTTCTTGTGCTCGAGTGAGCTTGTGGTGTGTGGCCTTCTATCTGATCAAATCAACGTGAGATGATCCCAATGGTGGTGGCTAGTCCTATTTATAGTGGCCAGGGTCCTCTTCCCAAATATTGAGCGGGAAGGGATCCCACAACGGCAAAATTTGAAGGGTGACATCTAGTACATGCTATCTTGCCAAAGGCTGTGGTGGTGACGCCCTCGTGGGCTCCACGATGACCTCTGTTCTGCTATCCTGTTGGTCTTGGTCTCATTGCACCAATATGGTAACCTTTGCCTGATGCCTCGGGACTCCTCGCCTGCACCTGATCCTTCAGCACCAAATAGGAAACTGGCACTCTACGCCCGCTGGCGCCCGCTTTGCCTTGGTCGTCACTGCTCACATAACGAGGACCTCTCGAGGTACCCCTCGCCTTGATATCTCCGATCCTCATGAGCCGGCCTAGCGAGTCCGCCCCATGGGATGTCTTGCGTCGTCCACCTCGCGAGGCTCGGCTCCTCGCGAGGGTCTTGGGTGGATGCTGAAGAGGTTGGGCCATATCAGGCCGCCTGACGAGCCACGCCCTGGGCCGCAGGCAGGCGAGTCTGGGTACCCCCATTCCCAGAACACCGACAGTAGCCCCCGGGCCCAAGGTGCACTCGGGCTTGGCTTCGCGGCAAAGCCAAGGGTCAAGTACGGAGCACCACGGACACCAAAAGCTCGCGGCCTTGACTGACGCATGGCGATTGATTGGATGTGGGCGTCTCCACTTCCCCACGCAGCCCCGGCAACTACGCGACTTGACAAGTCCCTGCATGAACAAAAGACCATCATTACATGCGATTATGGAGGCCGGTAGTTGGCCTTCTCCTGGCTATAAATAAGGCGACAGTCGGAGTCCTTGCTGCCCGTCTTCTTCCTTCGTTGATCTCGCTTCTTCCTATCTCTTGCCCTTCGCCTCATCGAGCCGCTCATGGCGCTGACCAGGAAGTTCTCATCCATGGAGAAGGGGAAGGCCCGGCAGGAGGGGCCCGGCTCACCACCAGCTAAGAGGGGGCGAGGCCGTCCCCGCAAGTGTGCCGCGACTCCTGTCGGGGCTGCTAGCGGGCGTGGGTGGACCCCCACTGCGCCCGTAGCTGCCCTCAGTAACCACGGCG
>LR738715.1:143887156-143900252 GCA_902687465.1 Secale cereale
TTTACTTTATTGCTAACCGTTAGCCATAGTAGTAGAAGTAATGTTTGGCGAGACAACTTCATGAAGACACAATGATGGAGATCATGATGATGGAGATCATGGTGTCATGCCGGTGACGATGATGATCATGGAGCCCCAAAGATGAAGATCAAAGGAGCAAGATGATATTGGCCATATCATGTCACTATTTGATTGCATGTGATGTTTATCATGTTTTACATCTTATTTGCTTAGAACGACGGTAGTGAATAAGATGATCTCTCACTAAAATTTCAAGAATTGTGTTCCCCCTAACTGTGCACCGTTGCTAAGGTTCGTTGTTCCGAAGCACCACGTGATGATCGGGTGTGATAAGTTCTAACGTTCGCATACAACGGGTGTAAGCCAGATTTACACACGCGATACACTTAGGGTTGACTTGACGAGCCTAGCATGTACAGACATGGCCTCGGAACACGGAAGACCGAAAGGTCGAACATGAGTCGTATAGAATATACGATCAACATGAAGATGTTCACCGTTGATGAATAGTCCGTCTCACGTGATGATCGGACACGGCCTAGTCGATTCGGATCATGTATCACTTAGATGACTAGAGAGATGTCTATCTGAGTGGGAGTTCATTAGATGAACTTAATTGTCATGAACAATAGTCTAAGTTGTCTTCGCAAATTATGTTGTAGACCAATAACTGCGTTGTAGCTCCCTGTTTAATACGATCCTAGAGAAAGACTAAGTTGAAAGATGTTGTAAGCAATGATGCGGACTGGGTCCGTAGTCTGTGGAGTGTCCTCACTGCTACACAGAAAGCTTACGTCTTTGATGCACCGCTCGATGTGCAAACCCCTACAACGTTGTCTGTGGATGTTGTGAACACCTGACAGAGACGTCCTGATGACTACTTGATAGTTTAGTGCACCATGCTTTACGGCTTAGAATCGGGATTCCAATGACGTTTTGAACGCCATAGAAAATATGAGATGTTCTAAGAGCTGAAATTGGGATTTCAGGCTCATGCCCGTATTGAGAGGTATGAGACCTCTGACAAGTTCTTTTGCCAAAAAGATGGAGGAGAATAGCTCAACTTGTGAGCATGTGCTCAGAATGTCTGGGTGCTAAAATCACTTGAACCAAGTGGGAGTTAATCTTCCAGGTGAGATAGTGGTTGACGGAATTCTCTAGACACTATCACCAAGTTACTAGAACTTCGTGATGAACTATGACATGCAAAGGATGGAGATGATCCCAAAGCTATTAGCGGTTCTTAAGACCGCAAAAAGTAGAAATCAAGAAGAAGCATCAAGTGTTGATGGTTTAACAAGACCACTGGTTTCAAAAGAGGGAAACTTCATGGATGGCAAACCAGTTGTCGCTTTGATGAAGGAACCCATGGTTAAACCCAAACCTCGAGACTAAGTGTTTCTATTGTAAGGGGAACGGTCACATGATAGCGGAACTACCCCAAATACATGGTAGATATGATAGCTGGAAACTTCAACAAAGTATATTGTTATTGATGTGTACCTTAATAGTACTCCTTGTAGCACCTTGGTATTGGATACCGGTTCAGTTGCTATTAGTGACTTGAAGCAAAAGCTACGAACTGAACGGAGACTAGCTAAGGGCGAGGTGACGATGTGTGTTGGAAGTGTTTCCAAGGTTGATAAGATCACCATCGCGCGCTCCCTCAACTTTCGGGATTAGTGTTGAACCTAGATAAATGTTATCAGGTGTCTACGTTAAGCATGAATATGATTAGATCATGTTCATCGCAATACGGTTATTCATTTAAGTTAGAGAATAATGGTTATTCTGTTTACATGAATAATACCTTTATGGTCATGCACCCAATGGTTTGTTGAATCTCGATCATAGAAATACACATGATGATAATATTAATGCCAAAAGATGTAGAGTTAATAATGATAGTACCACTTTCTTGTGGCACTGCCGCTTAGGTCATTTTGGCATAAAATGCATGAAGAAACTCCATGCTGATGGATGTTTGGAGTCACTTGATTTTGAATCGCTTGACACATGCAAGCCATGCCTCTTGGGCAGGATGACTAAGATCCCGTGTTCAGGTACAATGAAATGGGAAAGTGACTTGTTGGAAATCATACATGCTGATGTGTGTGAACCAATGAGAATTAAGGCGCGTAGTGGATATCGTTATTTTCTCATCTTCACTGACAATTTGAGTAGATATGGGTATATTTACTTAATGAAGCAAAAGTCTGAAATGTTTGAAAAGTTCAAGCAATTTCAGAGTGAAGATTAAGAATCATCATAACAAGAAGATCATGTTCCTACGATCTGATCAAGGGGAGATTTTCTGAATTATGAGTTTGGCAATCACTTAAGACATTGTGGAAATGTTTCACAGTTGAAGCCACCTGGAATACCGTAGCGTAATGGTGTGTCCGGACGTCATAATTGAACCTTATGAGATATGGTGCGATCTATGATGTATCTTACCGATCTACCGCTATTGTTTTGAGGTTATGCATTAGAGACAACTGCATTCACTTTATATAGGGCACCATCTAAGTCCGTTGAGACAACGCCGTATGAACTAAGGTTTGGCAAGAAACCAAAGTTGTCGTTTCTCAATGTTTGGGGCTGCGATGCTTACGGCTTCAGCCGGAAAAATCTCAAACCCAAAGCGGACAAATACATCTTCATGGGATACCCACTGGTAACAGTTGGGTATACCTTCTATCTCAGATCCAAGGACAAAAATGTTTGTCGCTAAGAACGGGTCCTTTCTCGAGAAGGAGTTTCTCTCGAAAGAATTGAGTGGGAGGAAGATAGAACTTGATGAGGTTGTCAAACCCTCACTTCAACCAGAGAGTAGTGCAACACAGAAAGATGTTTCTGTGGAACCTACGACTGTTGAAGAGGAAACTAATGATAGTGATCATGAACTCCAAATAAAGTTGCTATCGAACCTCGTAGGTCGACAAGGATATGTACTACTCCTGAGTGGTACGGTGATCCTGTCTTAGAAGTCATGTTGTTGGACAACAATGAACCTACGAACTATGGAGAAGCGATGGTGGGCCCGTATTTCGACAAATGGTTAGAAGCCGGGAAATCCGAGATAGGATCCATGTATCAAAACAAAGTATGGACTTTGGTAGACTTGCCCGATGATTGGCAAGCCATTGAGATAAATGGATCTTTAAGAAGAAGATGGACGTGGACGGTAATGTCACTGTCTGTGAAGCTCGACTTGTGGCAAAAAGTTTTTTCACAAGTTCAAGGAGTTGACTACGATGAGATTTTCTCACTCGTAGCGATGCTTAAGTCCGTCGGAATCATGTTAGCATTAGCTGTATTTATGAAATCTGGCAGATAGATGACAAAACAAGTTTCCTTACCAGTTTTCGTAAGGAAAGGTTGTATGTGATACAATCAGAAAGGTTTTGTCGATCCTAAGGATGCTAAAAGGTGTGCTAGCTGCAGCGATCCTTCCATGGACTAGAGCAAGCATCTCGGAGTCGGAATATACACTTTGATGGAGTGATCAAAGTTTTTGGGTATACAAAGTTTGTTAGAAACTTGTATTTGCAATAAAGTGAGGGGGAGCACTACAACATTTCTGATAAGTATATGTGAATGACATATGGTTGATCCGAAATGATGTTGAATTTCTGGAAAGCGTAAAGGGTTGTTTGAAAGGAGTTTTTCAAAGGAAGACCTGGATAAAGCTGCTTACATAATTGGGCATCAAGATCTATAGAGATAGATCAAGACGCCTGATGATACTTTCAAAAGGAACACACACCTTTGACATGATTTTGAAGGAGTTCAAAATAGGTCAGTTAAAGAAGGAATTCTTACCTGAGTTATAAGGTGTGAAGTTGAGTAAGACTCAAAACTTGACCACGGCAGAAGGAAGACGAAGGACGAAGGTCGTCCCCTATGCTTTTGTCATAGGCTCTATACGGTATGCCATGATGAGTACCGCACCTGATGTGTGCCTTGCCACATGTCTGGCAAGAGGGTACAAAGGTGATCCAGGAGTGGATCACTAGATAGTGGTCAAAATTATCCTTGGAGGAATAAGGAAATGTTTCTCGGTTATGGAGGTGATAAAGAGTTCGACGTAAAGAGTTACGTCGATGCAAGCTTAACACCTATCCGGATAACTCTGAGTGGAGATACCGGATACGTATAATGGAGCAACAGTTTGGAATAGCTCCAAGTGGAACGTGGTAGCAGGATCTACGATATGACATAAAGTTTTTGCGAAGTACATAGGGATCTGAATGTTGCAGACCCGTTGACTACAACCTCTCTCACAAGCATAACATGATCAAACCCAGAACTCATTGAGTGTTAATCACATATTGATGTGAACTAGATTACTGACTCTAGTAAACTCTTTGGATGTTAGTCACATGGCGATGTGACCTGTGGGTGTTAATCACATGGCGATGTGAACTAGATTATTGACTCTAGTGCAAGTGGGAGACTGTTGGAAATATGCCCTAGAGGCAATAATAAATTGGTTATTATTATATTTCCTTGTTCATGATAATTGTTTATTATCCATGCTAGAATTGTATTGATAGGAAACTCAGATGCATGTGTGGATACATAGACAAACACCATGTCCCTAGTAAGCCTCTAGTTGACTAGCTCGTTGATTAACAGATGGTCACGGTTTCCTGACCATGGACATTGGATGTCGTTGATAACGGGATCACATCATTAGGAGAATGATGTGATGGACAAGACCCAATCCTAAGCCTAGCACAGATCGTGTAGTTCGTATGCTAAAGCTTTTCTAAATGTCAAGTATCTTTTCCTTAGACCATGAGATTGTGCAACTCCCGGATACCGTAGGAATGCTTTGGGTGTACCAAACGTCACAACGTAACTGGGTGGCTATAAAGGTGCACTACAGGTATCTCCGAAAGTGTCTGTTGGGTTGGCATGAATCGAGACTGGGATTTGTCACTCCGTGTGACGGAGAGGTATCTCTGGGCCCACTCGGTAGGACATCATCATAATGTGCACAATGTGATCAAGGAGTTGATCACGGGATGATGTGTTACGGAACGAGTAAAGAGACTTGCCGGTAATGAGACTGAACAAGGTATCGGGATACCGACGATCGAATCTCGGGCAAGTACTGTACCGATAGACAAAGGGAATTGTATACGGGGTTGATTGAATCCTTGACATCGTGGTTCATCCGATGAGATCATCGTGGAGCATGTGGGAGCCAACATGGGTATCCAGATCCCGCTGTTGGTTATTGACCGGAGAGTCGTCTCGGTCATGTCTGCGTGTCTCCCGAACCCGTAGGGTCTACACACTTAAGGTTCGGTGACGCTAGGGTTGTAGAGATATAAGTATGCGGAAACCCGAAAGTTGTTCGGAGTCCCGGATGAGATCCCGGACGTCACGAGGAGTTCCGGAATGGTCCGGAGGTAAAGATTTATATATAGGAAGTCCTATTTTGGCCACCAGAAAATGTTCGGGATTTTTCGGTATTGTACCGGGAAGGTTCTAGAAGGTTCCGAAGTGGGGCCCACCTGCATGGGGGGACCCACATGAACGTGGGTAGTGGGGGCAAGGCCCCACACCCCTGGTCAAGGCGCACCAAGATCCCCCCTTAGAAGGAATAAGATCATATCCCGAAGGGATAAGATCAAGATCCCTAAAAAGGGGGGATAACAATCGGTGGGGAAAGGAAATGATGGGATTTCTTTCCCCCACCTTTGCCAACGCCCCAATGGACTTGGAGGGCAAGAAACCAGCCCCCTCCACCCCTATATATAGTGGGGAGGCGCATGGGAGCCGCACCCCAAGCCCTGGCGCCTCCCTCTCCCTCCCGTGACACATCTCCCTCCTCCCGCAGCGCTTGGCGAAGCCCTGCTGGAATCCCGCTACTTCCACCACCACGTCGTCGTGCTGCTGGATCTCCATCAACCTCTCCTCCCCCTTGCTGGATCAAGAAGGAGGAGACGTCCCCGCTCCATACGTGTGTTGAACACGGAGGTGCCGTCCGTTCGGCGCTAGGATCATCGGTGATTTGGATCATGACGAGTACGACTCCATCATCCCCGTTCTCTTGAACGCTTCCGCTCGCGATCTACAAGGGTATGTAGATGCACTCACCTTCCTCTCGTTGCTAGATTACTCCATAGATAGATCTTGTTGATGCGTAGGAAAAAAATTTGATTTTCTGCTACGATCCCCAACAGGCACTGGGGTGCACTGGATTATTAAGTTAGTCCAAATATGATCAAAAGTGTATGGAAGTGTATGAATATCATAGGAATATCACCCAAAAGTGGCATGGAGCAAGCAGAAATTATAGATACGTTTTGGACGTATCAACATCCCCAAGCTTAATTCCTGCTCGTCCTCGAGTAGGTAAATGATAACAAGAATAATTTCTGTGGTGACATGCTATTAACCATATAGGACTTTCTCATAGTCATATGACAAAAGCTTACTGAGACAATGATTCTAAAGTAGTTAAGTTGCCTCAAGAGAAAAATCACAAATGACTGAAAGTTTTACAACATGAAACTGAAACATCAAAAAGATTTGCAATGAACATGATGTGCAAATATGATCAAGTGATATCTAGCTTGCCCCCTTTAGTGATGCAAAACATAAGTGCAGGGGCACCTTCAAGGTTTAAGTGATGAATAGATACAATCATTTCAGAATAAACGATATCACAATCATGCAAAAGACAATGCTACTTTGGGACAATGCACATTACACTCAGAATGACAATCATGCTCTCAGTAGTTGGTGCTTCAACATAAAAGTAAAAGGATGGTTAAGTGCTAAAGCTTTCTATTTGGAAACATGGAAGCAATTGTGTCAACGGTAGTAGTACTTCATATGTGTCATGCATAAAACATCCTATAAGTTGCAAGCCTCATGCATCGAATACCAATAGTGCTCGCTCCTTGTCCTAATTAGCTCGGATCCCCATGGGTTATCATTGCATTGCATATGTTTCAACCAAGTGTCACAAAGGGGTACCTCTATGCCACCTGTACAAAGGTCCAAGGAGATAGATCGCATTTGATTTCTCGTTTTTGATAGATCTCAACTTGAGGACATCCATATCGGGACAACATAGAAAATAGATGATGGACTCCTCTTTAATGCATAAGCATATTCTCATGAGAGATTGAGGATTAAGGTCCAAGCTAAAACTTCCACCATGATGCATGGCTTTGGTTGGCGGCCCAATGTTCTTCTCTAACAATATGCATATTAATTCAACCCACGGTAAATCACCCTTACTTCAGACAAGACGAACATGCATAGCAACTCACATGATATTCAACAAAAGTGTGACAGTTGATGGCGTCCCCAGAAACATGGTTACCGCTCAGCAAGCAACTCATAAGAAATAAGATACATAGGCAACATATTCTTTACCACAATAGTTTTTAGGCTACTTTCCCATGAGCTATGTATTGCATGGTTAATTTGCTTAGTGCAGGTGGAGGTTAGCAAAAGACTGGGAGCGACCAACTAAGAGAGCAATGACGGTCATAATCATGCAGAGCGACAAAGTAATATTGAATCAGGCATGGTAGTTATATCGCTACTTAGAAATAAAAGATCATCAAGGCTTGACAGACTTTCTTTACAGTCTTGAATATGCGTGAGCATACGCCAAGTCAATCAAAATAAATTCTTAAAGGAAGATATTACTAAACCATACCACATCATAGGCAAACAAACCAAGTTGGTACTCCAATGACACATTGGGAACCCCCCAGCTATTCGAGATTAACCATAAGAAAACCTGAACTACTAAGCACCATCATGCAAGTAGCATCTTTATCATAGACACATTAAGCAATGCAACGGAAGCAAACTCTCTTAATAAGGTGAGCATGGTAATTAAAGAGAGTTCAAGCAACCAACTAAATAAAAGCTCTTGAAAAGATAAGCATGAATACTAAGAGCAGAGTATGATAGTAGCTATTTAAAAGACAAAGAACACACACAGCATAGATAGACATGAAAACTCTATGTAATGTTCTAGGTAGAGGTGGAGCATGTTTCTCTCCCACATAAAGGAATGCTGAGTTCCGACTCGTTATGAAAAACTAAAAGGAAAACTAAAAGCAAGACGCTCCAAGCATAGCTCATAACACATGAAGTGATAGAAATATAGCGGAACGAAAGACGAACTGATAATGTTGATGGAGAAGGGGATGCACGGGGGCATCCCCAAGCTTAGACGCTTGAGTCTCCTTTGAATATTTCTTGGGGGTGCACGGGGGCATCCCCAAGCTTGAGCGCTTGACACTCCTGAATCTTTTTATCATCTTCCCTCGCACACTTGAAAACTCCCTTGATACACAACTCATCATAATCTGATTAGCGAGGTTAGTACCCTTAATAAAATAATTATACATTGCTGGAAATAAGGATATTCTTGAAGTTCTACTGTTTCTCAAGATTGCCAAAAGGTTTTTGCAAAGAAAAAGCAAGTTCTTAATTTGCAAAGTGAAGGTAAGGCAAAACAGGACAGAATCTGTGAAAAACAGAACAGCAGGCAGTAATTGACCTGTTCGGGATACTTCTGCAACTCAAATAAAAAAACTCAGAACTGACGCACGAAAGACAATTATATAGAGAACGCTGTCGAAAAAATTCAGACCAAAAAGATGATCTTGTGATTTTATACGAATTTTTCTATCCAAGGACAGAATCTGTTTCCTGGACAGCACCTCACAACTTTTGAACTTTCTAGCAATCAGAGGCTATACTTGGCACAAATATGAAAAGCAAAGATACAATGATGATGCTACAACAGTAAAAAACATCGAGACACAACAAAAGCAAAAATTTATTCATGTGGGCTGCCTCCCAAAAGCGCTTTCTTTTATGCCTTTAAGCTAGGCATAATGCATAGATCAAGTTTTATCAAAAGTAAAAGAATAGCTAGCCCGTACAACGGACTCAAAAGGTAACTTGACCTTCTTACGAGGGAAGTGTTCCATCCCTTTCTTGAGAGGAAACTGAAATTTTATATTACCCTCTTTCATGTCAATGACAGCACCAACGGTGCGCAAAAAGGGACGTCCCAAAATAATTGGACATGAAGGATCACATTCAATATCCATAATAGTGAAATCAACGGGCACATAATTATCATTGAAAATAATAAGAACATCGTCGATCCTCCCCAAAGGTTTCTTTATGGAAGAATCAACGAGAACATCTCCAAAAGAATAAGAATCAAAGTATTTCAATTTAAGCATTTCATATAGTCTTTTGGGCATAATAGAAGTACTAGCTACAATATCACATAAAGCAAAGCATGAGAAGTTATTTATCTTAATTTTAATCATAGAATCCCAACCATCTCCTAGCTTTCTAGGTATGGAGGCTTCTACTCTGAGTTTCTCCTCCCTAGCTTTGATGAGAGCATTAGTGATATGCTCTGTGAAGGCAAGATTAAGCGTGCTAGTGTTAGGATCCTTAGCCATTCCTTGTAGAAAGGCGACAACTTCTGAAATACTACAATTATCAAAATCAATTTTATCATTAGTGGGCAGAATTGTAGTGTCATCCTCTTTGTTTAATTCGCTCTCTATTATAAGAGTATGAACATCTTCCCAAGTTTGGGGAAGCTCAGGAGCAATTTTAAACTGAGGCTCATACTTTTTTCCTGGAAGACCTTGCCATGGGCATAACTCTCCGTCATAGCTAGTGTAATCACAAGGTTTATCTTTTTTGTAAATCCCATCAGAGATAAGTGGGGCAATGGAATTAGGGGTGTACCCCTCCCATTTAGTGTTTTTGGTAGAACCCATAGTAGCAAGCAAGCAAGATAACTATTTTTGTGATTTTCAATAAAAAGGAACTAAAGCAAAAATGAAAAGTAAACTAACAAGACTAAAAAGCAAAGGTAAAAGATAGCATGCAACTCCCCTATCCTGAAGAGTGGAGTCCCCGGCAACGGCGCCAGAAAATACTCCTTGATGGGCCTCGAACCCCTCGTTGGTTACCCCAAGTGGAAGGTGTAAGATGCAGTAAGTAGAAGTGTTTTCCCCTAGCAAAGATGCCAAGGATCGATTCCCCAGAGACTCCTAGGTTCAACAAGTAGGTGTCAATTGCTACGGCGCCAGATTAGTAGCAACCAACGTGAACCTGCACACAGATACAAATAACTTTACTCCCAACGAGTACAGAGAGGTTGTCAATCTCTCCGGCCTTGTAGTTCACAAAGGATTAAAAGCAGTGATAGTAGTGATAGATAGTTTTTGCAATAGTAAGTAAATAGCGAAAAGTAAATAGCGGATGTGATCAATGATGGTAATATGGACCGGAGTCTCATGATGTTCACTAGTGATGTCTCTCTCCCAAAAGACGATAAAACAGCTATGTGAGGTAACAAATTACAGCTGGGCAATTGACAGGACCACGAACGCAAACCAATGCTGACTACATTACAAGAAAGGTTGAGGTTCAAAGCATGGGCGGTACGCCAAAGTAAGTAGACCGAAATCCATCAATATCTACTACTAATCATCCACCTTGAGATATCTATCCAGAACATCTCGCAGGTATTAAGTTGCGAGTCCCACCCATAGTGTAAACTCAATGCAACAGACAACTGCATTAAAAGAACTTTGCGTAAAGTAAACAATCCTTGCACCCGCGGGCACAAGCACCGTTGTTTTCCCCCTTGTGGCAACAACACATCCCCTAGACTCATGTTTCTATCACTCAAGCTAGTCATCGAGGGGCATGAACCCACAACCGAGCATAACGTTCCCTCTTGGAGTCACTACCTACTACTCGGCCAAAGCAATAAATAACAACGGAGAACATGCAAGAATTACTTATGAACTAAAATATAAAAGAGGTGAATCAAATATATTACTCAAGATCAATCTGAACATAATCTCATAATCCATCGGATCCCAGCAAACTCAACATAGCAACAGCATAAGGATTACATATGTGCCTCGATCATGTAGGGCAGCTCACGAGGACTAATTAGTGAAGCACAAGAACGGGAGGAGAACATCACATAGCTACTGGTCAAGGACTCATGGTCCAAGGGAGACTACTCACGAGTCATTCGGGAGGCGTCCATTGTGGTGGAGAAGCTCCCGGTGGTGATCCTCCCCTCCGGCAGGGTGCCGGGAAGAGTTCTCCTGGTGCTCTCGATCTTGGAAGCGGCGGCGGCGGCGGAACAGAGATGGGATCACGAAAAGAAGTCCTGTTTCGAGGGTTTCGGAGAGTCCTTTAAATATATGCCAAAGTAGGGCACCGGGGGGCTCTCGGGGGGGCGAGGCGCCCCCCCGGCGCGGCCCAAGGGGGAGGGCGCGCCCACAGGGCGCCTGGAGCCCCTGTGCCCCCCAGGTTGCCCTTCGGACGCAGTGTTGTTTCCGGTTCGCTGATTTTTTTATATAATTTTTCTGGATTTTTCTGGGCAGTTCTCGAAACGTGAAAACCTGAAATACAAAAACAGCCGAAAACAGAAACTGGCACTGGGGTGCACTGGATTAGTAAGTTAGTCCAAATATGATCAAAAGTGTATGGAAGTGTATGAATATCATAGCAATATCACCCAAAAGTGGCATGGAGCAAGCAGAAATTATAGATACGTTTTGGACGTATCAGGGGCGCGCCCCTGCCTCGTGGGCCCCCTGGTGCTCCACCGACGTATCCTCAGATCCTATATATTCACTTTCGGGGGAGAAAATAATCAAGGAGAAAGAATTAGCGCGTTTCACGAGACGGAGCCACCGCCAAGCCCTAATCTCTCTTGGGAGGGCTGATCTAGAGTCCGTTCGGGGCTCCGGAGAGTGGAGATCGTCGCCATCATCATCATCAACCTTCCTCCATCACCAATTCCATGATGCTCACCGTCGTGCGTGAGTAGTTCCATCATAGGCTTGCTGGATGGTGATGGGTTGGATGGGATCTATCAGGTAATCGAGTTAGTTTTATTAGGGTTTGATCCCTAGTATCCACTATGTTCTGAGATTGATGTTGCTATGACTTTGCTATGCTTAATGCTTGACACTAGGGCCCGAGTGCCATGATTTCAGATCTGAACCTATTATGTTTTCATGAATATATGTGTGTTCTTGATTCTATCTTGCAAGACTATAGTCACCTACTATGTGTTATGATCCCGCAACCCCGAAGTGACAATAATCAGGACCACTCCCAGTGATGACCATAGTTTGAGGAGTTCATGTATTCACTATGTGTTAATGCTTTGGTCCGGTACTCTATTAAAAGGAGGCCTTAATATCCCTTAGTTTCCAATAGGACCCCGCTGCCACGGGAGGGTAGGACAAAAGATTTCATGCAAGTTCTTTTCCATAAGCACGTATGACTATATTCGGAATACATGCCTACATTGCATTGATGAACTGGAGCTAGTTCTGTGTCACCCTAGGTTATAACTTCTACATGATGAATTGCATCCGACATAATTTCCCATCACTGATCCAATGCCTACCAGATTTTCCTATATTGCTTGTTGCTTATTTACTTTTCCGTTGCTACTATCACAAAAACTACAAAAACACTATCGTTACCTTTGTTGCTGCTACCGCCACTATCATATTACTTTGCTACTAAACTATCTTGCTGCAGATACTAAGTTTCCAGGTGTGGTTGAATTGAAAACTCAGCTGCTAATACTTAAGAGTATTCTTTGGCTCCCCTTGTGTCGAATCAACAAATTTGGGTTGAACACTTTACCCTCGAAAACTGTTGCGATCCCCTACACTTGTGGGTTATCAAGACTATTTTTTGGCGCCGTTGCGAGGGAGGATTGATACGTCCAAAATGCATCACTATTTTGTATTATAATTTATCCTTATTCATTGATATATTTCACGTTATGATGATGTTCTTATGTTGTTTTGGTCTATTTTACACAGTTTGCAACTTTCCGATGCCGAAACAGCAGACGCATGATTCAGCAGGAAAAAGTGGATACTGAGTTGCTGAAGAAGAACACCTCCAAATTACCTGAAAATTGACGGGACGTGTTTTTCAGAAGAATAACGAAGACACGCAAAAGGGGAGTCAGAGGGGGGCCACAGGGTGCCCAGGCGGC
>LR738715.1:143900352-143918397 GCA_902687465.1 Secale cereale
GGAGCCCCTGGCCCACCTCTGGCCGCCCCCTTTTGCATATATCCTCTCCGTCCCCCGAAAACCCTAGGCACGGGACTTTTTACGGAGTTCCGCCGCCGCTTCGAGGCGGAAACCTACAGAGAAGAAAAGGGCATCTCCGGTGGGCAGATTCCGATGGGGAGATCACCTCCCGGAAGGGGAGATCGTCGCCATCGTCATCATCATCATCACGGGCATCATCGAGATCATCATCAACATCATCCCCAACACCAGCACCATCTCCATCTTCATCCTAATCTCATCTTTCCATCGCAACTCTTGTTGTAACTTGTACTACCTATCCTCTCTACTCTATCGGTGTTGATTACTACTTTGTGGTGAATGCTATTGAGTTTTGTTGGAGAAATATTATTCTGTCCAGATTGTTTATCACATATTTATCCCCTCTGATAATGATCTCTTTTATGTCTTGTGAGTAGTTACCTTAGTTCTTGAGGACATGGGGAAAGTCTTGTTGTTAGTAGTCATATGCTGTTGAAGTAATATGTGTTGTTTGATACTTAAGTTGTGTTGTCATTCTACTAGTGGTGTTGTGTGAGTCGAACACCCAACACTTCGCCTTATTAAGGACCTAGGGGAATGCATTGTGTATAAAGAATGCTTATGGTGGGTTGCCGGAGTGACAGAAACCTGAACCCCAGTTCGCACGCTTTTGCATAAGGGAATAATGGATCCTCGATCGTATTGCTATGGTTAGGCTTTTGCCTTAAATTCTATCTTGTATTTGCGGATGCTTGCAAGGTGTTTAATCATAAGAGTGCATTCATCTTGGTCTAGAGAGTGCACTAGCATAGATCCACCCACCAACACTTATCAACACATAACATAGTATCGATACGGAATATGGCGAAAGCACATGGCTACCTCTCCCGTGTGTCCTCAAGAACGCTTTAGTCTTTATACGTTCAGTTGCTAGGCCTCTCCTTTGCTAAGAAAGGATTGGGCCACTTGTTACTCTCAGTATCTCTTGCATTACTTGCCTTTACATTCCTGTCGCTTATATCGAGAAAACCCCTAAAAGTTATCTTTCAGTGCTTGCAGTAATTTCTTGCTCAGAATTGCTTATCAATACCTTCTGCTCCTCGTTGGGTTCGACACTCTTACTTATCGAAAACGCTGCAACAGATCCCTTACGGTTGAGGGTCATCAAGTACCGTTTTCTGGCGCCGTTGCCGGGGAGCGTAGCGCTATTGGTAAAGTGAAACTGGTAAGAAAGTCTTTTTATAATTCTGTTTTTATTTTTGCTATTGCTGCTCTTTGTCCTTATGGATAACCCTATTATTGGAGCGTTGCTTGCGGGAAGACACCCCACACCTGTGGTGGTTGATCCTCCCCCTACTGAAATTGTGCCTTATAAAATACCAGCTGGCATTATCGATTATGTTTTGACTAATCGTTATGCACGAGACAGACATCCCGGTGAACACTTGCTATATTTGTCACGATTATGTTCATTATTTAAGCTTGCAGGTGTATCGAGGGAGTTTGTCATGAGGAAATTGTTTGCCGTATCCCTTATAGATAAAGCTTCAGATTGGTATGGGCTTCTCGATAACCAACACTTGCTGGACTGGCAGGAGCTTATGTCTCTCTTTTATACTAAATTTTATCCTCTTCATGAAATTCATCGAGACATGAATTATATCTATAACTTTAGGTCTCGTGACGGAGAAAGCATTGCTCAAGCTTGGGGGAGATTGAAGTCTCTAATGCTCAAATGCCCTATTCATAAGCTTCCCAAGGAAATTATACTTACAAATTTTTATGCCAGGCTTTCTCGTCAGGATAAGGAGATGCTGGATGCCTCCTCTAGTGGGGTATTTCAGAAGAAGAGTGTTGAAGAAAGGTGTGATCTCCTCGAAAGAATCCAGAGGAATACCGAAGATTGGGAAATTGATAAAGGTATTGAACCCGCTATAAATTATGAACATGATTATATTGAGAGCTATGTGGAAACTGATTACTTCAATACTTTTTGCTCTAAGATTGGTCTTGATTCCCATCTAGTGATTGATTTATGTAAGAACTTTGCCTCTCACGTTGATTCTTTTAAAAAGAATAGAGACCAGCACCATGCACCTTTTAAAGAACCACCTATTGATATTTATGTTGCTGAGCCTATTTTGCCTGCAGTTATATATGAACAGCCTCCTTTTCCCACGAGGATAAAGGAGCACTCTCTTGTGACAGGCATAACGAATAAAAGTGAGAGAAGAGTTGATGAACCTGAGGACCAGATCAGGATCGATCCTCGAGTTGCATTGATTAAAGACCTTGTTACTGATGATGTTTTGGATTCCAATATAACTTTTTGTGCTATTTCCACTAACCTTGTCACAGCCAAGAACAAAGGCCCAATTTCAGGTACTCCGGTGGTATCTGTTAAAATAGGAGATCACAATTATTATGGCTATGCAATTTGGGATTGAGTGCAAGTGCTATTCCTTATTCACTTTATGAAGAAATCATCGGTGAGATTTCCCCTTGTGAACTTGAAGAAGTTGATGTTACTATTCATCTTGCAAATAGATCAACTATCTCTCCTATCGGAATTGTGAGGGACGTTGAAGTCCTATGTGGAAAGGTAAAATACCCTACCGACTTTCTGGTACTTGGTTCATCCAGAGACAATTTTTGTCCCATCATTTTTGGTAGACCTTTTCTTAGAACTTGTGGAGCTATAATAGATTGCAAGAAAGGTAAAGTTTCAGTTGAATTCAATGGTGAGCCATATGAATTTAATTTTTCGAAGTTCTCTAAGCAGCCTCGTGGTACTGATTTACCTAGTGATGATAAAATTATTGAAAGTATTTCCTCTATTGCTATTCCTCCTGATGATCCTTTGCAGCAATACATGGAGGACCACGAGAATGATTTACATATGCAGGAAAGAAATGAACTAGATGAAATATTCTTGAGGCTGCCTGCTATCCTGAAGCACAACCTTCCGGTTGAACCTTTGGGAATTCTGTCAAAACCGAAAGAAGACCTGGTGTTCGATCTTAAACCTCTTCCCGATACGCTCAAGTATGCTTATTTAGATGAAAAGAAAGTATATCCTGTTATTATCAATTCTAACCTTTCAGGATATGAAGAAGAGCGATTATTGGAAGTACTTCATAAACACCGAGGCGCAATTGGCTATACCCTTGATGACCTTAAGGGGATTAGTCCATCTATCTGTCAACATACTATCAACCTTGAGCCTGATGCTAAACCAGTTGTTGATCGTCAACGACGGTTGAACCCGGAAATGATGGATGTCGTGAGAACTGAGATTCTCAAGCTTCTAGCCGCAGGTATTATCTACCCTATAGCTGATAGTAAGTGGGTAAGTCCGGTACATTGTGTTCCTAAGAAAGGAGGTACAACTGTGGTTCCTAATGATAAAAATGAACTATTACCTCAGAGAATATTTATTGGATATAGAATGTGTATTGATTACAGGAAGTTGAACAAGGCAACCAGGAAGGATCACTACCCGTTGCCGTTCATCGACCAAATGCTTGAAAGGTTATCCAAAAACACCCACTTTTGTTATCTCGATGGTTATTCTGGCTTCTCTCAAATTCATGTTAACACTGTCGATCAAGAGAAGACCACTTTTACTTGTCCTTTTGGTACTTATGCTTACATACGTATGCCTTTTGGTTTATGTAATGCCCCTGCTACTTTTCAAAGGTGTATGTCTGCTATCTTTCATGGTTTCTACGGGGATATTATGGAAGTCTTCATGGACGATTTCTCCATCTATGGAACTTCATTTGACCATTGTCTTCACAACCTTAATAAAGTTTTGCAGAGATGCGAGGAGACAAATTTGGTACTCAACTGGGAGAAGTGCCACTTTATGGTTAATGAAGGAATTGTTCTTGGTCACAAGATTTCCGAAAGGGGAATTGAAGTGGACAAAGCCAAGATCGAAGCTATTGAAAGGATGCCCTATCCAAGGGACATCAAAGGTATTCGCAGTTTTCTCGGTCATGCAGGTTTTTATAGAAGATTTATTAAAGACTTTTCTAAAACCTCGAGACCCCTCACTAATCTTCTCCAGAAGGATGTTCCTTTTGCGTTTGATGAAAATTGTAAGGAAGCTTTTGAAGTCCTTAAGAAAGCTTTAATAACTGCTCCTATAGTACAATCACCTGACTGGAATTTACCTTTTGAAATTATGTGTGATGCAAGTGATTTTGCTGTTGGAGCTGTTTTAGGACAAAGGGTTGATAAGAAATTGAATGTTATACATTATGCTAGTAAGACCCTTGATAGTGCTCAAAGAAATTATGCTACTACTGAGAAGGAATTCTTAGCTGTAGTTTTTGCTTGTGATAAGTTTAGGCAGTACATTGTTGATTCCAAAGTTATTATTCATACTGATCATGCTGCCATTAAATATCTTATGACAAAGAAGGATGCCAAGCCAAGGCTTATCAGATGGGTACTCCTTCTCCAAGAATTTGATTTGCAGATTGTTGATAGGAAAGGAGAAGACAATCCGGTAGCGGACAATCTTTCAAGAATGGAAGATATACCGCATGACCCCATCCCAGTTAATGATAGTTTTCCAGACGAGCAACTTGCCGTTGTAAAAGTACAACCTCTCTCCGATCCTTGGTATGCAGATTATGCTAATTTTATTGTTGCAAAGTATTTGCCTCCAGGTCTAACGTTTCAGCAAAGGAAGTTCTTTCATGATTTGAGGCACTACTTTTGGGATGACCCACATCTTTTCAAATAAGGTCCCGACGGGATCGTGAGAAGATGCATTCCGGAACATGAACAGAAGGACGTTCTCCGACGGTGTCATGATAGTCCCTATGGAGGACATCATGCCGGTGAGAGGACTGCACATAAGGTTCTTCAATCAGGTTTTTATTGGCCTACTCTCTTTAAAGATGCTAGAAATTATGTTTTAGCCTGTGATAAATGTCAGAGAGTTGGTAACATTAGTAGAAGGAATGAGATACCTACGAATTACTCGCTAGTGATTGAACCTTTCGATTGTTAGGGTTTTGATTTTATGGGTCCTTTTCCTTCTTCGCACAAGTACACTCACATTTTAGTAGCTGTTGATTATGTGACCAAGTGGGTTGAAGCAATCCCCACTGAAAGTGCTGATCACAAAACATCTTTGAAAATGCTTAAAGATGTAATTTTTCCTAGGTTTGGTGTACCAAGGTATCTCATGACCGATGGAGGATCACACTTCACGCACGGAGCTTTTAGAAAAGCTTTGGCTAAATATGATGTTAATCATAGAATTGCTTCACCGTATCATCCTCAAACTAGTGGGCAAGTTGAGCTCACCAATAGAGAGATTAAGTTGATCTTGCAGAAAACAGTAAATAGAAGTAGGAAGGATTGGTCAAATAAATTGGGAGATGCTTTGTGGGCATATAAAACTGCTTACAAAAACCCCATGGGCATGTCTCCCTATAAGATGGTGTATGGCAAGGCTTGCCATTTACCATTAGAGTTAGAGCACAAAGCTTTCTGGGCTGTTAGAGAGCTTAACGCTGACCCAAAACTAGCTGGTGAGAAGCGTCTCATGAACTTGACTTCTCTAGATGAATGGAGGAGTGAAGCTTACGAGAGCCCTAAAATGTTCAAAGAAAAGGTAAAAAGGTGGCATGATAGGAAGATTCTGAAACGTGAATTTAATGTTGGTGATAAAGTTTTGTTGTTCAGATCCCGTTTCAGGTTTTCTCCACGTAAACTACTTTCCAGGTGGGAAGGACCATTTCATATTGAAGAAGTTTATCGGTCTGGTGCAATTAAGATTAATAATTTTGAAGGCACCAAACCTCAAGTTGTGAATGGGCAAAGACTTAAACATTACATAGCAGGAGACCCTGTCGATGTTGATGCGAATATAATATACACAACAACCCATGAAGAACATGTTGCAGCCCTGTTTCAGACGCCAGCAGAAGCAGAATAAAGAAAAGGTATGTAGCACGGTAAGAAAACACCACAAAACATCATAAAAGTTCCGTATTACGAGTTTTTGCAAAATTAGTAAAATTCCGAGTCGAAGTGGAGCCGGAGACGACCACCAGGGAGACCAGGCGCCCCCCTGGCGCGCCCCCCCTGGGCCGCGCCGGCAGGCCGCCTGGACACCCTGGTGCCCGTCTCCGACCCCGCTTTGGTCCGTTACCTTCCTTTCTGTGCATAAATTTTTCCTATATATTTGCCCGGGTTGTTCCGGCAATGTATACTGCGATTTCGCGTGTTTTCTCTTCGATCTGTTTCTGCCAGGAAATCTTTCAGCTAAATTTAGGTGCCATGGCTTCTCCAAGTTCCCCCAAGGACACGTTCGTCGTCAACGTCATCAACCCTTACCTCGCTGAGGTGAAGAAGCACCCTCAGGTGGTTCAGATGAAGGAAGGCGTCCTTCATCAAGAAGATCTGAAGGGACCTATCAAGGAGGGGAGCGTCCAGGCCAGGCTGGAAGAAGTGGAGCAGGAAGTCTTCAAGTACAAGAAGATGACCGAGCGTGGTGTCGAAGCTAACTTTGACATCACCAACGAGCTGAAGAACTACTTTCTGAAGGAGATGAAGGAGATGTGGGAAAGAATCGCCGCGTCTGAAGATAGAATTATAGAACTCCAAGGGCAAATTAATGATCTATATAACCATAACTGTGAGTATGAACTAAGATTTATGCGCATGAGTTTGGGTGCTGAATGCAGGATTCAGGAGATGAGCCTCTCACGAGAGACTTTAGCAAGATATCCATGGAAGCGTTTCGCCAAGGACTACGTGATTAACGCCAACAAGCATGGGTGAAACCTCCATTGGTAATGGCATTCCCTTGGCTTGTTCCAAGCTTGGGGGAGTGCCCGGTATCTTTGTCTTTTACCTTTTGTCTTTTAGAAGTCAAGTAGAGTCGTATCATGTCTAGGGAGGTTATTATATGAGATAGGTGTGTGCATTGAGGTCTATCGCCCCCTTGGTGAAGAATTGTATCCGTGTGTGTGGAGTCGTCTATGATGGAATATTAACGAGAAGTTTATCGGTTCCTTTTTGCTGCACTCGGTATTCTCTTCACGCAATCGACCTTATATGATGATTCTTATGGGGAGTATTGACCTTATGTCAGGTATGGCTATGAAACTTTATTTATCTTGGCAAATATAGCTTTGGTCATAACAACAAGCATGATTTTCTTAAAGTATCAACATAGCCAAAACCTTTATGTCATTATGCTTGAAGTGTTATGTTGACAAGGAAGACAACTTGATGTGTTATGCTTATTTCAATGTTCATGCTTTATACTGCTTTGCATCTTAGTCATCATCAATTGTCTGCTCTTTCAAAACCTTTGCTAGCCTAAATCTGTACTAAGCGGAATTCTGCTTGTGCATCCATACCCTTAAGCCAATACCTTCCATATGAGTCCACCATACCTACCTACTCGTGGTACTCCACTACCACCTCCTAAAGTATATAATTTATGTGTTATCCTTAAATGTTCAAAATCTTTTATTTTGTGCCTCTACTTTAGCTCATGAGGAAGTAGTAGCTAATTCATGACCTTTTTGAGTTGGACAAGCTTCACCCCGGGATTGCATGAATAATGTGCAAACCCATAATACAAAAAGGAACTGGCATTGAGTGCGCCCGGCTTAAAAATAATATAACAAACAAACCCTCCTTCACGCTTTGTTCATGAGAAATCAGAAGACTTTGGCAGTGATAAACAAAGGAGAATAAGAGGATGTTATCGTCCTCATACGGGAGCCGTTCCTTGAAACTTGTCCAGTTCAAGAAGTAATTGAGTTATCTATTAGCATTCGTTGACAAATCATGCACCTCTCAAAAAAACTTGTTTTCATTCTGTTTGATTTGAGGATAGCACATGAGTTTTCCCTACTACCCTAGAGCAGGGCCTATCTTTTACTTTTTAGTTGAGTCAGTTATTTCTACTTCCCTCTATTTCTTAAAAAGAGCAGACGTTTGATGTTGATAAGGATTCATTCATATAAAGCTGCATTAGGATTTGTCATATCATATCCTTGTTGACATTATCATTTGATAAGTAAGTTGTTTGTCATGCCCAGCTAAGGCAAATATCTTCCTTTGTGTTAACACTTTCACTTCTTGCTTATTAACATGTTATTCTAAAAAGCTTTAATTAATCCCATCAAAATATAAGAGCAAAAGTTATTATTTGTTGTTCTTTGACCAAAGGATATGTTTGCCATGATATAATGAGTTTCCTTGGTCTTACTTTCGAATATAAGTGTTAACACTCTTTCATGAGAGCCTTATGAGTTGAAGATTGCTGCTGAGGATATTTGAGTTGGTGAAGAGACTATGATGCTTCTTGTCCGTATTCTATTTATCGACACTTCACTCTCTAAACTTGTGGACAGGTTTACCGAGTTCATATTCGCTTGGGTACAAGCGAGGTCTAAGCTTGGGGGTGTTGATACGTCCAAAATGCATCACTATTTTGTATTATAATTTATCCTTATTCATTGATATATTTCACGTTATGATGATGTTCTTATGTTGTTTTGGTCTATTTTACACAGTTTGCAACTTTCCGATGCCGAAACAGCAGACGCAGGATTCAGCAGGAAAAAGTGGATACTGAGTTGCTGAAGAAGAATACCTCCAAATTACCTGAAAATTGACGGGACGTGTTTTTCAGAAGAATAACGAAGACACGCAAAAGGGGAGTCAGAGGGGGGCAACAGGGTGCCCGGGCGGCCTGGGGGCGCGCCCCCCTGGCCGCGCCGGGGGGGCGCCTGGAGCCCCTGACCCACCTCTGGCCGCCCCCTTTTGCATATATGCTCTCCGTCCCCCGAAAACCCTAGGCACGGGACTTTTTACGGAGTTCCGCCGCCGCTTCGAGGCGGAAACCTACAGAGAAGAAAAGGGCATCTCCGGTGGGCAGATTCCGCCGGGGAGATCACCTCTCGGAAGGGGAGATCGTCGCCATCGTCATCATCATCATCACGGGCATCATCGAGATCATCATCAACATCATCCCCAACACCAGCACCATCTCCATCTTCATCCAAATCTCATCTTTCCATCGCAACTCTTGTTGTAACTTGTACTACCTATCCTCTCTACTCTATCGGTGTTGATTACTACTTTGTGGTGAATGCTATTGATTTTTGTTGGAGAAATATTATTATGTCCAGATTGTTTATCACATATTTATCCCCTCTGATCATGATCTCTTTTATGTCTTGTGAGTAGTTACCTTAGTTCTTGAGGACATGGGGAAAGTCTTGTTGTTAGTAGTCATATGTTGTTGAAGTAATATGTGTTGTTTGATACTTAAGTTGTGTTGTCATTCTACTAGTGGTGTTGTGTGAGTCGAACACCCAACACTTCGCCTTATTAAGGACCTAGGGGAATGCATTGTGTATAAAGAATGCTTATGGTGGGTTGCCGGAGTGACAGAAACCTGAACCCCAGTTCGCACGCTTTTGCATAAGGGAATAATGGATCCTCGATCGTATTGCTATGGTTAGGCTTTTGCCTTGAATTCTATCTTGTATTTGCGGATGCTTGCAAGGTGTTTAATCATAAGAGTGCATTCATCTTGGTCTAGAGAGTGCACTAGCATAGATCCACCCACCAACACTTATCAACACATAACATAGTATCGATACAGAATATGGCGAAAGCACACGACTACCTCTCCCGTGTGTCCTCAAGAACGCTTTAGTCTTTATAAGTTCAGTTGCTAGGCCTCTCCATTGCTAAGAAAGGATTGGGCCACTTGTTACTCTCAGTATCTCTTGCATTACTTGCCTTTACATTCCTGTCGCTTATATCGAGAAAACCCCTAAAAGTTATCTTTCAGTGCTTGCAGTAATTTCTTGCTCAGAATCGCTTATCAATACCTTCTGCTCCTCGTTGGGTTCGACACTCTTACTTATCGAAAACGCTGCAACAGATCCCTTACGGTTGAGGGTCATCAAGGATAGCTCTATTCTTTAAGTCACTTGGGATTTATATCTGTTGATCACTATGAAGAATGTGAAGGACTCAAAAACCAAGATCTTACCCTCAACTACGAGGGAAGGTAAGGAACTGCCATCTAGCTCTACACTTGATTCTCCTTATGTTATGGGTAAATTTGCGACACCTACTCATGCTATTGAATCTGATATGTCATATGTTCTTGATGATGCCACTTCTGCTATGTATGATGAAACTACTTCTATGCTTGATATTACTATGCCACTAGGTGAATTTCTAGATGAACAAATTGCTAAGGTTAGGGAGAATGCAAATATTGAAACTGATGATATTTATGAAAGTGATGATTAAGCTTCTCCCAATAGATATGAATTGCCTGTTGTTCCTGAGGGTTATGTTATGGATGAAGTAACTGTTAGAGACTTTCTTGCTTGCAATGATAGATATGATCTTAAGAAATTATTAGCTAAGCTGAAAGAAAAGTCCTTGGATGCTAGAATGAAGCATGACCCTGCTTTTGCTACTTCACCTATCTGTGTTAGCGATAAGGATTATGAATTCTCTGTTGATCCTGAGTTAATTACTTTGGTTGAATCTGATCCTTTCTGTCAGGGATATTACTAGCAGGTATGAACCGGCTAGTGTAAACCGGATTATGGTAATATCGTTGTATCATTGTAATGCTTAGTAGAGGCTACGGCTCATGAGATCTTAGAACCCATGTATAGAGTTATGGTTTGTAAACCGCCTGATCATGTAACTTGAGAGATAAGGAAGAAAGAGCAGAGACCGAGGCGGACACAAGTATGAGCCGGCCTCGGGACTCTATAAACCGGACCGGGCGTCGCTTCTATATAAAGGGACGACCCGACGACGGTTCAAGGACAAGCAAGAAACAACCCGTCGAGACACAGGCAAGCGATCCGCTCCCTGTTCATCGACGCCCAGGCAATACCAAACCAAACTAGACGTAGGATTTTACCTTCATCGAAGGGGCCGAACTAGTATAAACCCTCTGTGTCCTTTGTGTGCTTTTAACTCCTTCAAGCTAACCCGTGCGGTGGGTCCATTATCAAGTCTGTTAAACCGGACATCTGCCATGCTAATTCCACGATAGTTGGCGCCCACCTTGGGGCCTCCGCACGATGGTTTCGAGTTCTTGAAGGGCGGCTTTGAAGGGCTCAAGGGCTACGCGGTCGGCCGGATGACCAAGAGTCGCCGCGGCCGGATCTACATCGACGACGCAGGTTGGGGACCGGAGGCCGATTCAATCGAATACGGGTACCGGGTTCCCTTCGGCGGCATCCACGTCTTCATCGGCAAGATCGGCGAGCCGGGACCTGAGCCGGACGTCTTCCCCAACATCGTCGAGCCGGCTCAGCGTGCGAGATCGGCCCGGATTCAGCCCGCCAATAGCACGTTTTCGTTGGATCAGTTCACGGGGTTCAAGCCGAGGACGGATCGGAGTCCGGTGGCGAGACAATTGTCTACTCCGACGATGAATCTTCATCCGGAGAGACGGAATCTTTGTATCAGTTGCGGGACGGCCGGTCTGAGGGTGAGTCCGACGGAGACAGTATTCCGGGCCCCTTTGTCCCGCCAAACCGGGTGGCTGTCTTTATGGCCGGTTCACAACCTACGCCGCAGTCCACGATGATCGGGGCGACAGCAGAAGCTGGTGCAGGGGGGAGTGGCCAGGCCCTCTCGCCCGCTGACGTTCTATCCACTTTAGTCGAGGAGTTCACAGCCCGAGCCATGGCAGAGGTAGCTCCAGAAGACAAGGCGTAACATGATGCAGAGCTCTTTCAGTTAAAGGGCCGGATTGATCAAGCAAGGGAAGATCTGAAAACAGAGAAGGCTATGATAGCAATAAGGCAGGCAGAGCTGAATGATCAGGCTTT
Organism: Secale cereale; assembly: GCA_902687465.1. Lineage (NCBI taxonomy): Eukaryota > Viridiplantae > Streptophyta > Magnoliopsida > Poales > Poaceae > Secale > Secale cereale. The sequence continues at coordinate 143,912,241 of LR738715.1, forward strand.
TCATCTAAGGATGGAGCAGGCCTCTGCACAAGGAGTAAGGAGTCGGAAGTACCAGTCTCGTCTACCACCAGTTTACGAGGCGACAGATCTTTTCAGGACACCCGGGGCGGGGACCAGTAATGATCCGGCTTTAAACCGGAGGGCGCCCCTAGCAAGGGATGAGCCGGTTCAGCAGCCTACTACGGAGCAAGATCGGCGGGTCACGTCTACGCCTCACGTTCCTACCCCTCCGGGTCATTATTCAAATCCCTTGGACAACATCGTTGCTGCTGCTTCACGCTTGGCCGCATTACCCATTGAGGGGACATCTCCTGTGGCGTTGGAGGCACGCAGGGTTAAGGATCTACTTAATACGGCATTAACACAACAACAAGCGTATTCTCATAGCCGGGAGAGGCTCCATTCAACACCACGCCCCAGCCGGAGTTACACTAGGCATTGGGAAGAACCAGAAGTGTCTAGCAGTGAATGCAGGCGACACCGTCATAGACAAAATAATCCGGCAGGCGTGGATGCACAAGCTGAGGATGCAAATCGGGTTAGATCGGTGGCCCGGGAGGAGGTCCGTCAAATGACGCCGGTTCACACAACCACAGCAGAGACAGGAGTCACAACGAGTTCCTTTGGGGTGCAGTGTCTTATCCCCGCTTTACGGAGCGTGAAGCTACCCAAGGATTTTAAAGGCCCACGTAAAGTGCCTAATTACACAGCAGATTTGGCTCCAGAAGCTTGGGTTGAGAGTTATGAGATGGCCATGGAGATGCTGGATGTGGATGAAGCGGCTTGTGCGAAATACTTTACCATGATGCTTGAAGGTACAGCCCGAACCTGGCTAAAGGGGTTACCCCCTAATTCTATCGGGTCATGGGGAGAGCTGCGTCGCCAGTTTATCAAGAACTTCAAGGATACATGCAAGCAGCCGATGTCGATAGTAGATCTAGCAGCCTGTGTGCAAGGAGAATAGGAGTCTACAAGTGCATGGGTACTGCGAGTGTCAGAGATCTTGCACTCTTCGAATGGTATCAATCCCAGTACGGCAATAGTGACATTAGAAAACAATTGCCGGTTTGAGTCTCTCAAGTTAAAACTGGGACGGCTTAAACGGGATTGTAATGATATGGGAACTCTCATGAGCGCTCTAGTAAAATATGGGGATTCTGACAACACTAAGTATCCAGAAGCAGAGGGAGACAAAGCAGGAAAGGTCAACAAGCCTGGTAAACCGGCGCAGGTTAATCCGGCTGGTACCAGTTTCTTTGGCAAGCGAAAGGCTGAGGGTGGCTCTGATTTCGTGGCCAATACCCAAGTTCAAGGGGGTTTTCAGCGCAATAAGGGCAAACCGCCTCCACAAACCGGCGTAGGGAATGTTAGCTGGGACCAGGAGTTAAATCAGCCTTGTCCGAAGCATAGCACAAGGGAACGACCGGCAAAACACACTATAGGAGAATGCAAGCCCTTGATGGAAGCCGTAATGAGCCGCTTCTACTCTAACAACGTGCCTCCAAACGGCGGTTCAGGCCCGGGGTTCTACAGTCCGGGTCACCAGGGGAACGGCTCCGGATCAGGATATCGTGGCAACAACAGTGGTTATAATAACCGAGGCAATAATCAATATGGTCAAGGTGGTTATAATAACCAAGGCAATCAGCCGCATGGTCAGGGAGGTTACAATAACCAAGGCAGCCAATAGCAGCGCCAAGGTAATCACAATAACCAAGGTAATCAGCAGCGTCAACAACAGCAGCAGCAATCTAGATATCAGAGTAACCCGAAGGAGTTGAGTAGTGGGCAGTATCATGTGTTTACTACAAGTTTGTGTAAACGGGATCAGAAAGTCTTGAAGCCGGCGGTCCACGCGGTTGAACCGGCGACACCGCAATTCCTGCGCTGGTCAGAGCAGCCTATTGTGTGGAGCAGGGAGGATCATCCGCTGCGAGTTGATAATCCGGGCCACTTGGCCTTGGTAGTAGCACCACAGGTGGGTGGCTACAAATTCACTAAAGTCCTCATGGATGGCGGCAGTAGCATCAATATCTTGTATTATGAGACTTTCCGCCACATGGGGCTGATGGATAAGAAGCTAAGGCAATCAAACACGGTATTTCATGGAGTAGTGCCAGGTAAGTCAGCCTACCCAGTTGGAAAAATTGACTTAGAAGTTACCTTTGGAGATGAACAGGATTCCAGGTCAGAGATAATAACTTTTGAAGTCGTCAAGATCCGGAGCCCCTATCATGCTCTGTTCGGGAGGACGGTTTATGCCAAGTTTATGGCCAGGCCGTGTTATGTTTATCTACAGCTCAAGATGCCGGGTCACAAAGGAACAATCACGGTTCATGGAAGTCGCAAGATTGCATTGGAGTGTGAAGAGGGAGACGCTGCCTACGCGGAGGCAGTATGCGCTACAGAGGAGTTGAAGTTTTACAAGGATAATGTTGATCCGGCAGATATGACCCCATTGAAGAAGCCGACTACGGAGCATGATCCGGCGTTGAAGTTTAAATCGGCGGAGGAGACCAAGCAAGTTGATTTTGTGCCAGGCGATTCATCCAAGCAATTCACTATCAGCGCTAACCTTGATCCCAAATAGGAAAGCGCGCTCATCGAGTTCATCCGTGAGAACCGGGATATCTTTGCATGGAAACCTTCTGACATGCTAGGTATACTGAGGGAACTCGCTGAGCACAGTATTAACATTGATCCGAAGTTTAAACCGGTCAAACAGTATCTGTGCCGCTTCAACGAAGAAAGGCGCAAGGCTATAGGAGAAGAGGTGGCCAGGCTTTTAGCCGCGGGGTTCATAGTTGAAGTTTTTCATCCGGAATGGTTGGCTAATCCGGTGCTGGTGTTAAAGAAGAATGGAAAGTGGAGAATGTGTGTGGACTACACAGACCTCAACAAAGCTTGTCCAACTGATCCTTTTGCTCTCCCTCGCATTGATCAGATCATCGATGCTACAGCGGGATGTGAGCGGCTAAGTTTTTTGGATGCATACTCAGGATATCACCAGATCAAGATGGCAGTTAAGGACCAGGAGAAGACAGCTTTCATAACTCCTTTTGGTGCTTTTTGCTATGTATCTATGCCTTTTGGGCTCAAGAGTGCCCAAGCAACTTATCAGCGTTGCGTATAGAACTGTCTTAAGGGGCAGATAGGGAGAAATGTTCATGCTTATGTAGATGATATCATGGTGAAGTCAAGAAAGGAGGAGACGCTGATAGAGGACCTCAAGGAGACCTTTGACAATCTTCGGGCCTATAAGATGATGCTTAATCCGGAGAAGTGTGCTTTTGGTGTTCCGGCAGGCAAGCTCCTTGGGTTTTTGGTGTCAAACAGAGGAATAGAAGCTAATCCAGCTTGCGTTAATGATGTTCAGCGTATCGCTGGCCGGATCACAGCATTAAGCCGGTTCATTAGCCGTTTGGGGGAGAAGGCGGTTCCGCTTTATCAGATGCTGAGAAAGACGGATCGGTTTATATGGAGTGATGAGGCAAATGCTGCGTTTGAAGACTTGAAGCGATAGTTGGCAAGGCCACCGGTCCTGGCTACCCCTGTTGATAATGAGCCTTTGCTGTTATATGTCGCTGCCAACGCACGGGCAGTTAGTGTGGCAATCGTGGTTGAGCACAAGGAAGCAGTGAAGGAATATCCGGTTCAGCGTCTAGTCTATTACGTCAGTGAAGTGCTCATCGAGTCTAAGCAGAGGTACCCACATTGGCAGAAGCTGGTGTATGGTGTGTTCATGGCAAACCGGAAGTTGAAGCATTATTTCCAAGGCCATCCGATAACTGTTGTTTGTTTAGCACCATTGGGGGATATAATCCAGAACAGGGAAGCTACGGGTAGAGTGGCGAAGTGGGCCATTGAGCTCAGCCCACACGAATTGAAATATGTGCCATGCACCGCTATCAAATCTCAGGCATTGGTGGATTTCATCAATGATTGGACAGAACTGCAAACACCTGAGGAGAAGCCGGACCTTACATACTGGACGATTCACTTTGACGGTTCAAGGCAGTTAGAAGGCTCGGGGGCTGGAGTTGTTTTAACTTCCCCGCGAGGTGATAAGTTTTGTTACGTCCTCCGTTTATTGTTTCCTTGTACTAACAATGCAGCAGAGTATGAAGCATTACTTCATGGCTTGCGGATGGCCAAGGAAATGAACTTGAGCCGGGTCAAGTGTTTCGGCGATTCAGATTTGGTGGCACAACAAGTATCAGGCAAGTGGGATTCAAGAGATCCTCTCATGGCAGCTTACAGACGAGAAGTTGAAGCAGTTGCAGGATATTACAAAGGGTATCAGGTGGATCACATAGACCGGCGAAGGAATGAAGCGGCTGATGCTCTGAGCCGGCTGGGTTCTCAACGTAAACCGGTACCACCAAATACTTTTTTGGATGAGCTACACAGTCCATCAGTGCAAGTACCATCAGAGGAAGACCTGGCTGTTCCTGATCCGGAGGCATAGCTAGTTGCGGCACTTCATGTTATTCCAGATTGGATGTTGCCCTATTTGGCGTATCTGAGCCGAGGAGAGCTACCGGATGACGAGATCGAGGCACGACATATAGTCCGGCGTTCTAAGTCCATGACAATTGCAAACGGGGAACTTCATCATCGCAGCGTTTCTGGAGCATTTCAGCGGTGTGTATCAACTGAGGAAGGTTGTGATATTCTTCGTGAGATCCATGAAGGAGATTGTGGTCATCATGCCGGTTCAAAATCCTTGGTGGCTAAAGCTTTTCGACATGGGTTCTATTGGTTGACAGCTCATGCTGATGCGGCGGATCTAGTCCAGAAGTGTGATGCTTGTCAGAAGTTTTCACGACGCGCTCTTGTTTCGGCACATGAGCTTCGAATGATACCCATAACTTGGCCGTTTGCGACTTGGGGGCTTGATATGGTTGGGCCCTTCAAATGATCCCAAGATCAGAAAACTCATCTACTGGTGGCAGTGGATAAGTTTACGAAGTGGATTGAGGTAGAGCCTGTGAGCAAGTGTGATGCGGCAACAACAGTTAAATTTATCAAAAAGGTAATTTTCCGGTTTGGCTTTCCACACAGCATCATCACAGACAACGGCACCAATTTATCTAAAGGAGAGATGGAAGAGTTTTGTCAAAGAGAGCATAGTCGCCTGGATGTGTCTTCCGTAGCGCACCCTCAATCCAATGGTCAAGCCGAAAGAGCAAATCAGGAGATTTTGCGAGGTATCAAGCCCCGACTTATGACTCCCTTACAAAGAACGCCAGGGTGCTGGGTTGAGGAGTTACCATCTGTCCTTTGGAGTATCAATACTACACCAAACCGGTCCACAGGTTACACACCTTTCTTTATGGTATATGGTGCGGAAGCGGTTCTTCCAAGTGATATCCGTCATGATTCGCCAAGGGTGACGGCCTATGTTGAAGCGGCTAACGAGCAGGCGAGACAAGACAGTTTGGACCGGCTGGATGAAGAACGTGATATAGCAGCAGCACGGTCTGCAATTTATCAACAAGACTTGCGTAGGTACCACATCCGCCGGATCAAGACCAGGACATTCCAGGAGGGAGACTTAGTATTGCGGCTCATCCAAGATCAAACAGATATGCACAAGCTATCCCCGCCTTGGGAAGGGCCCTTTGTGGTCAGCAACAATCTACACAACGGTTCATATTACCTGGTGGACGTTCGAGAACACAAGGACTCACGGAAATCAGAAGAAGAGACAAAGAGGCCGTGGAACATCGCCCTCTTGCGGCCCTACTATACCTGAGCCATGGGCTCCACTGTATCCTATGTATATATTATGATTAATGAATAAACCGGCACCCTCGGTAAACCGGGGGCTCAGCCTTTTTTCCAAAACAAGTATCTTATGGGGACAACCATACATGTCTTATCATATGTCATTTTTCAAACAAATCGATCGGTTTAAACTGATTTTGCAGGGCATATGCACTCGGGAGCAATAACTCACTGAAGAGCTTTTTTCAAGCATAGGTCGTATCAGGACCAAAGAGGACATTTCATAAGGCCCTCTGGATGGTACCCGCATCCAGTTATTGCCTAAGTTTCATAAAGGCCCTCTGGATGGTACCCGCATCCAGTGATTGGCTAAGTTTCATAAAGGCCCTCTGGATGGTACCCGCATCCAGTGATTGGCTAAGTTTCA
>LR738715.1:143918600-143957309 GCA_902687465.1 Secale cereale
GGCCAGCAGGGGACAGGATTGTACCCGAATTCTAGCTTAACCACTGTTGGTCATATCCGGTTCCTATGGATGGTACCCGCATCCATCGACCGGCCCTCTGGATGGTACCCGCATCCATTGATTGGCTGAACCTTGCTTTGAGCCTGGCAGCTCATAAAAAGCCTCGACTACATGGTTTTATTTGCAAATTTGCATTTCTGGTATTTATGTTTTATGATTCTCTAATTCGGAGTGGGACAACTCCAGAGTTGACCACATATCTACAAAATTAAAAGTCTGTGTCATGAACACCAGCATGAGTTAAAAGTCTGGGTCATGAGCACCAGCATGAGTTAAAAGTCTGGGTCATGAACACCAGCATGAGTTAAACCGGTGATCATTATAATCCGGATCAACCATCAGGCAAAAGCCAAGTATATCTACAAATGTCTGGACAAAGCTCCAGCATGATCTAAACCGCTGTCTTTTATCAAACCCGGGATTATTATTGGGTCTATCAAAAGTTCCCTCAGAAAATTTGAAATTTTACCGAATTAAAAATATCAAGTATGCTTGATGACAGGTATGAAGTTATTTTTGGTACAAACAAAACACTTGTTTGATATATTTTATGAGAACAATTTAATTGGTCCAGCGGTAAAACCGCTAGGACATAGTTTCAGTATTATTTATGCAGGAACAGATGATATGCAGGATACGCCATATCAGACCAAATTTAAATTGGCAACGTTAAAACAAGAAGTTGGAGTATCCGGATCAAAGCGGACAATGTTTTAAGCTATCCTATTACAAGGCATAGCAAGCCTGAACGGATTAAAAATTGTCCAGCAAAATGAGACTGCAGCTACAAGGATATACTATGAACTACGCTTCCTCCTGCTGCGACGGCTGGGTATCGACTTGTTCCGGAGTCTCCTCCTCTTCTTGAAGCGGCTGGAAGTAAGGGACGCACCAATCGATTTTCGTTAAGGCATGAAAGTACATCTCTTCATTGATGAGTTCAGACGGATCGATATCTGGGGCGAAGGTATGAGGGCGCACTGGTGGGATTAGATTGACGGTATCATAAACCGGTCGATCCACCCGCTCGTTCTGTAAATCATACCCCGGATGATACCTGGACAAGTCTGATTTGGCAGCAAGCTTGCTAGCGAGAGGACGCATCTCCTTCGTCAAGGTGTGGAGATCTTTGGCAGTAAAAGCTGATCCGTCTTCTTTAGTATTGGGATACCCATTCAAAGCTTCTGCCGGATCAAAGTCCGGAACCCACGCTTTCGCTCTGGTAAGCGCCATGAGGGAGCCGGCTCGAGCAGCAGACTTCTTAACTTCTTCCAAGCGCACTGGCAAGACAGACAGTTTCTCTAATGTACCTTGGATGGTCGTAGGGGCCGGTTTATTGAAAGATGTTGCGCTTATGATCCTCTGAGCGCCGGAATACAGCTGCTCGACCAAAGTATAACACGCCTTGAGTTTTTTTTCGTAAATCATCCCCAAGATGGGTGACACGGCGCCCTGCACATGATTATCAAAGTTAAGCCGGCACAGATTAAAGATTGCAAGGATAAAAGCAGGAATACAAATTAAGTACTTATCGAAGACAGCAGAAGTCATCAGTTCTATTTGCCGCTTTAAACCGGTTAACTCTTTAGTCACCGGATTAAGGGCGTCCTCAGCGTCCTTTGCCCTTTTTTCCATATCCTTTTTCTGAACCTCAAAGGCGGTCCGCTCCTCTTCAAAGAATTTCTTCAGTTGTTCAACAGTCTTTAAACTCAGCACCAAGTCTTTCTTGGCCTTAGAAGCAGCAGACTCCATTTCAGCAAGTCTGTTCCGGAGTTCAGTGATCTCTTCAGTTCTCCGGTTGAAATCAGCCTACAATAAAAATCAAGTGGAATAAAAGTAAAAGTCAGGCAAGTTTCAAGCACACAAACAAGTTGTCTACTTGACACTTGGGGGCTAATGGGCAGTTGAAGCGTCAAACAATAGCAATTCAAAGACAAGTCTCAAGCACACAAACAAGTTGTCTACTTGACACTTGGGGGCTAATGGATAGTTGAAGTATCAAAGGAAATATTCAGACAAGTCCCTGGCACATAAACCGAGTTATGCCCCTGGCACTTGGGGACTAATGTAAGATCATTTGCTGCATCAGGAAGTACCGGTTCACCTTCTAAACGTAGCTAAACCGGAACTTGGGGGCTACTATGATATATACAGAAGAACGTCAAAAGCGAAAATTAAAAAGCAAAGGATTACCTCATACTTATCTTTCATCATGTTAACCAAGCCCGCTTCATAATCTCGGCTAGTATGAAGCCGGTTCAAGTACCCGGAATAGAGCTCCTGGGTCCTCATGTCGGCGAAGCTAGACAGGTCGGTACTCCATTTACCCTTTTCTTGATGCAGCTTCTCCGCTTTAGCCGTATGTTTGGCTAAGACAGTGGGCTCAGCAGGAGCGGTGTAAGCTGTGCGAGTTATTTGAACTTCCGGAGAAGCAGTTGTTGGTGGTGGGGTCGCAGTGTGAACCGGGCTAGCAGGAGCCGGACTAGTCCGAGGAGGATCGGCCTGGGCATGACTTGCCGGTTCATGGACGTCCTCAATATTGGGATTCTCAGGCACAATGGTGTGATCCATAGGAGCAGGATCTTCAAGTGGAATTGTGGGCTCGCCTTCCGGAAGGATAGTTGTATCCGGATCAACCGCCGGATCATCCATGGCAGTTTCAGCAGTTGATTTGTTGGCCTTTGCCTTTTTGCTAGGCTTAGGCTTGCTGAAAGGAATTAGAAAGAAGAAATCAGAACTATAAAGAAAAGTACAATCATAAACCGGATAACTAAAAGACTTACCCTGGGACAGTTTTCAGGGGTGGGAGTTGTGTGGCAGTTGATTCGTCGGAAGAAGATAAGGGAGTATCCTGATAATTAGGGTCAGACGGTTTAAGCGGTTTGCGTATAAGCCCGGCCTTGGGATGAAGAAGAGTTGGAGAGAGTATAACCTCAGAGCGGCGTCTCCGAGCTGGAGTAAGGGATATTCCGGATGATTCCAATGCAAGGCCGCTATGGCGGGTGGTCCGGCGAAGGGCTTCATGTTGCTGTTTCTTCAAAATAAAATTGGGATCCAATTGAGCATAAGGGTGAGAAAACTGATATTTCCGGACTGTCCGATGACTTTTTTGTGGAAGTGGTTCTGAATCGGAAGAAAGAATAGTTACCTCAATTTCTGCCTGTTTATCTCCTTCAGCCAACTCCTGTGAAAAGTTACCGTTAAATACAAGTATGGATAAAAAGTGAACAAGTCAAAGCCGGATTAACCCATACCTCGGAGTACGGATCATCATCTTCAGCATGTGAACCGGAGCCAGCAGCCGCCTTTCTCTTCTTGATAGCGAAAGCTTTCCGGCGTGGCTGTTTTCCGGCCTTCTCTTGTGGCTTCCTCTTCCAAAAGGGATCATCAGCCTGTTCAAAAGGTGAAAGATAATTGAAAGAACGATTTAAAGGAACGGATTACAAAACATATGAAAGAGAGTAAGACGTACTGCAGGCAGCTTGTTTTTCTTGTAATATGGAGCCAATCCGGTTTGGCTGCATTCTTCTAAGGTGACATTAAGCATCTTCTTAGCAGACTCAGTGACTTCCGATTCAGAAAGTTTGTCCTTAGAAAAACGTTGAGGATCATCCGGTTTACCAGAATATTTATACATCAAGCTTGGGCGCGGGCTCAGAGGAAGGATACTCCAAGAGAGCCAGCAGCGCATAAAATCCACTCCGGATAAGCCATTGGCCATAAAGGCCTTTAGCCTGGCAAGTTGAGAAGCAAACCGGGGCCGCTCTGAGGAGCTGAGGCGCTGCGGCAAGGGGTGATCCTCCGGAAGACGGTGCTCGCGATAACCCGGTAATGGATTTTCCCCTTCAGGTGAAGTGTCAATGCAATAAAACCAAGATTTATTCCAATCCTTGGGGTGCGTGTGGAGAGCGGCGTGAGGAAAGACTACGTCTCTTCTCTTCTGAATGCTGACCCCGCCCAGTTCTTGATGAGGTCCGCTGGTAAACTCAGTTCGCCGGTTTAAGTGGAAAAAGTCCCTGAATAGATCGACTGATGGTTCTTCTTGCAAATACACCTCTGAGAAAACTTGAAAATCGCATATGTTGGAAACAGAGTTAGGGCCTATGTCCTGATGATGGAGTTGGAAAGCGGCAAGTACGTCCCGGAAAAACTTTATACCGTGAGGAGTGAAGCCCCGAGCAATATGGTCAAAGAAGACAATAACCTCCCCCTCTTTGGGAGTAGGAGGACATTCATCTCCTGGGGCCCGCCATTTTAAAACGGACTGAGGGCCTAAAGTGCCGATTGCAGCAGCGTTGACTAAATCTTGTTCCGTAACAACGGAAGGAACCCAGTTGCAAGAGACAAATTGTTTGGCCATAGCAACAGAAGAACAAGTGCTGAAAGGATAAAGTGTAAACCCGGATTATTCGAGTACAGTGGCATAAACCGGACGACATATGCAAAGATCACGCAACGGTTTAGACAAGGGACTAATGATATGGCTAATCCGGCAGTAAGCAGGAAAACATATTACTACCGGTTCATGATAATAAAAGAGAAGCTAAACCGTCGTGTTCGTCATTGAGTTTTTACAGAAGCAGCATATGACTGTTTAAACCGGAGAATACTTTACAGATCTACAAAGGTGAAGAAACAAGTTTCTGCAGACAGCTAAAGTATAACAGATCTGAGCGTCCAGGAAAACAAAAACAAATACGTTGCTATTGCAAGAAGAACTAGGGGGATTATATACAGAGCAGACAAATTTAAAGTTTGAATCTAAAGGACGAGATCTAACGTATACAGCAGCGGAACAGAGGCAAGTTTTAAGGGCAAGATCTAAAGGATGAAATTACTACGAACTTGGTGCCTAGGATGAACGGATGAAGCTATCACTGAGGTTTAATGGCGGAGACGCGAGAAGAACCCTAGAGTTATAGATCTACAGTGAGGAAGATGAAGTACCTGGAACAGCAAGAAGCGGCGGCAGAGTTTTCTCTGGTCGCACTCAGGTTGATGCAGCGGACGGCGGAGACTTGAGCTCGACGGACGACGGCGGAGACTTAAGCTCGACGGACGACGGTGGAGACTAGAGCTCGGGCGACGGAGGAAGAAGAACGAACAGAAGGTAAATGAAGAAGAGTTGCAGCGATATTTATAAAGGGGCAGAGAACGAAACGGCAGGCACGAGATTTGAGGAGGCAAAAAATCGGATAAAGATTCTCTGTCGCCTCGATTCTCGGGATAGCCTTTAGACAAAGGTGATAGACAGTTGGGCGCGTTAAATGCGGAAGTGATGTCACGGTCAAAATTAAGTGACTTTCAAGGATGACGTCATGGCCGGTTTACAAAAATGAGAAGACACAAGAAGGAAGATTATGCAAGACTGAGAAGATTGATGTGAACAAGTTCAAATCATTCTGGGGTCTAATGTCAGGGATATTACTAGCAGGTATGAACCGGCTAGTGTAAACCAGATTATGGTAATATCGTTGTATCATTGTAATGCTTAGTAGAGGCTACGGCCCATGAGATCTTAGGACCCATGTATAGAGTTACGGTTTGTAAACCGCCTGATCATGTAACTTGAGAGATAAGGAAGAAAGAGCAGAGATCGAGGCGGACACAAGTATGAGCCGGCCTCGGGACTCTGTAAACCGGATCGGGCGTCGCTTCTATATAAAGGGACGACCCGGTGACGGTTCAAGGACAAGCAAGAAACAACCCGTCGAGACACAGGCAAGCGATCCGCTCCCTGTTCATCGACGCCCAGGCAATGCCAAACCAAACTAGACGTAGGCTTTTAACTTCATCGAAGGGGCCGAACTAGTATAAACCCTCTGTGTCCTTTGTGTGCTTTTAACCCCTTCAAGCTAACCCGTGCGATGGTTCCATTATCAAGTCCGTTAAACCAGACATCTGCCGTGTTAATTCCACGACACTTTCCATGGCTATGAATCTGAAACTGTTGTGGCACATCTTACTAAGTTGAATGATATAGCCACCCTGTTTACCAACGATGAAAAGATTCGTTACTACTATATCCTTAAGTTGTTTCGTTTCTCGTTAAAGGGTGATGCTAAAACTTGGTTTAATTCTCTTGATGCTGGTTGTGTGCGTAGTCCCCAGGATATGATGTATTACTTCTCTGCTAAATATTTTCCCGCTCATAAGAAACAAGCTGCCTTACGGGAAATATATAACTTTGTGCAAATTGAAGAAGAGAGTCTCCCACAAGATTTGGGGAGGCCTCTCCAATTACTTAATGCTTTGACTGATCATCCTCTTGAGATGCATGATATACTTGATGTCTTTTATAATGGACTAACTGATGCTTCCAGAGATCACCTGGATAGTTGTGTTGGTTGTGTTTTCAGGGAAAGAACAGTTGAACAAGCTGAATTACTATTGAATAATATGCTGGCCAATGAAAATAATTGGACACTTCCTGAACCAGCCCCTAAGACAACTCCGAAGAAAAGAGGTGTTCTATTTCTCAGTCCTGAAGATATGCAAGAGGCAAAGAAATCTATGAAAGAAAAAGGTATTAAAGCAGACGATGTTAAGAATTTACCACCTATTGAAGAAATACATGGTCTTGATAACCCGACACAGGTAGTAAAGGTAAATTCTCTTTATAGATTTGATGAAGGTGATATTCCTCGTTATAAGTCAGCTAGCCAATGCTTAGATGAGTTTGACAATTTTATTGTGAAACAAGAAAACTTCAATGCTTATGTTGGTAGACAATTACAACACAGTGCTTATATGATTGAACGCTTGAGTGATTACCTATCTAGAGCTAAAGGTGAACTGAAACTCATTAGTATACATGCTTCTATGGTCACCATTCAAGTAGAACAAGTTCTTAAGGCTCAGAATGATTTGGTAAGTGAGTTCAATAGTAAGAATAATGACTATGCTGTTAGAATTGCTACTAGAGGTGGTAAAATGACTCAGGAACCTCTGTATCCTGAAGGCCACCCTAAGAGAATTGAGCAAGATTCTCAGAGAGCTAATTTAGATGCACCTAGTTCTTCTAAGAAGAAGAAAAAGAAAAATGATAGGACTTTGCATGCTTCTAGTGAACCTGTAGCTGACACACCTCAGAATCCCAATGATATATCTGTTTCTGATGCTGAGACACAATCTGGTAATGAACATGAACCTAGTGATAATATAAATGATGATGCTCAACCTAGCAATGATAATGATGTAGAGATTGAACCTGTTGTTGATCTTGATAACCCACAATCAAAGAATCAACGTTATGATAAGAGAGACTTTGTTGCTAGGAAGCACGGTAGGGAAAGAGAACCATGGGTTCAGAAACCCATGCCTTTTCCTCCAAAACCTTCCAAGAAAAAGGATGATGAGAATTTTGAGCGCTTTGCTGAAATGATTAGACCTATCTTTTTGCGTATGCGTTTGACTGATGTGCTTAAAACAAATCCGTATGCTAAGTATATGAAGGATATTATTACCAATAAAAGAAAGATACCTAAAGTAGAAATTTCCACCATGCTTGCCAATTATACTTTCAAAGGTGGAATACCTAAGAAACTAGGAGATCCAGGAGTACCTACTATACCTTGCTCCATTAAGAAAAACTATGTTAAAACTGCTTTATGTGATCTCGGAGCCGGTATTAGTGTTATGCCTCTCTCTTTATATCATAGACTTGACTTGAATAAGTTGACACCTACTGAAATATCTTTGCAAATGGCTGATAAATCAATTGCCATACCTGTCGGTATTTGTGAGGATGTGCCTCTTGTAGTTGCAAATGTTACTATTCTAACGGACTTTGTTATCCTTGATATTCCCGAGGACGATAGTATGTCTATTATTCTTGAAAGACCCTTTTTGAATATTGTAGGGGCTGTTATTGATTGCAACAAAGGCAATGTCACTTTTGATGTCAATGTTAATGAGCATACGGTACACTTTCCGAGGAAACAACCTCAGGTCCACAGTATCAATTATATTGGAAACATTTCAACTATCACTATTGGAGGTTTTGAATTTCCTCTTCCTACTGTCAAGAAGACATATGACATTCTTATTGTTGGGGACATGCATATCCCCATTGAGGTAACCTAGTGTTATTCGAAAATTCTCCGGTTTCATGTTATTCGGAAAGAGTTTATTAACAAGACCTGATCAACCTTGTTAATGGATTCCTTTTGATGAGCGTGGGATAGGTGAATCTAGATAGCACAACCTTCTGTACCCTCCTTTTACTTTTTGTTAATTAGGATAAATAAAACAAAAATAGTATTTTCTATCTGTTTCTTGACTTATCCGTGCAATAAAAAACTACCCCAAAAATAAAAGTTCTCCAAATGCCATGAACATGAAATATGATTTTTTCTAGAATATTTGAGAAAATATGGCACAGAACACACAGTGAGCGGAGCCATCACCTGGCCACGAGGGTCCAAGGCGCGCCCCCCAACCTCGTGGGTCCCACGTGGCCCCCCTCCACTTATTCCTGCACCCACACTCTTCTTCTTCCTCCCAAAAAAATCACCAACCAGCTCAAACCCGAGTTCTAGCTCATCTTGCTGCCATTTTCGATATCCTTGCTCAAAGCACCATTCACCAAACTGTTTGGGGAGATTGTTCCTTGGTATGTGACTCCTCCATTGGTCCAATTAGTTTTTGTTCTAGTGCTCTATTTATTGCAAATTTTATGCCGCTGTGGTGACCTTGTTCTTGAGCTTGCATGTCAAATTTTCTTGGTCCCAAGTAGTTCTAATGCATGATATAGTCTCTAGGAACTAGTAGGAGTTGTTGTTATCAATCTTGTTGAGTTTGGTTAACTTTTATTTTGAGTTACTAAAAATTTCAG
Organism: Secale cereale; assembly: GCA_902687465.1. Taxonomy (NCBI): domain Eukaryota; kingdom Viridiplantae; phylum Streptophyta; class Magnoliopsida; order Poales; family Poaceae; genus Secale; species Secale cereale. Next base: position 143,927,497 of record LR738715.1, read on the forward strand.
TAAAGTTCAGAAAATTTTAGAAAAATGCATAGGAAAAACTTCCAAGGTGGTTCTTCAAGGAAGCAAGAACCGAGGCTCGCGTTCCGTGAGCCGGACGATGAACTACCGAGGGATGCTGATGTGCGGCCTTGCGAATGGACGTCAGATGAATTTATGGATCAAGTTGGCATCAAGGATGAATTTTACGCATATTTACGTAACGCTGACCTCGAGGGCTTCATACAAGATAAGTGCCCTCAATACCATGGTTTAACTGATAGCTTTGTGAGAAGATTTAAATTTTCATCTTCACGAAATTCTCACACTGTCCTGTTTGACCTATATGATAAATCTTACACCATGGACTTAGAGGGTTTTAATGATGCTTGTAAGCTCCCATAGTGGGGTAGTATGGGCGATCCTCGTAAATCTGAATTTAGAGAGTTCCTTGCTAGTATCACAGTTGGAGAATCTAGGGAAATCACACAGGCTACCATAGGGAGCATCCATTTTCCTGCTATTCATTACTTTGCTCACTTTATTGGTAGATGCATAAATGGTAAAGACGAGGCTTGTCACATGTGTGTTCCTGATCTTAGTGTTCTCAAGAGTGCTGTATTAGGTGATAGACAATATAACTTGGGAGTCATCATTGCACGTAGGTTACACCATAATGGTATGAATGGAGATTTATTTGGTGGGATTTATGCCACTCGCATAGCCCGCTTCCTTGGTGTGCCTATGCACGTGAACGATGAACCTTTACCTCCTTCTCATTTAGATTGCCATGCTATGACTAGTCACCGGTTTATAGAGAGGGATGGTCAGTCCCTCAAATAACGACTAATCTTTAACAGGCAGCATGCCATCCCTATTGTTCTCCCTGCCCCTACTTTGTTTGACTTTCAGGCAAAAGGAAGATACACTATAACTATGGAGGAGGCAAATGCGTATTATAATATGACAGAAGCAGCTCGCCTTCGAGCTGCAGCCCATCATGCAGTAGCTGCTGCATCTCAGTACAACCCCAACTACGACTTTGGATATCCGTCGGGCCAATACTGGCCATAGACCAACTTTGGCCAAAAGCGTAAGTTCAGGGGAGTACGTGTTTCCCACCGACTTTACATTCATGTTCACACAGTTATTCTAGTTGTCGGTGCTCACACTCTTTCACTGTACCATCCATGCTTAGTTTCAATTTCTTTTTCTTAGTCTTTTTCTCGTGTGCTAGAAAAAACTTAAGAAAAACAAAGAAATATTAGTTGTAGCTTCTAGGTAGTTTACTTTCCTTGCTTGTAGTAGTAATTAAAAAGAAAATCCAAAAAGATTTCCCGTTCTTCTTTTGCTTGTTGGAAGCTTTCCCGTGTAGATAGTTTCTTTTCTTTTCTTTGGGGGACAAGAGTAGAAGACCATGATCGAAAATGCTTAGTGGCTCTCATATGCTTTATTGTTAATTTAACCTTGAGCCATATTACCTTGTCTTCTCTCTTGTATTAAATGTCTGCAGATTCCAGTTTAGTCCAATGCACGTGGACTATTATTATTATTCACACCGTTCGGTTGTGCGAGTGAAAGGCAATAAGGATGATATATGATCAACTAATTGAGATGAGAAAAGCTGGTATGAACTCAACCTCTCTTGTTTTTGTAAATATGATAGTTCATCGCTCCTGATTCAACTTGTTATGAATGGAACATGCTTGCAATGACAAATAGAGATCATAGCTACTTATGCCATGCTTAATTAGCTGAGAGTTTATAATGGTCTATCTTGCGTGCCAACATGATATTAAAATGGTTGTGATGTGGTATGATGGGGTGGTATCCTCCTTTGAATGATTTAAGTGATCTGACTTGGCACATGTTCACGCATGTAGTTGAAACAAATCAACATAGCCTCCACGATATTTATGTTCATGGTGATTTATATCCTACTCATGCTTGCATTCATTGTTGATTAATTTTAATGCATGTTCATGACTGTTGTTGCTCTCTAGCTGGTCGCTTCCCAGTCTCTTTCTAGCCTTCACCTGTACTAAGCGAGAATACTGCGTGTGCATCCACTTCCATTAACCCCAGAGTTATTCCACATGAGTGCACTATACCTTCATATATGTGGTATTTACCTGCCGTTCCAAGTAAATTTGTATGTTCCAAAATATAAACCTTCAAATGAAATTCTGTTTTGTATGCTCGAACAGCTCATGTATCAACTAGGGCTGTCTATATCTTCCATGCTAGGAGGGTTATTCTCTCGATGAGTGGACTCCGTTCATCATTCATGAGAAAATGGCTGGTAATCGGGATGCCCGATCCCATGCTCAAAATCATAATAATTAAACAAAACTCCCCCAGGGCTGTTGCTGGTTTGGACGGTACCCGTTGTTTTGGGCTAGCCGTGGAGTGTGCTTGTTGGTGGTTGGGGGAGTATAAACTTCACCATTCTGTTTGGGAACCGCCTATAATGTGCGTAGCATGGGAGATATCGAGATTCTTGGTTGTTATGTTGACAATGAAAGTATACCGCTCAAAATGTTATTCATCTCTATTTAAAAATCGAGCTCTGGCACCTCTACAAATCCTTGCTTCCCTCTGCGAAGGGCCTATCTTTTTACTTTTATGTAGAGTCATCATCCTCTTATCAAAGAGCACCACTAGGAGAGCACCTATGCCATTTGTATGTATTACCATTAATTTGCATTGAGTATGATCATGACTGAATCTCTTTTACCATGAATTATAATGTCTAGCCAGTCCTTGATCTTTAAAGGTGCTCTGCATTTATGTTTTGCGGTCTCAGAAAGGTCTAGCGAGATACCATCTTGTTATATCATATCATGATTGTTTTGAGAAAGTGTTGTCATCCGAGGTTTATTATTATTGCTCGCTAGTTGATTATGCCATTGATGTGAGTAGTCTTGAGACCTGAAAGTTATTGTGAATGTGGTTAGTTCATGATCTTGTTGAAAACCCGAATGCTGGCTTACATATTTACAACAACAAGAGCAAACAGAGTTTGTCAAAGTTTTTCTTTATCACTTTCAGTTTATCAACTGAATTGCTTGAGGACAAGCAAAGGTTTAAGCTTGGGGGAGTTGATACGTCTCCAACGTATCTACTTTTCCAAACCCTTTTGCCCTTGTTTCGGACTCTAACTTGCATGATTTTAATGGAACTAACCAGTACTGACGCTGTTTTCAGCAGAATTGCCATGGTGTTGTTTTTGTGCAGAAATAAAAAGTTCTCGGAATCGTCTGAAAATCCATGGAGAATTATTTTGGAAAATATAAAAAAATACCTACAAGAAGTCCAGACAAGGGGGCCCACACCCTGTCCACGAGGGTGTGGGGAGCGCCCCCCTAGGGCGCGCCCCCTGCCTCGTGGGCCCCCCTGGTGCTCCACCGACGTATCCCCAGATCCCATATATTCACTTTCGGGGAGAAACAAATCAAGGAGAAAGAATTATCATGCTTCACGAGACGGTGCCGTCGCCAAGCCCTAATCTCTCTCGGGAGGGCTGATCTGGAGTCCGTTCGGGGCTCCGGAGAGTGGAGATCGTCGCCATCGTCATCATCAACCTTCCTCCATCACCAATTCCATGATGCTCACCGCCGTGCGTGAGTAATTCCATCGTAGGCTTGCTGGACAGTGATGGGTTGGATGGATCTATCACGTAATCGAGTTAGTTTTGTTAGGGTTTGATCCCTAGTATCCACTATGTTCTGAGATTGATGTTGCTATGACTTTGCTATGCTTAATGCTTGTCACTAGGGCCCGAGTGCCATGATTTCAGATCTGAACCTATTATGTTTTTGATGAATATATGTGTGTTCTTGATCCTATCTTGCAAGTCTATAGTCACCGACTATGTGTTATGATTCGGCCACCCAGAAGTGACAATAATCTGGACCACTCCCGATGATGACCATAGTTTGAGAAGTTCATGTATTCACTATGTGTTAATGCTTTGGTCCAGTACTCTATTAAAAGGAGGTCTTAATATCCCTTAGTTTCCAATAGGACCCCGCTGCCACGGTATGGTAGGACAAAAGATGTCATGCAAGTTCTTTTCCATAAGCACATATGACTATATTCGGAATACATGCCTACATCGCATTGATGAACTGGAGCTAGTTCTGTGTCACCCTAGGTTATAACTTCTTCATGATGAATTGCATCCGACATAATTTCCCATCACCGATCCAATGCTACGAGCTTTTCCTACATTGCTTGTTGCTTATTTACTTTTCCGTTGCTACTATCACAAAAACTACAAAAACACTATCGTTACCTTTGTTGCAGCTACCGCTACTATCATATTACTTTGTTACTAAACTATCTTGCTGCAGATACTAAGTTTCCAGGTGTGGTTGAATTGATAACTTAGCTGCTAATACTTAAGAGTATTCTTTGGCTCCCCTTGTGTCGAATCAACAAATTTGGGTTGAATACTTTACCCTCAAAAACTATTGCGATCCCCTACACTTGTGGGTTATTAGTGGATTTGCTTGCCATGGAACTGGCAAGCCTCACAAGACTTCACGAGTTCGGCATCATCGTTGAGCGCTGTGAGCCAGTGAAACCCACTGTAGAACGCCTTGCCGACCAAGGTTCGCGATGATGAGTGATGCCCGCAGTCCCCGCCGTGGATGTCAGCCAGCAGCTTGCCTCCTTGCTCCCTGGAGATGCATCGCAGAGAAACGTCATTTGGTCGCTTCCTGTAAAGCTCACCGTCTTGGATGCAGTATGCCGTAGCCTGTCGGGCCACGCGCTCGACATCCTCCTTCTTTTCTGGTAGCGCTCCTCGCACCAGGTATGACTTGAGTTCCTCGGTCCAACATCCCTCCTGAGGCTCGAGCGCCAGGAGCAAACGAGCTCCCGAGGCCGGGCCGCAGGAGGGCGCTCCCGAGATCGGTGGCTGGGGGAGTTCCTCTGGGAGCTTCACCGTCCCTTCTCGCGGGGGCGACGCCGAGGGCCTGAGGAGCCTTTCCTCGAAGATGCCAGGCTCTTAGGGCAGGCGCCTGGACACTCTCTTGGCGATGTCTTCGGCTTCCTTGTTAGTGCCGCGGGGCACATGCTCCAGCTCCAGGCCCAAGAACTGCTTCTCCATTTTGCGTACCTCTGCGAGGTATGCCTCCATATGCTCGTCCTTCGGCTCGTACACCTTGTTGGAGAAGTTGACGAGGAGCTGGGAGTCGCCCCTGATGACGAGGCGTTTCACTCCCAGGGCCCTTTGTGATGCCCGAAGACCGACGCTCCAGAAGATTCCAGATATTCAGGGTTTAGCCGTGTGTTTCTTTTGCTTGCTTTAATTTAGTTGTGCTTGCTCTATTTATGTTTTGCATTGCATCATATCATCTTGTCATCATGTCATAATTCTTCTGCATTTCTAAATAAATTGCATAGATCTTTTGATCTATTTAAATCGAGGGAAGAGTGACTTCTCTTTATAACATATCCTCCTAATATTATGGAGCTATTATAAATAAATATTCCATTTGTTTGGAATTAACCCAAACACACTTGCAAATATTCTCCATGCCTCTTTACTTCAAGTTTCACCGTCAAAACCTTGACTATAATTCTTATCCGTTTTATCGAGTTTCCTCCAAAAATGCGAACATTTTTGGACACTTCGAAAACCAAGTCCTAGTATAAACCATTTGAATTAAATTCAAATGGGTTTGAATTTATATCTTTTGATCATGCCACTTCTTATTTTTCTGGGATGAGACTCATTTTTGCGAGTCCCGAGAAATTAGCCTCATGCCCTAATCCTTCCCTAAGCCTCCCTTTCTTTTCCATCTTTCTTCTTTTTTTTTATGTTAAAGAAAATTAATAGAGAGAAAGGAGCCAGGCCCAGCCGCCGGCCTCTCTAAGGCCTCCTGCAGCCTTTGGCCCATTTTGGCCCAGCTACTCCTAACCCTAGGCCACTCTCTCCCCCGAGCCCCTCCATCCTCGATCCCTCTCGTACCTTTAGCTGCGCCGCTCTCCCCCTCCTCCTCGAGCCTCTCTCGCTGCATCGCCCGCAGCCCGATCCCCAGCTCCTCTCCTCTCGATCCCCCACCTCTCTCGCCCGATTCCCTCTCGTCGCCCCGCTCCAGTGCGTCGCCAGAGCCGCCTAGCTGCCGTCTCCGTCCTCCCGCGCCTCGCCTCCTCCAGGCGTCCGCGCCCGACAACCTGAGCGCCGCCTCGCTGCACTGCTCTGCCCGGCGAGCCGCCGCCCCCGCGCCGAGCCCTCGCTCCTCTACTCCTCCGCGCCGTCGTCTGGTCGTCCACGCCCTCTCCGCCTGGCTCACCGGCTCGCCTCCTCCAAGGTGCCGCCAGGAGCTTGCCTCAAGCCGGCCTCCTCCGTCTCCGCACAGGAACCGCACCCCGCGTAGCTGAGCTGCTCTGCATCACCGGCCGGCCAGGAGCCATCTCGTCGCCACCGCCCTCGCGGGCTCCACCTGCGGCCTCCTCCGGCCATGCCAGCCGCAGCCATGGCCTCAAGCAAAGCCGTTGCTCCCTCGTCCTGCCATGCCGAGGCCTCTTTTGTCCTCTCTGACGTGGTTTTGCCTTCGAGCTCCTTGGCCTCTGTTCATGCTCCGACGCCGCCGTCGTTTGCCTTCCTAGGCAGCTCTTGTTCCTGTGATGTCTTGCGTGGGCGCATTCGAGATCGGATTGGAACCTAACCTCAAGCGTCAAATACCTCTTCTGCGTTTCCGGAATCGCCAAGTACCACGACGACCGAGTACAACTACCGTCGCAAGAAACGAGACCGGCAAGACCCGTGGATGCGCCAAGTACCTCTCCCAAACGGAACGAGTACCTCTACGTCAACAACGACGCCGACGCCCCGTGTACGACTACGAACGGAACGACTACTTCCCTCTACGAACGTGTACCACGACCCGCGAGTACCACTACTTCCCTCGACGTCTCGAACCCCTCCGAAAAAGCACGCGCCGAAGGTATAACCCCGAGTCGATGACCCATGGACTGCATGTGTTGTATGAGATGAATCAGATGTTTGCATCATGTCCGTTGTGCCCTCGTTTGCCTTGGTGGCGACCCGTGGGAACCCGGTGACGGGATCACCCCACCTTTCATCTTGTTCGACTCGCTCACGCTACCTTGCTTTTGCACCGGCATCTCGACGAGTGTCGGATCATCGGAACATTGTCGTGGCTTCGTATCCGTTTTCGCCGCCACGACCCTCTTTTCTTTCCGTCGTGGCGACAAATACTCCTTATCATCTTCATGTCAACTTTTCTTATAAAAATTGCATAAAACTTGATCATGTCATCCGCATCATGTTAACAACATTAAATGTGTGAAATGTTGTTTGCTTTAAGAATTGCTAAATATGACATATGGGGCTTTATCGGAATTGTTGTTGTTATTTCCGGCCTCATTTAAAATGCCTAAATATTGTAGTTTTATTATGCTTCACCTCTTGCCATGTTAAAAAATATTTAATCTTGTCTTGCATCATACCTTGCCTCATTTAAACTTGTTTCTTGTGTTGTTTCTCTGTGCTTCCTACCTTGCCATGTAATGTTGCTTGTATAGACTTGTCATGCATCATGCCTTGCCATGTATTGCATCATATAGACTTGTGTTGCTTTCTGTGCTTCATACCTTGCCATGTAATGCTTCCTGTATAGACTTGTCATGCATGATACCTTGCCATGTTGTGCTTCCTGTATAGACTTGTTGTGCTTCATATGTAGACTTGTTTTGCATCATACCTGGTTGAGCATATTGTCATGTTCTTGTGTTGTGTGTTTACCGTGTTGCTTGCTTCTTCTCGTTAGTGCTTGTTCCGTTGCGTTCGTGCGAATTCGTTCGTCCACCCGTGGTTCTTCTTCCAGGCTTCTTATTCGTCTTCTTCATGGACCTGGTCTTCTTCCTTGCGGGATCTCAGGCAAGATGACCATACCCTTGGATACCTTTACTATCATCGCCATGCTTAGTTGTCTCGATGCTATCGTTATATGTCGCGCTACCCATCATTATTGTCAGCCTCTCCTTGTTGCCATGAAACCTCTAAGCTTTGAAACCTTCCTAGCAAAACCATTGTTTGGCTTGTTACCCGCTTGCTCAGCCCCTCTTATAGCGTTGTTAGTTGTAGGTGAAGATGAAGATCATTCCAGGTGGGAAGTTGTTGTTGGTATATCACAATATATCTTATTTATATTAACACACCTATATACTAGGCATGGGTGGAAGGCTTGGCCTTTTGCTCGGTGTTTTGTTCCACTCATGCAACCTTAGGCGCCGATAAACCGGCATTATGTTCCTTGATTTTGCGTTCCTTACACGGTTGGGTATATGGGGACCCCTTGACACTTCGTCTTTGAATAAAACTCCTCCAGCAAGGCCCAACATTGGTTTTAATTTGCTCATAATTACAACTTAATTAATTAATTAATTTGCATAAGGGGGACGCTCCTTGGAGATTCTTTTCTACATAGCAGGGGGGCCAGTGCTGATGGTGTTGGTCCCAAATGGGGAGCCTGCGGGGGAACTCGAGGGCTGGTTTTACCTGTAGAATCACCCATCCGGACGTGGCCTGACACGAGATACGTGCGGCTACTATCAGGGTGTCGGCACGCCGGGAGGTCTTGCTGGACTTGTTTTACCATTGTCGATATGTCTTGTGCACCGGGATGCCGAGCCTGATCGGATTTCCCTAAGATAAGGGGTGATAATATTATATTTATCACTTCAGCTGATCGTGAGAGCTTGTGATGGGCTAAGTTGGGACACCCCTGCAGGGTTATGATCTTTCGAAAGTCGTGCCCGCGGTTATGTGGCAGATTGGAAATGTTAATGTCCAGTTGTAGAAAACTTGACAGAGGATCCGAAGTAAAACACACAACTGTGTGAGTAACCGTGACTGTCTCTTTTCACTTTGAGAAGAGAACACGGTGGGGTTATGTTTGACTCGTAGGTAGTTCAGGATCTTTAGCGATCACTACTAGTTTTGCGACCGTTTGCGTAGATGCTCATCTTATTCTTGTACTCGTAAGCTAGCCACCATATTATGCTTAGCCGCTGCTGCAACCCCACCACTACCCTTCTCCATACTCATAAAGCTTTGCTAGTCTTGATACCCATGGTTATGGGATTGCTGAGTCCTCGTGGCTCACAGATACTACAACACCAGATGCAGGTTCAGCCGAGAATGATGCAGGAGCTGGTTCAAGTACTTCACTGGGAGCTCGATGAAGAGAGTGGCCGTATGTATGTGACATGTTTCAACGATCAGTAGTGGTTTCTACTAGGGGTGATTCGGACCTGTGGCTTTATGTTTTTGGTATCTTTCTTTTGGATCTTCGCCCGTAGTCGGGTTGTGATGTTTTGTATGATGATTTGCTTATGTAATGTATTGTGTGACGTGGCGAGTGTAAGCCAACTATCCTTTTACAATTTCATCCCTATTTTTACATGAGTCGTGCAAAGATACCAAACTTGAGATCATTCCAGAATGGACTTATACCTCGTGCCTCGACACGTAGGAGGTATAGTCCCATCCTGAGCATTACACCCTTGCCGCCTTGAGGCCAGCGATGAGGCCCTCGTACTCCGCGATGTTGTTGGAGACCTTGTCGCCCAATTGAAAACATAGTTGCACGCGTAGTAGAGCTTGTCTTGAGTGGGCGAGATGAGCACAACCCCAGCCCCCGTGCCTTGGTGGGCGAACGCGCCGTCGAAGTACATGACCCAGCCATCCGGCGCTTCACTCCCTGGCGAGAGGGACTGGTTTTGACTTGCTTTGGGTCCTGGAACGTCGGTCCATTCTACCTCAAAGTTGGCAAGTGCGCCCCCCTTGATGACTCTGGTTGTGCTGAATTCCAGCTGGAACGCCTGCAGCTCTATATTCCATTCCGCGACCCTTCCTACCGCATTTGTCCTTCAGAGTACCCTTTCAAGAGGGTAAGTTGAGACGACCTTGATGGGGTGGCCTTGGAAGTAGTGGTGCAGCTTACGTGAAGCGACGAGGAGCGCAAGCAGGAGCTTCTGCGGCATGGGGTAGCGTGCTTGGGCATCACGGAGCACTATGCTGACGAAGTACACCGGGTGCTCGACATGAGTGAAGTCCTGAATCGCCTGTGGATGTGTAGTCTGAATGGGTAAAGGTGCTCCAGGGGCTTGGTCATCGGTTGGGGCAGCTTCGGCCTTAGGAGATTCGTCTTCCAGGACGTGGTCGTCCTCCGGCCCTATGGGGGCCTCGGGAGTGCCGCCCTTGGGTTGCAAGGTCTTGCCTTGGTGCTTCTCTCGGACAGCCACCAACGCTGCACTGGCTGAATGTGGTGTTGCGGCCAGGTAAAGCACCAATGGTTCTTGAGGTTTGGGTGCCACCATTACCGGTGGACTAGTGAGGTATCTCTTGAGGTCTTTGAACGCCGCATCAGTCTTAGGGGTCCATTCGAACGGGCCCTTCATTTTCATCAGTTTGAAGAACGGGAGGGCTCTCTCCCATAGCTTGGAGATGAAATGCCCGAGCGACATTACACAGCCGGCCAGCTTCTGCATCTCCTTGAGGTTCTTGGGCGGACTCATCTTTTCTATGGCCTTAACCTTCTCGGGGTTTGCCTCAATCCCTCGGTGCGACACCGGGAAGCCCAAAAGCTTGCCTGACGGGACACCGAACACGCACTTTTCCGGGTTGAGCCGTAGGTCTACGTTGCGCAGGTTGGCGAAGGTTTCTTCCAGATCTGTGATAAGGGTTGCGGCCTCCTGAGATTTTACCATGATGTCATCTATGTATGCCTCAGCGTTCCTCCCGAGCTGTTTTCCCAGTGTGATGTGCATCAACCACTGAAAGGTTGCTCCCACATTCCGCAACCCAAACGGCATGCAGGTGTAGCTGTATACTCTGCATGGGGTGAGGAAGGCAGTCTCCCTCGACGTCTTCAAGCGCCATTTTGATCTGGTGGTAACCTGAGAAGGCATCCAGGAAGCACAATGGGTCGCACTCGGCGGTGGAGTTGACGATCTGGTCGACGCGGGGAAGAGGAAACGGGTCTTGTGGACAAGCTTTGTTGAGGTTGGTGAAGTCGACACACATGCGCTCTTTTCCCCCTTTCTTGGGCACGACGACGGGGTTTGCCAGCCACTCCGGGTACCGGACCTCGTGGATGACACCCGCCGCCTCTAGCTTACGAGTCTCTTGCACGATGAAGGACTGCTTCTCCGTAGATTGGCGTCGGGCCTTCTGCTTTACGGGGCGCATATTGGGGCGTACATTCAGGTGATGCTCAATCACCTCCCTCGGGACTCCCACCAGGTCCTTGGGTTCCCACGCGAACACATCCTTGTTCGCGCGCAGGAATCCAATTAGCACCTCTTCTTGAGCTGGGGGAAGACCGGATCCTATGGTGAAGGCGACACCTGACGGCTTGTCTTCATCCACCGGCACCTGCTTCGTCTCGGCTCGGTCTTCGGAGAAAATTTGCTTCTTCTTCGCCGGTGCAGCCCCCTCGGTTCCAGGAGCGGCTTCACCGGCCGGATGTGCTACCGCAGCAGTCCGGAAGGCGCTTTTGAGGGCCGCCAAAGCTTCCTTGGTGTCCCCTGCCACGGCGAGGACACCGCTGCTCCCCGACATCTTTATGAGGTTATAGGCCAGATGGGTCGCGGCCATGAACTGAGCCAGTGCGGGGTACCCGAGGATGGCGTTGTACGGGAGGCAGATACGGGCGATGTCAAAGTCGGTCAGCTCGGTGTGGTAGTTGTCACGGGTGATGAAGGTGAACGGGAGGTGGATCTGCCCCAGAGGGCTGGTGGAACCGCTGCTAACTCCGGAGAAGGGCTTGGTGGGGCCCAGCCGCTTGAGCGGCACGTGAAGCAAGCTGAAGGGCCAGTTCTTTTGCTAGCTTCTGGAATAAGCTGAAATAAGCTACCCCTACCCAGCTTATCTAGAAGCCCAAACCAAAATATTTTTTTAGAAGCCTAGTAGTTATGACTTCATTAGTAGGCTTCTAAAAGAAAAAAAATTGATTGGGCTTCTAGAATAAGCTGGGTTGGGTGCAGCTTATTCTAGAAGCCCAAAAAAGCTAGCAAAAGAACTGGCCCGAAAGTCTCCACTGAGAGCACGTTGAGGCCAGCCCCACCATATATGAGGGTCTTGGTGACTGCCACGTTGCAGATGGTGGGGGTGCAGAGCATCGGGATAGCGCGTGAGCCCGCGGTGGAAGTAGGGTGGTCCCCTAAGTCAAAGGTGAGGTTGGTCTTGGGCACCGCCCATCCAGGAGGAGCCCGCTGGTGTATGGAGGCGACGCCCGCCTGGCGAAAGATCTGCTTGATGTAGCGGCCGGAGGGTGGCGTTTGGGAGCCGCCGAGGAGGGCCGCGATGACGTGGGGCACCGGTGCACCGAAGCGTGCGACGAAGAGGTCGCGCAGCTCCTCCCAAGACGCCACACATGATTCTGGCAAGCTGAAAAACCAGGCGCGCATTACATCGGTGAGCGCCATGGGGAGCCAGCTGGCCATGACCTTGCTGTCGCCACCGGCCGCCGAGACAACCTCTTCGTAAGCATGGAGGAAGATGGCCGGGTCCGCTGCCCCATTGTAACGGGGTGGAAGATCTGCCCTAAACCTGGGTGGCCACTGCACCCGTCGTAAGGCAGGGGTGAAGGCCCGGTGGCCCGGAGCGCCGCCGCGCGCGGCCTATTTGCCGACTAGAGGAGGGACGCCTGCCATGGGAATTTGGCGGACGAAGAGTGGGATGGACGGGGACGAAATTTCGGCACACCCCTACCTGGCGCGCCAAATGTCGAATCTAGGGTTCCGGCAAAACCCTTCAGGTTCGAACTCCGGTGTGCGCACGAAGATCTCTCCTTCCGCCCTAGCTCTTCTACTTGCCGATCCCTAGGCCTAGATCGTCCGATCCAAAGAACAAGGGACACAAGGTTTATACTGGTTCGGGCCACCGTTGTGGTGTAATACCCTAATCCAGTGTGGTGTGGTAGACTGGCTTGTAGGCTGAGGAAGAACTAGTACATGGATGAAGTGCCTCCTGAGGAGAGGGGTTCTTGAGCTTGAGTGAGCTTATGGTGTGTGGCCTTCTATCTGATCAAGTCAAGATGAGATGTACCCAATGGTGGTGGCTAGTCCTATTTATAGTGGCTAGGGTCCTCTTCCCAAATATTGAGCGGGAAGGGATCCCACAATGGCCAAATTTGAAGGGGGACAACTAGTACAGGCTATCTTGACAAAGGGTGGTCTTCGCCTGCCAAAGGCTCTGGTGGTGACGCCGCCGTGGGCTCCGCGATGACCTCGTTCTGCTGTCCTGTTGGTCTTGGACTCGTTGTAACGATATGGGAACCTTTGCCTGACACCTCGGGACTCCTCGCCTGCACCTGCTCCTTTAGCACCAAAGAGGAAACTGGCACTCTACGCCTGCTGGCGCCCGCCTGGCCTTGGTCGTTACTGCTCATGTCACGAGGACCTCGTGAGGTACCCCTCGCCTTGATATCTCCGATCCTCATGAGCCGGCCTAGCGAGGCTGCCCAGGGGATGTCTTGCGTCGTCCGCCTCACGAGGCTCGGCTCCTCGCGAGGGTCTTGGATGGCTGCTGAAGAGGTTGGGCCGTACGAGGCTGCCTGACGAGCCACGCCCTGGGCTGCAGGCAGGCGAGTCTGGGTACCCCGTTCCGAGAACGCCAACAAATGGGATTTATTATACACTTTTATATTATTTTTGGGACTAACGTACTAACCTAAGGCCCAGTGCAAATTGCTGTTTTTTGCCTATTTCAGTGTTTCGTAGAAAAGGAATATCAAGCGGAGTCCAAACGGAATGAAACGTTCAGGAGAGTCATTTTTGGAATAATATCAACACAGAAGACTTGGAGTACACGCCAGGAAGCGAACGAGGCGGCCACGAGGGCAGGGGCGCGCCCAGGGGGGTAGGCGTGCCCCCACCCTCGTGGCTCCCCTGACGTGCCTCTTCCTCCTATATATACCTACATACCCTGAAATCACCGGGGAGGACCACGAAAACCTAATTCCATCGCTGCAAACTTCTGTACCCGTGATATCCCATCTTGGGGCCTTTTCCGGAGCTCCACCAGAGGGGGAATCGATCGCGGAGGGCTTCTACATCAACACCATAGCCTCTCCGATGAGTTGTGACTAGTTTACCACAGACCTTCGGGTCCATAGTTATTAGCTAGATGGCTTCTTCTCTCTCTTTGTATCTCAATACGAAGTTCTCCGCGATCTTCTTGGAGATCTATTCGATGTAATCCTTTTTGTGGTGTGTTTGCCGAGATCCGATGAATTGTGGGTTTATGATCAAGATTATCTATGAACAATATTGGATTCTTTTCTGAAAAATTATGCCTGATTTAAATATCCTTGCAAGTCTCGTTGAATTATCAGTTTGGTTTGGCCTACTAGATTGGTAGTTCTTGCAATGGGAGAAGTGCTTGGCTTTGGGTTCAATCTTGCGGTGTCCTTTCCTAGTGACAGCAGGGGCAGCAGGGCAAGTATTGTATTGTTGCCATCGAGGATAAAAAGATGGGGTTTATATCATATTTCTTGAGTTTATCCCTCTACATCATGTCATCTTGCTTTAGGCGTTACTCTATTCTTATGAAGTTAATACTCTAGATGATAGCGGTCGATGTGTGGATTAATAGTAGTAGATGCAGAATTGTTTCGGTCTACTTGTCACAGACGTGATGCCTATATATAATGATCATGCCAAGATATTCTCATAACTATGCGCTTTTCTATCAATTACTCGACAGTAATTTGTTCACCCACCGTAGAAATCTGCTATCATGAGAGAAGCCACTGGTGAAACCTATGGCCCCCGGGTCCATTTTCATCATATTAATCTTCCATCAACTATTTACTTTACTTTTGTTTTGCAATCTTTACTTTCAATCTATAACAAAAACACCAAAAATATTATCTTATCATCTTTATCAGATCTCACTTTTGCAAGGGACCGAGAAGGGATTGAGAACCCCTTTATCACGTTGGCTGCAAGGTTCTTATTTGTTTGTGTAGGTACGAGGGACTCACGCGTGGTCTCCTAGTGGATTGATACCTAGGTTCTCAAAAACTAAGGGAAATACTTACGCTACTGTGCTACATCACCCTTTCCTCTTCGAGGGAAAACAACGCAAGCTCGGGAAGTAGCATGCACCCAAGAGAAGCACAAGGAACATACCAGCTGCAGAAAAAAAACAAGTCCCTAGTGCCTGAAATTGAAGAAGATGCCGAGGTCCAAGCCCTCAGAAAATTGAAGCCCAAGATTCCAGACCACAATGATGCTCATATTGTTGCTGGGGACATGAAGGTGAGGAAGGATGCAGGTCTCAGACGATGGAGACAATCTGATCCATATGCTGTGAGGAGAAGGACTGCTGTGGATTACAGGTTCCACACCAAAGAGCAGCATGATTTCTATGAGACCATTCTGCTTGACAATAAGCCAATTGTATGTGACATGAGATGGGTTGATTGGGAATACATCAAGGAAAATGAAGATCAGTTTCCAAGTGTGCATGAAAGTTTCAAATCGTGCGGTGTTGACAAGTTTGTGGGTAAGAAGCTCACAAAATGGAATGATGAACTCATCATGCAATTCTACTCCATAGCTCATTTTTATCCAAATGGTAGAATTGTGTGGATGTTTGAAGGTACAAGGTACCAGTCAACTGTTGATGAGTGGGCCAAGTTGATAAAAGCCCCTGAAGAGCATGAAGATGACTTGGATGTCTATTCCAAGAAGAAGAAAAACCAGAACTCTATGGCCAACATGTACAAAGAGATCCTTGATAATGCTTTGGAGACACATAAGCTTGGATTTGTACATCACTTGTTGTCTGGTCTAGCTACAATCAAAACAATATTGAGGCATACATTGTTGCCCAAATCTGGAGATCACAAGATGATCAGAGGCCATTCAATCAACTTGCTGCACATTTTTGATGTCCCTCAAAAGTTCAAGGTCATGAGTCTAACTGTAGAGACAATCAAGAGGACAGCTGCTGACTAGAAGAGATCTTGTGGGTATGCTCCACACATTCAGGAGCTAATCAACTCCAAGATGGGCACATGCACATACTTGTTGGATAAGGAGCATCTACCCCTATATCCAGAATTTGAAGACAATACAGTTGTGATGGATGAGAATGAACCTTCATCAGTGCAAGCACAAGAGAAAAGAGCCAAAGCTAGAGCTGAGAAAGCTGCCAAGATGCCAAGTGTTGAAGAGGCATCTCAAGTGTCCCTCAAATCTAAACAAGATCAAATGGCATATCAGATTCAAGCAACTTTGAGGATTGAGAAGGGCTTGGCCACCCTGACTCAAAATTAGGAGAGCTTGGAGAGGATCATTGAAACAAAATTCTATGATCTTGATCTGAAGGTAACTGAGATATAGACTGCAGTTGAGCAGCTCCAGGAGGAAGCAGAAGAGAGAAAAGGGAAGGCAACTACTGATGCATTTCAATGAGTTCCTAGAGGACAGAGGTCTGTTGCAGTACCTGTACCTGATACAAGAGCAACAACATCAGCACCAGCAGCCACAACTTCAGTGCCACCTCGAGCAACCACTCCACCAGCTCCAACTATATCAACTGATGCCTTCGTCCTTGGAGTTCTCTCTACACCGCCTCCCGAAGACCAAGCCTGAGAGACACATAGCACTATGCATATTTGAACTTTTTGGTAACTTGTTGCCAAAGGGGAAGAAATATGTATAGATCATAGGCTTCTAGAGAGAGTGTTTTGCCTCATTGTCTATCTTGTTTTGGGTTGATCTTTATTGCGTGCTTGGTTTATACTTTATATTCTTGTGTGAGATACTTGTTTGATCATGTGATTGATCATATGCTACTTTAATGCTTGCTTGAATGATATTATCTTTTATAACCCTGTATGATCATTCACTTTGCTTGGTGAGGAGTGCATGCTTTTAGTTTATATCATTTAGAGCGCTCCAACAAGATGTATGTGACATGGAAGAGTAACCCATGATCCTAATCGATTGTGCATTTGCATTTAAAAGCAAATTTTAAAATAATGCACAAATTTAGGGGGAGCTGTTGCTTATCACATACTTCTCAAAGTGACGATGTATTTCAATCTTATTATCATTTGTCGAAGCTTTGATCTATATGTTGTCACCAATTACCAAAAAGGGGGAGATTGAAAGTGCAACTATCCCTAGGTGGTTTTGGTAATTACTAACAACATATAGCTCATTGAACTAATGCTATCTCAAGATAAATATTTCAGGGAAGTTCAATGATTGGCATGGCATGGATTAGAAATGTGGACCCCACAAAATTCTAAGGACACATATTGGCTTCAAGCTCAAGACTCTACATTTTCTATTTTAGTGATCCAAGATCACATTGAGTCCATAGGAAAGCCAATACTATTAAAACGGGACGAGGTGTTGCTTAATGGGTTTCTTGCTCAAAATGCTTAGCGATATGCTCCAAAACCCTCAACCACTTTCTCACATCCACATATGTCCCAAACCAAAAGTCAAACTCGGCCCCACCGAAACTTTCTATCTGGTGCCACCGAGTTCTCTTGACATAGCCACTGCCACAAACCTTAGTCACTTCGGTCTCACCGATAGGGATCTCGGTCTCACCGAGATGGGATTGCAAACTCTTTGTTTCCCTTCGTAACGTTTCGGTCTAACCGTGATGAGCGACCGGTCCCACCGAGTTCGCAATGCAAACTCTCTGATTCCCCTTCGTAACGTTTCGGTCCTTCCGAAATGAGCGAATCGATCCCACCGAGTTTGCCTGGCCAACTCTCTAGTTAGCTTATTACCAAAATCGGTCCTACCGAGTTTGTGTAATTGGTCTCACCGAGATTATGTTATTCCCTAACCCTAATGAAATTGGTCCTACCGAGTTGATCATATCGGTCCCACCGAAATGCCTAACGGTCACATTATGAACTAAATCGGTCTGACCGAGTTCTCTGATTCGGTCCCACCAAGTTTGGTAAATTGTGTGTAACAGTTAGGTTTTGTGTGGAGTCTATATATACCCCTCCACCCACTCTTCATTCATGGAGAAAGCCATCAGAACATACCTACACTTCCAACATACATTTTCTGAGAGAGAACCACCTACACTTGTGTTGAGGTCAAGATATTCCATTCCAACCACATAAATCTTGATCTCTAGCCTTCTCCAAGTTGCTTTCCACTCAAATCATCTTTCCACCAAATCCAATCCTATGAAAAAGAGTTGAGTGTTGGGGAGACTATCATTTGAAGCACAAGAGCAAGGAGTTCATCATCAACACATCGTCCATTACCTTTTGGAGAGTGGTGTCTCCTAGATTGGCTAGGTGTCACTTGGGAGCCTCCGTCAAGATTGTGGAGTTGAAGCAATGAGTTTGTACGGGCAAGGAGATAGCCTACTTCGTGAAGATCTACCCTAGTGAGGCAAGTCCTTCGTGGGCGATGGCCATGGTGGGATAGATAAGGTTGCTTCTTCGTGGACCCTTCGTGGGTGGAGCCCTTAGTGGACTCGCGCAGTCGTTACCCTTCGTGGGTTGAAGTCTCCATCAACGTGGATGTATGATAACACCACCTATCGGAACCACGACAAAAACATCCGTGTCTACACTTGCGTTTGCACTCTCCAAAGTCCACACTTTGTTCTCATACATGGATCCCATCTCAGATTTCATGGCCTCAAGCCATTTTGTAGAATCTGGGCTCATCATCGCTTCCTCATAGTTCGTAGGTTCATGCTCTGGTAACATGACTTCTAGAACAGGGTTACCATACCACTCTGGTGCAGAACGTACTCTGGTTGACCTACGAGGTTCAGTAGTAACTTGATCTGAAGTTTCATGGTCATCATCATTAGCTTCCTCGCTGATTGGTGTAGGAATCACTGGAACTAGTTTATGTGATGTACCACTTTCCAATTCGGGAGAAGGTACAATTACCTCATCATGTTCTACTTTCCTCCGACTCACTTCTTTCGAGAGAAACTCCTTCTCTAGAAAGGATCCATTCTTAGCAACAAATATCTTGCCTTCGGATCTGTGATAGAAGGTGTACCCAACAGTTTCCTTTGGTATCCTATGAAGATACATTTCTCCGACTTGGGTTCGAGCTTATCAGGTTGAAGCTTTTTCACATAAGCATTGCAGCCCCAAACTTTAAGAAATGACAACTTTGGTTTCTTACCAAACCACGGTTCATAAGGCGTCGTCTCAACGGATTTATATGGTGCCCTATTTAACGGGAACGCAGCTGTCTCTAAAGCATAACCCCAAAACGATAGTGGTAAATCGATAAGAGACATCATAGATCGCATCATATCTAATAAAGTACAGTTATGACGTTCGGACACACCATTACACTGTGGTGTTTCACGTGGCGTGAGCTGTGAAACTATTCCACATTGTTTCAAATGAAGACCAAACTCATAACTCAAATATTCACCTCCGTGATCAGATCGTAGAAACTTTATTTTCTTGTTACGATGATTCTCTACTTCACTCTCAAATTCTTTGAACTTTTCAAATGTTTCAGACTTATGTTTCATTAAGTAGATATACCCATATCTTCTCAAATCACATGTGAAGGTCAGAAAATAACGGTACCCGTCACGAGCCTCAACACTCATCGGACCACATACATCGGTATGTATTATTTCCAGTAAGTCAGTTGCTCGCTCCATTGTTCCGAAGAACGGAGTTTTAGTCATCTTTCCCATGAGGCATAGTTCACAAGTATCAAATGATTCATAATCAAGGGATTCCAAAAGTCCATGTGCATGGAGTTTCTTCATCCGCTTTACACCAATATGACCTTAACGGCGGTGCCACAAATACGTTGTACTATCAATATCAACTTTGCATATTTTGGCATCAATATTATGAATATGTGTATCACTACGAATGAGATTCAACAAAAATAGACCATTGAAAAGGATGCATGACCATAAAAGATATAACTCATATAAATAGAACAACCATTATTCTCTGATTTAAATGAATAACCGTCTCGCAACAAACAAGATCCAGATATAATGTTCATGCTCAACGCTGGCACCAAATAACATTTATTTAGGGTTAAAACTAATCCCGAAGGTAGATGTAGAGGTAGCGTGCCGACGGCAATCACATCGACTTTGGAACCATTTCCCACGCGCATCGTCACCTCGTCCTTACCCAATCTTCGTTTCATCCATGGCCCTTGTTTCGAGTTACAAATATGAGCAATTGAACCAGTATCAAATACCCAGGCGTTACTACGAGCATTAGTAAGGTACACATCAATAACATGTATATCAAATATACATTTGTTCACTATGCCATCCTTCTTATCCGCCAAATACTTGGGGCAGTTCTGCTTCCAGTGACCAGTCCCTTTGCAATAGAAGCACTCAGTTTCAGGCTTGCCTCCAGACTTGGGTTTCTTCCCGGGAGTAGCAACTTGCTTGCTATTCTTCTTGAAGTTCCTCTTCTTTCCCTTGCCCTTTTTCTTGAAACTAGTGGTCTTGTTAACCATCAAAACTTGATGCTCCTTTTTGATTTCTACCTCCGCAGCTTTGAGCATTGCGAAGAGCTCGGGAATTGTCTTCGCCATCCCTTGCATATTTTAGTTCATCATGAAGCCTTTATAGCTTGGAGGCAGTGATTGAAGAACTCTGTTAATAACACTGTCATCTTGGATATTAACTCCTAGCTGAGTCATGTGGTTATGGTACCTAGACATTTTGAGTATGTGTTCACTGACAGAACTGTTCTCCTCCATCTTGCAGCTATAGAACTTGTTGGAGACTTCATATCTCTCAAGTCGGGAATTTTATTGAAATATTAACTTCAACTCTTGGAACATCTCATATGCTCCATGATGTTCAAAACGTCTTTGAAGTCCTGATTCTAAGCCATAAAGAATGGCACACTGAACTATCGAGTAGTCATCAGATTGATCTTGTGAGACGGTCATAACATCAGGAGTTGCTCCTGTAGAAGGCCTTTCACCTAGCGGTGCTTCAAGGACATAATTCTTCTGTGCAGCAATGAGGATAATCCTCAAGTTACGGACCCAGTCCGTGTAGTTGCTACCATCATCTTTCAACTTAGCTTTCTCTAGGAACGCATTAAAATTGAAGGGAACGGTAGCACGAGCCATTGATCTACAACATAGATATACAAAAACTATCAGGACTAAGTTCATGATAAATTAAGTTCAATTAATCATATTACTAAAGAACTCCCACTTAGATAGACATCCCTCAAGTCATCTATATGATCACGTGAGCCAAATCAACTAAACCATGTCCGATCATCACGTGAGATGGAGTAGTTTTCAATGGTGAACATCTTATGTTGATCATATCTACTATACGATTCATGTTCAACCTTTCGGTCTCCAGTGTTCCGAGGCCATGTCTATACATGCTAGGGTCGTCAAGTTTAACCCTAGTATTCTGCATGTGCAAAACTGTCTTACACCCGTTGTATGTGAACGTAGAGCTTATCACACCCGATCATTGATATGTCTCCAACGTATCTATAGTTTTTGATAGTTCCATGCTGTTATATTATCATTCTTGGATGTTTTACAATTATTTTATAGTCACTTTATATCATTTTTTGGTACTAACCTATTGATATAGTGCCAACACTACAAAAAAATACACTTCCATGATGATACGTGTTTGTCACAGTAGGTCACGTTTTTTGTCATGCATGTACATCCATGACAAATTTACGACAGAAGGAAGATAGTCATACCAGTGCTGTCGTAGAAGTGTTGCATGACATTACCAAAATTATCATCATGGAAGTGTCCACTTCCATGACGATAAATCACGCGTCATAGAAGTTCTTTCGTCAAGGGTGACCGACACGTGGCATCCACCGTAACGGAACGCCGTTAAGCTATCGGGTCCGGTTTTGGATCCGATAACCCGTTAACAGCCCCGACGAATGGGGATTTTCCACATGTAAAATCATCATTGGCTGAAGGGAACACATGTCGGCTCGCCGTTGGGACAGATGTCATCCACTCATTGGACCCAAAGCGCCTATGATACGTCGACAGGTGGTACGGCCCAACAGAGGCCCATTCCTGTGAAAAGGCCGACCCGTTTGACTTGGTCAAAAGGTGGCGGGCCGGCCCACAGCAAGCCTGTTGACGGCATGTTCAGATATAGCCCATTTACAGGCCGCTAACCCAGGGCCCATTTACGACCTATCCGAATTAGGCCCAGTAGCGTCATCTGGGCCGTCCAATATAATTCCAGCCTATTTTAACTTCCAAAACGCCTATGATACGTCGACACGTGGCACGACCCAACAGAGGAACATTCCTATGAAAAGGCCGCCCCGTTTGACTTGGTCAAAAGGTGGCGGGCCGGCCCACGGCAAGCCTGTTAACGGCCTGTTCACATATAGCCCATTTACAGCCCTCTAACGCAGGGCCCGTTTAAGGCCTATCCGAATTAGGCCTAGTAGCGTCATATGGGCCGTCCAATATAATTCCAACCCGTTTTAACTTCCGGCCCATGTATGGCCCATGACGTATTTTGGCCCATATGAGTCCCTTTGTAACTCTTGGCCCATTAATGGCCTGTGGTGAAATCGGCCCGTAATGAACAGTGTATCGCTTTATACCCATTAGCAGCCCATTATTCCATTGGGTCGTTTCCAGCCCGTGTTACCTTTAGGTCTTCTGAGGGCCCATTTATTCTTGGGCTCATTTCCAGCATTCGGTTACTTACGGCCCGTTACTGGCCTTTTCTGCTTGTGGGCCAAATTCAGCCCGTGGATATAGTCGACCCGTTTGTGGCCCGTTAATCTGTTGGGCCATTTTCAGAGCATCATCAAATACAGCCTATTAACGACCCATTATGGTCAGCCCATAAAACGTACGATTTCCACTCTAGCCTGTTTACAGCCCCTTATACGGCTCGTACAAAGCCCATAAATGAGACGGCCCGTAGAAGGCCCATGGATCATATGGGACGTAGAAGGCCATTGACCCGACGACCCATAGAAGGCCCATTGATCCGATGGCCCATAGAAGGCCTATGGATCCGCTGGCCCATAGAAGGCCCACGGATACGACAGCCGATAGATGGCCCATGGATCCGACAGCCCATAGAAGGCCTACGAATCCGACGACCATAGAAGGCAATGGATCGTCCGTCCCATAGATGGCCCATGGATTGTACGGCCCGTTGAGGGCCATGGTCACTACGACGTTTGGGCGAGTTAGCCCCCGTTTGAACGATATAGCATATTCAAAGAATTATCCTACTCTACACTATCACCTCTAAAAAACATACACTATACAATAAAGAGACTAAGGCATAGAAACGTACAATAATCCTACACTATACAATAAAGAAATTACAGCCGATTATAACCACTGGGCATTATGGTTTGGCACCAGTGATAATAAAGCATACACAAACAACAAATTACATACACTGGGCAAATACAGCTCATACATCATGGACGCGCATCAACATAACTTACCATTTGAACTATAATCTCTTCAGAAAATAGGATTGGCCGGATTTAGATAGCACAAATTTCAGTCTACAAAATCTCCAATTCCTTCATTGTTACCTTAGTGTCTTGTTTCATTTTTTGACTCCTGCATCTAATACCAGCATGTCCAGTCTCAACTTGTTGATTGTACATTCAGAATCATGTACACGTTGTCTTGCCACCTCTAGTTGATGCTCGAGAACATCAGCACATTCCAATTCCAATCCATAATCATTCGGTAACGGCCATGCCGCACTGCTCGCAGATCTTTGTGTTGATGTCACTTCATCCTGAAATGTTTCTGTAAGTACACATGACTAGGGCAAAAATATAGTTACAACAGTGAAGCGAGAAAGACAGACTATTTTGTACATGGCAAAACAGGACTAACAATAATGTTACACGTCATGAAGCATAACACTACAAAAAAAGACACATCCATGACATTTTGGGCTGAACGAATTTTCTTCCAGTCATACTTATGACACTTCTATGACAATAATTGTGACAAAACCCGGTATCATCATAGATGTAGTGGGGTCCTACTTCTATGACAACAAATCATGACAGAAAATGGGCTTTTCATCCTAGGGGCCGGAGACGTAGCTGCATGACATTCTTTGGCCGTCCATGACGGAAAAAACCGTGGTAGAAGCGAGGGCGAGGAAAATATCGAGGTGTTCCCGATTACGGTGGGTGGTCGGGGCCGAGCGATGCGCTTTTCTCTCATACACACACGCACGTGGGTGCGAGGCGTTGGATCTAACTGAACCCGAGCGAGGCATTGGGCTCTAACTGAACCCGAGCGATTGCATTGTAGGCTACTCGTTACTGAACCCGAGCAATCTATCGATGGCTGTTTACGGAACCCGATCGAGCGATTCCTTCGCTACTACTGCTAACTGAAGCCGATCGATGCCGCCTCTGGATGAATAGTGAGCATTGGTGGGGGGGTTTGGATGAACAGTTCCCAGAGGGGTGGATGAACATGACCCCGTGGTGTTGCGTCTGGATGAACAGGACCCCGATCGATCGAGCCGGTTGGGGCTAGATGAACATGACCCCGTGGAGGGCTGGATGAACAAGACCACCCCGTGGATGTCTGGATGAACAGTAGACGGTGGAGGGCTGGATGAACAGTAGCCCGTGGAGGGGTGGTTGAACAGGAGTCCGTGGAGAGGGCTGGTTGAACAGTAGCTAGTGGAGTAGCCCGCGGTGGAGGCTGGATGAACAGGAGCCCGTGGATGAACAGTCGTAGGTGGAGGCTGGAGGAGGTCGACGGTGGATGAACAGTAGCCCATGGAGGCTGGAGGGGGCCGATGGTGGAGATGAACAGTATCCCATGGAGTCTAGTTTTGCGGTACGCCACACCCCTCCCGATGACCAGGACCCCCATCTCGACCGTAGTGCTCCAACACAAGTCCGTTTCCTCCGTTTTGCGTTACGCCACACCCCTCCGATCAACATGACCCCCGTTTCGACCGTAGGAGGTCCTTTTCCTCCGTTTTGCGGTACGCTAGACCCCTCCCGATAAATAGGATCCCATTTAGACCATGGCCGGTCAAACACAAGGCCGTTTCCTCCTTTCTGCGGTACGCCAGGCCTCGTTTCCATCGGCTGTTCCGCCCAAGCCGGTTGGCTCCCACGCATTCTGTTGCCTCCTGGTGAATATGACGCATTCCGTTGACTCCCCATGAACATGACGACGACGCAGTTTCTCCGTTCCGACCCTGCCATGTACACGAGCCCTGGCCGTACATCTGCGTGAGTAGGCGTTCGGGACCCTGCCCGTATGTACGCACGTGGCGGTATTTTCTTTCTTGCACACTGGCCACTATACGTACGTGTACATGCTACGTGCGCGCCTCTACTACGTCACGTGCACGCCTCTACATCGACCAATATGTACGTACACGTTCGCGACCAGAATGACAACACTACGTATGCTTCGACCAGGTGGGTCCCGACTGTCAGGCACTTCCTTGCCTGTGAATATGTAGCTGGTAGGTCCCAGTAGTCAGGGGGGCGAATCGTTTTTTTTGTTCGGACGCACTTCCTTGCGTGCAAAGATGTAGCTAGTGGGTCCCAGTAGTCAGGGGGAAACGTTTTTTCTCGAAATACGGTGGCCCATCCAGTGGGTCCCCGCTGTCAGGTGGAGGAATAATTATTTTGCACGTAATAAGGAGGCACTTCCTTGCTGCGGCCGTGGACCCAGCTGTCAGCCTCTCCACGTACAGTCCACGTCTTATGCAAAGCCGTTCCTTGACCATGTTGACCACGCCGCGCCGAGAGCACCAGGGCGGTGGACGACGGCGATGCCTAGGAAGGGGATGACGCGGAGCCGGGGAAGATGCGACAGCGGAAGCCCGCGCGGAGAGGAGTACGAATGTTCACTGGTTCGGCTGCGGTGTGAGGCTGACGTCGCCGTAGAATAACTAGGGTTGTGGGTGAGTGGAGGGATGGCCTGGCCAGCGGTGGGAGTAGTAGGGGGCGGTGAGGCCTCCGCGGCAGCACAGCTGGCCACGGGAGGCATGAGCACGAGACACGACCGGCGCTGGTTTGCTAGATGGTTTGGGCGGCTGGAGCAAGAAGAGCAGAGGTTGAAGAAGCACTATGGCCGTTGGATTGACATCGTACGGTCACTGGAGCTAGAATTGTGCATATTGTCTAAGTTGACAAAGCCCTCCATCCCTGTCAACTTAGTAGGCCCACAACTCAGCCTGGCACTATACTGGGTCCCAGCTAACAGGGGGAGTATTCATTTTTTTGTGCGTAATAAGGAGGCACTTCCTTGCGTGCGAAGATATAGCTGGTGGGTCCAAGCTGTCAGCGGCGGTAATGTTTTTTTCGTGAAATACATAGGCCCTTTCGGTGGGTCCCAGATGTTAGGTGGAGGAATCATTATTTTGCGCGTAATAAGGAGGCATTTCCTTGCGTGCGGCCGTGGACCCAGCTGTCAGCCTCTCCACGTATAGTTCACTTCAGATGCATGTCGGTCATTGACCATGTTGACCAGGCCGCGGCGAGAGCACCAGAGCGGTGGACGACAGCGAGGCCTAGGAAGGGAACGACACGGAGCCAGGGAAGAATCGACAGTTGTTTCCCACGCGGAGGAGTACGAGGGTTTACTGGTTTGTCAGCCGTCCCCGGAGAATAACAACATGTGTGGGTGAGTAGAGGGATGGCTAGGCGAGCGATGGGAGTACGGTGGGGTGGTGAGGCCTGCGCGGTAGCACAGCCGGCCGCGGGAAGGAGAGAGCAAGCAATCTTGCCGGCGCTTGTTTGAGTGGCTGGATCAGGAAGAGTAAAGATTGAAGAAGCACGATGGCCGTTGGATTGACATCCAATAGTCACTGCTTGTGCGTCAACCTTTTACTTAGGAAAGCCTCAAATCTGTGGAAAACATCATACATCCCATCTCCCATTATTTCTAAAAATTTACAGCCCATTTGCTAATTCTTAAGGTTTTTTTGGAGCCCATATTCTTTTTGTTAGCGTTACAACCCATATTGTGGCCACGGTTAAAAAATTATACGAAATTTTGCATATTTCGGTGCCATCCGAATTGTTTTTAATCCCAAAATTTTGAGTCACATTCAAACTGATTTAAAAAATAAATGTATATCAATATAAAATCCAACAAATTGTCCACGCATAAAAATCAATGCAATTTAAAATCTTGAAATGAAAGAAAAAGAAATTAGAAACTAATTGCCGGTTTGATGTGTTTTAAAAATGTACAGCCCATTTCTCAGTACTGAAAAACCATTTTCGCGGCCAGCCGAATGAAGCTCTCCTCGTCTTGAAAGATTTGCAGCCCAACAGGCCTGGCAAAGCACTTACTTAGCAAATCACAAAAAAACTGGGCTCTGGCCGTGGACCCAGCTGCGGCCGTGGACCCAACTGTCAGCCTCTCGACGTACAATACTCTTTCGATGGAAGTCGGTCGTTGACCACATTGACCACGCCGCGCCGAGAGCACCAAGGCGATGGACGACGGCGAGGCCTAGGAAGGGGACGACGTGGAGCCTGGGAAGACGTGGCAGTGGATGCCCATGCGGAGAGGAGTACGAGGGTTCACTGGTTTGGCTGCGGTGTGAGGCTGCCGTCGTCGTAGAATAACAGGGTGTGTGGGTGAGTGGAGGGATGGCCTGGCTAGCAGTGGGAGTAGTATGGGGGCGGTGAGGCCTAAGCGGCAGCACAGCCGGCCACGGGAGGCAGGAGTAGGCGGCACAACCGGCGCTGCTTTGGGCGGCTGGAGCTAGAAGACTAGAGGTTGAAGAAGCACTATAGCCGTTGGATGGACATCGTATAGCACTGGAGCTGGAATCATTCATATTGACTAACTTGACAAAGCCCTCTGTCCCCGTCACCTTAGTAGGCCCACAAGTCAGCTACCCACTATGGCGGGTCCCAGCTAGCAGGGGGGTATTCTTTTTTTGTGCGTCATAAGGAGGCACTTCCTTGCGTGCAAAGATATAGCTGGTGGGTCTGACCTATCAGCGGAGGGGACATTTTTTTCTCGAAATATAGAAGCCCTTCCCGTGGGTCCTAGCTGTCAGGTGGAGGAATCATTATTTTGCGCGTAATAAGGAGGCATTTCCTTGTGTGCGACCGTGGACCTAGCTGTCAGCCTCTCCACGTACAGTCCACTTCCGATGGATGTCGTCCATCGACCACGTTGACCAGGCCGCGTCGAGAGCACCAGGGCGGTGGACGACGGCGAGGCCTAGGAAGGGAACGACACGGAGCCAAGGAAGACTCGGCAGTTGTTTTCCACGCGGAGGAGTACAAGGGTTTACTGGTTCGTCTGCCGTCCCCGGAGAATAACAGCAGGTGTGGGTGAGTAGAGGGATGGCGAGGCCAACGATGGGAGTATGGTGGGGCGGTGAGGCATGCGCGTCAGCATAGCCGGCCGCGGGAGGAGGGAGTAGGCAGTCCCGCCGCCGCTTGTTTGAGCGGTTGGAGCAGGAAATGCTGAGATTGAAGAAGCACAACAGCCGTTGGATGGACATCCAACAGTCACTGCTCTCGTGTGCATTATTTCTAATAATGTACATCCCATTTGCTAATTCTTAAGAATTTTTTTGGAGCCCATCTTCATTATGTTAGCATTACACCCCATATTGTGGCCATGGTTAAAAAGTATACGATTTTTGTTTGCATATTTCGATGCAGTCAACTATTTTTAATCCCGAAATATTGATTCACATTCAAACTATTTTGGAAAATAATGTATATAAATATAAAATCCAAATATTTCTCCACGCATAAAAATCAATGGAATTTAAAATCTTGTAATGAAAAAAAATTGAAACTAATTCCCGGTTTGATGTGTTTTTAAAATGTACAGCCCATTTCTAGGCAAACCGAATGAAACTCTCCTCGTCTTGAAAGATTTGCAGCCCAGCAGGGCTCATAAAGCAAGTAGGCCTCGTTTGGGTATTTCTTTACAAAAAATAGAAATGGGCTAGCCATTTTCAGCAAGAAAAAAACACAACTGGGCTCATGATGTGGGAAACATAAATAAACCCTGGCTAGACGGGCCACAACCCAGGCACAACCCCGTTGTTATTTACTAGGGTGGATGGGGTCTTTTTTCTTGGTCCGAGAAAAACAATTTCTACTAGTACAGTAGATACAATACCGCTTCTGGCTCCTCCTAGGTCATCGAAACGTCTCCCTCTATAGAATGCCGTTATACTTTTGTTCACCGACATGCGGGCCATGCAGCTTGCGTGCCCAAATGCCATCCACCAAATTAGAAGGAAATATCTAGGCGGAGAGTCACCCCGGTCGTAGCGCGGCAATAACGAGCCGTCGTATCACAAAACCCCAGCTCCCTGCAGTCTAAGTTTGACGGACAAAGTAACCATCATTTCACTCTTCGCTGAAGCCCATTCTCCCTCACCGTCTTCAAGAAAGGCAACACTCGCATCTGCCACTATTCTTCTCTCCCAACGAAGGGAAGGTAAGCGGATCTGTGATGTTGGTATATTTTCGTTCAGAGAAAAAAAAAGAACTTTTGCAAAGCAGTAACCGATCCTCACTCTCTTTTTTGTTTCATTGTCATTGCGATTGTGTTTTCCTTTCAGTGGTCTCCTAGTATTCGTCAGTTTCATGATGGACCAAGGAGAACTAGGAAAAGATCTGCCGATATTGGAGCAGACGCAGGAGGCTGATCCCCACGAGACAGAGAGCTCCAAGAAGATGGAGGCAGCCACCGAGCCGACCCCAGATACGCTCACGGCCACTACTGAGATGGTCAACGCCCCGTTTGAGGTTACATCCCCCGTGGCACTACAGGAGCAGTTTTCCCCTTCGAGG